>OX104114.1:88956881-89556881 GCA_944474755.1 Limnoperna fortunei | reverse complement strand
CATAAGTTTTGATATGCAAATTAGATTGAATTCCTGTATGCACGGGTGCCTTTGGCGGGTGGAATATAAAGAAAATTTCTGGCGTGTTCGATTAATGAGACAAGTGTAGTAAGACAAAGAAGTTGTCCTAGGTTTATTCCCTCCGCCCCCCCCCCCCTTTTTCGACTCCAGACGAAGTTTTTTTTACCCAGTTCCGCTTAGTGATTTAAAAATGTACACTTTTAATACTTAGTATTTCATGTTATGGAAAATTAATTTATATGACATGCATTAATGTAGTTATGTATTAATAAATGCGATCTTGTAACGAACGCACAACCGAACATGTGTTACTTTGTATAGTGAGTAAAAGAAAATATTTATTTACGGACGAGTGAAACGAGGGAGGAAATAACGTATCGTCTTGTTTATGCTGTCTTTGATCTCGCCAACGTACTTAACCCAACAGTCCAAATCATAAACGATTTACAATTAAGGTCTCATAGTAAAATGATTTTTGTCAAATGAGGAATTATATAAGTCACTGGCTTTAGAATTATATAACAATACTTAATAACAGCAGGTAGGACAATTAATATTTATTAAAATACTGCCGACTTTCACTCTAGGATAATCATATAATTAATGTAATATAAGCTGACAAATGACGTACACGTTATTTTGTTTAATTTCGTTATCTTTTTTGTAGGTGCAGTTTTATGCCACTTAAATCAATTTTCCAGCTACATCAGGAGTTAGGTTTTGATGGAGTATTACAGAAGCCGTGGGGGGACATGAAAAAATTTTTTTAATTCTTTATCACGATAAAACAAAATTTTTAAATCGAGATCTCGATACAACAGTCTATCGTTATCTCTAGAAAACGATATTGTTATATCGTGATCTCAATATAAAGATATAGTTTTTTTCGAGAAAACGAAATTGTTATATCGAGATCTCGATAAAACAATGTATCATTATCTCGAGAAAACGATATTGTTTTATCGTGATATCGATATAAAAAATATCGTTATCTCGGGAAAACGATACTGTTATCTCGAGAAAACGATATTGTTATATCGTGATCTCAAAATAAAGATATCGTTATCTCGAGAAAACGAAATTGTTATATCGAGATCTCGATAAAACAATTTATCGTTATCTCGAGAAAACGATATTGTTACTCAACTCCCTACATATTTCTGCAAAAACGTCATGTAGGACATAGAAATAGGAACGAAAAAGTATAGTCATGATACAGCTCAAAAATTAATAGCACTTTTTAATAGCTCACCAACCCGATTAGTTGGTCACGAATTGACCAGCTCCGATGGACTTTACTGCATGGAGGTAGTAAATGAATGTAAGTTCGACTTAATAAAGATTAATAACCTACCAGTTAGACGGGAATCCTCATGAAGTGAGACGTTTAGTTGATGTATATCGTAAATTGATTTTTTTGTTTGTGTCGCCATCTGTTGATCAAAATATGCCCCATTTATTTTTTAATCAGATCATATAAAAGTTTAATATTGCTACATCGAGAGAAAGTCTTACTAGTATATTAGAAATTGATTTGAGTGGACCAATCAATTACAGTAAGTATCAGATCAAAGCAAGAAATCTTATATTTATAGATTATTTAGTTTTTTGAAACGAGATGAGTTTCCTCATCGAAGGGCGACAGATGCATATTTTGAATTTTATGGTGGAATACAAACGGAACCTAAAAGTAACTTTTCGTGAAGGCTGGGAGAAATCTCAAACCACTGGATAAATTCTGAGTCTGATTTTAAAGAAGTAACCTAATTTGATAAGGGTTTCTTGAAAGTAATAACAATACCTCCAGATTTCTCTTTTTTTAGATTTTCTATTTTTCATAATATGAAAATATTTAAATTGATCTAGTTTTGATTCTAAGAATCATATAATATCATAATTTGTAATCATATCACAAACGTCAACATTTAAAAGTATTGAAATAAACCATACACATTAAGAAATGTTATGTGCAGACTGTTTCTTGAATACTGTTCATGTGTGTCCGATGTGCCTATTTGTGTCCAGGAATATGAGACTCGTCATAGGTTTCAGAAAAATATTGACGACGGTTTACAATTAGTTTGTCATTAACAATCTTGGCATTTCTACGTTGTAGTTAATTCTTTAAGTTTTGGAACCAATGCACGACGCCTATTATTGATTTCTTGGAGTATTTTTGGTAGACGGAATATTGAGGTTATAGTTTTTAGTTTACAGGCTACCTCGGTAACCACACGCTGGTGGTCTGAATAGTTGGTTAATCTAGCTATTATAGACCGTCCTTGCGTGGTTTTAGTCTATGGACGTTTTTGAACTGGATTGAGTTTACCTTTTCAGTTATTGCAAGGTACTTTTGAAAGAATGCTTTCACTACATCCTCCGTTCCCTATTTTTTTCTTCGGTTACATTCAAGCCAGTGAAATTATAGTATTTCTCTTTCATGCCAGTTGCTGGTACCAGTGAAGCTGTTTTAGACGAACAACGTGAAATGTAACCCTAATAAACAAGGTACCAAATAAAATCTCAGATTTCTATGTATGTGAAAGGATTATTTATTTGTACTGTGGTTTGTCCATAGTTTTTATTCAGTCGACAATTAACTGAGCAATTGGGGTTTTGTTGTTAAAATTATTAGACTAAAGTATGTATCTTTTGATGTCATTTCCACCACCAATTCCTTCATCTTCTATAGCTCTGATTCTCTGGTAGGTCTAAGCATAGAACATGTAGCAGAAAATGAATGAGATCCTCATCCTCACCTCCACATAATTGACATGTTGGCTCACTAGTATAGTGGGTAAATTTATGTTTATTGATTTGCAAGATATATGTTCTAGTCATTCTATTTTTACAATTGCTAACCTAAGCTCAAGTTTCGGAAATTGCTTTTTAACCAAACCAGGTGTACGTTTCCAGTACCAAAATCAACAGTATTCATATATTTGTGTTTTTGTGTACTGCTTCCTTTATTAGTACTTCATTCCAGTATTTTTCAGTTTTTTTATTTAACAATTGTTTTGCATTCTTCTTTCATGGGTAGCTTTTTGATGTTGTTGTAAACTTGGTAATTCATATAGATGAAGGATGTGTACTATTTTGCTGAAGAGGCTTCTGTGATTGTCAAAATGTGTAGTAAATTGCCTTTCCACTATTTGTTGCATCTTTGTATTATCACTTGAGAGTATGAGATCATTTATACATCTTTGTCGTAATGTCCTTCTGTGGAACTTCTAGATGTTCAATATTTGATCTTGTAAGTGGTAATACACCTAAACCATATGTAACCTAGGAACTACATAGGTTTTGTATATGTTATATGAGGTACAAGGATCTAGTCCATTAGTGTCATGTAATCCTGATCCCATTAGTGCATTTTTGGTTCTTCTTGCCGTTTGTATTCGGTCTTGTATGTTTAAATCATTTTCTTTACTTTCAGCACTTTTAACTCCTTGATGGATGCCGTGTTCCGTGGTTGGTACTACTATATTGTTTAAGATCCAGTTGTAGTTACACTTGGTTTTAGAGCAGTCAATTATTTGTGTCTTTGTTGGATGGATACTGCAGTGGTGTTCCTTTGCATATCTTTCGATGATATTTAGCATTATTTTCTTTTCATATTTGTTGTTAGATATAAAAGCAAATGTCATCTGCACATGTAGGTGCTACTATGTATTTTTCCCTTAGTTGATATCCTATGGAATTTGATTCAAGCTCAATCAGTAAGTCTTCTAAATAGAGTTTTTGAAGATAAGTTGATATTATTCCTCGTTGTCTGACTCCCTGTTTTATGCTGAAGCTTCTTCTGAGATTATCTAACCATTGTATAGGTCTGTCATTATTTTCCAGTAAGATTAATGTTTGATCTAGTAGTTTATCTATAAGTATATGATGTTGTACTACATCAAAAGCTGATTTGACACCCAAAATGGTAATGAAGAAATTCTCTTGAGTGCTTTTGTGTTCATTTCTCTCTTCTGAGATGAGTAAGCTTGACATAATTGGTGACAGATCTTCTGTAAAACCAAATTCTAGCTTTGTCTTAGATTTTAGCTCTATCTTTTGTAATAAGGAGTTTTCAAACACTTTTCCTACCACTGAAGTTACAGTGATACCTCTATAATTGCTTATCAATGTTGGACCTCTATCCTTTTTGAGGACTTTTGTTAGAATTCCTGTTTTAAAGGCTTCTGGAACTGTCTTTGTACCAAGAATGTTAGGAAAATTGTGAATAGTATGTTTGAAATTGTTGGTTTTGCATATTTTATGTGTTCTGCTGTTATGTCAAACTCATCTGGACTCTTCTTGATGTTGAGATGGTCTATAGCTGATTCAACTTCCGATGCAGTAAATGTAGTGAAGTGCTCAGTTTCCTCATTTTTTTACATTCATTATCTCGATCAAGCATTGTTGCCTAATTTGACATAGATTTACGTAACTGAGATCATATTCTTCTGGTTTTGGTATCCTGAGATCTTCAAAGTAATCTGCAAAGCATTTTCTTTGTTCTTCTGGACCGAAAATATAATGGCCTCGGATTTTTATACAGTTGGTGTTAGTTTGTCTCCAGCTTCTATTTCTATTGATCAGTGTATAGAATAGCGGTGTATGTGAGTTGGTCTCTTATTTGTTGGTATAATTTGTTTCGATCATGAGCTTGTTCCCTTCGCTCGCTGGCATCTTATCACTTTTTTCTATTTAGGGTCCTTGGTCTTAAGTTATTTGGTAGGTATTGATTTTTTCCCAGCTTTGATTACTTCTTCCTTGATTTGAGTGACTTGCGTATCCACATGATCTCTAAGTTTTATATCACCTATAGTTTCCTTAATAATTTTATTGTATTGTTTTTATCAATCTGGTCCAATTGCATTTTATACTTAGCAGTATTATTTTTTATTTTGTTTGGTTTTCAACTTTTTTGACATTTTTGCTTTGATATCCATTGAGACTGCTGTATGAGCTGACATAATTATTGGCGATTTGTGTTCAGTTTTGTACGACTTCTCAAACGATCTTTAAACCAAAACATAGACAATTTGTAAACTTGAATTTTCTGCGTGATGTACAAATGTTGGAGTGTTTTCCAAAGCTTTTTTCTATACTAAGTTGTTGCTGGTTTACAAATTATTTTAATAATTTATTATGTTTGTTAGCTCTTGTTGGTTGCTGTGTTCAGTTCATGTCACCTGCAAAAATATTCATGTAGGTTCTATTATACTTCTTGATAATATCAAATATTATGTCAAGACATTCCATATATTCATGCTGAGAATTTGTATTATTTGCCATCATGTATGCATTAATTAAACATGTATCTTTATCTGCTGAAATGATTACTGCTATTTTTCGCTCATTTTCTTCTGCTATTCTTTTAAACTTATTTGACCAGTGTGATGGCCATAGTATTGATACTCCACCTTTTCTTTTCTGTAATTTAAAGCTATCAAGGGTATCATATGTGTCACAACATCTGGTGTGATTATCCATATCAGGCAATAGTTTCTTTTTCTTTATCCCAGATTTCTGAAAGTCCCATAAGAAATGTTCTTGAAAGCATATTACAGTGTTACTTTGATTTATGTTAGAGAGGTATGCAATATTGTTTCGATATCCTTTATGTTGTATGTCATAATCTTAATACTGTTTTTTATATTTTTTTATGGATTGTGCCATGTTGATTGTTTCCCGGTGGTTGATTTTTTAGGCTTACTACCCGAAAACGGGTCTGCTCGCCTTCTTTTTCCATTTTCTTTTTCCCACTGACATGTGTATCATTTATCTTTGTAATTGTAGAGTTATCTATTGGGGTTTGAGGTTGCGGTTCTCTATTATCTATTTCATATTGTCTTTTCTTGTGATATTTACTAGGTCTAGCTCCACTGCCGTTGTACTGAGTTTTCTTTGCAGTTAAGTCATTAGGAATTTTTGTTTAATATTGTTGTAGTCCTCCTTTACATCAGTTATTTTTTTCACTATTGCCTACCATGTTTTCTTGCATACATATATCTAACTTGGGCGTTACTTCTATTATTTTCTGATTTACCAATGGAGTTGTTTTTATGGTTGATAGTTAAGGTCTAGAGGTGCCTGTCGATGCGTTGTAGACATTGTATTTTTATTTTCCTGGACATTGTACATATTATACTCTGTTCATTATCTTTACAAAGAATGTCTCCGTTCATCTGTAACAGACCCTTCGTCCACGCTGTATAGATTAGTAGCTATTTTTTAGACATTGGAAAACACAGATTGTTCAAACCGGTTAACACACACTAAGATGGAGAACCTCGTTCCTTTCTTTCTTTACTTTTTGCTAACAAAGGCATAGATGCTATCATTCTTGGTAATATCTTGCATCACAAGTCTGTTACTTCCAAAATTCCACCATACTTCAAAAACAAGTCCATTCCTATTATATCTTATACCTATACTACCCCCATTGCACCCAGAATTTTCAATTATAAACGTGTATTGCAGGATCTTTTAAACAAAGACTTCAAAGCCAAACCCCCCGACTGCTCTTGCCACAATTCCCCATTCATATACATGTATAGTCCTTCAGGTCACGTGATAAATGGAGATCTTAATATTGTTGAAAATGAAAGACTCCGCAATATTTTGTCCAAAGTACCGTGAACCTAAATCCATCAACTGGAATTATAACTTTAAATTATTGATGGATTCAATAGAAGACTATGCCAGAAAATGGGCAAAGCAAGAGGACCAGGAGGTTGACACTTTGTCCGAGTGGGTGAAGGCCTTGAGGTCATTGATTCAAATAAGAATAAGTAGTTTAAGAAGGTCTATGAGTACTAAAGCATCATCAATTTTCAGAAATCTTGATGCTCTTAAAACTTTGTCCGACATTCATGACAAATATGTTGTTGTGCCAGCAGATAAGTCACCTAACAATATCATTTTTATCTGCAAAAAACATTACATAGAGTGTTTAATTAATGAGTTAGGCATTGATAGTTCACTAGCCAATCCTACTTACACATTCACTGCGCTTTCAAAAGAGGAGATTATTGAAAATCACAAATCGGTATTGGCATCCTTTGATCTCAAAATCAGAGTCGAAGATCGTGATCTCCCTTTATTGTATTGGATTCCTAAACTTCAGAAAAAAGTGTACTACCAAAACACTATCGGAACTCCTGACCACTATTTTAACAACAGTAAAACGGGACTTCAAAAATACAGTGACATTTGCTACTCCAGAAGTGGAATAAATGAAATGTGGATATTAAAAAATTCAAAAGACCTGATAGACATCTTGAGGTCTGGATCTCTTTCCCATTGTAACAGCATTAAAACATTTGATTTTTCGACACTCTATACGGCCATCCTTCATACGCAGCTTAAAACCAGGCTAAATGATCTTATAAAACGCTGCTTTGGTCGGCACCACGACTTAATTGATCGTTACGGGAAATCAGTGTCTCAAATACGATCTGACATTTTCGCTGAGTCATAGGTAGTGTTTCCTATTCCTGGATTTGACTTTTCCCTAGACAAGACAATGAGTAACTCGACGGGTGTCTAATTAGAGGCAGGCACTGCTTACTCGTCCGGAGCACCTGAGTGCACCTATGGTTTTTATTGGGTTGGGGTTACTCTCTTTCTGTGTTTTATGTTTTTGATTTTTGTGTTGTGTTTGTCTATATCCGGATTTGTAACTGTCCCTTGGTTTTTGGCTCTTGTTGTTCGGTCGGTTTTATTTGCTATTTTCTTATATGCTCTGTTTTTGTTATGTGTTGTCTGTTGTTGCTTGTAATTTTATGTATTCGTCTTATAAGACAATTCTGGCATTGGTGGATAGATATTTGGTGCATACCCTCGTGGTGGATGCATCTAATATTGATGTACTTGAGGAATTTGGGATTGGTAATATTGATTAGATTGACGGATCTGTGTCGAATATTATTGATGGCTCGCATTGTGCTATAGGTTGTTTGCTTTCGGTCCTGTTGGTGGGATACATGCTAGTCTAATTTGAGTGTGCTAATTGGATTATGATAGCAGCCTGTATAAACATATTTTGGACCATTCGTTGTTCCTGAGATCTCATTCTGTTTTCTAGAAAAACGTATTTAATTTGTTGTACCGATTCGTTTTGATCAGGTTAAATGGGACTGTCTCTTGCATGATGAAAGCGGTGTTATTTTGGTTCCTGTATTTTTGTTCATCATTGTTTCTAGTAGTGCTTTCATTAGTTTTACATCATTCTCTAACGTAACCATTTCGTGTCTTTTTGTCTGTTATGATTTCATCTTTATTTATCTTGTTCTTGGTTGTTCTTTTGGTGTTTTTTTGCTATTAATTTGTACTTATTTTTCTCCGATCGTTTTCGATTGTAATAGATTGTTTACAAGCATCAAATAATGTTGTCTCCTGATTACTATCTTCAGTGTGAATAATTTTTGGAATAGTCTGGTTATCAGTATTCTCATGCTGTGTATTTAATGGAGTTTCTGATTGCACAATTTGTATATCAGTGTCTGGGTAGTTTATTTATTCTTCTGCTGGTTCAATTTCATGTATATTTCTAGTATCATATTAAATATCGTCATTGCAGGCTATATATATACTCATGATTTTAAATAAAGCTTGTTACATCTATTTTAACCTATACCTTCTGCCACGTAGACATAACAGTGTGGTCAGTTTAAGTTTTCCTCCGTTACCATAGTCATTTCGTTTACTTATGATGGTCTTACCTTCCTTGATATCTTGGAGGTTTCAGAGCGTACAACAGATTTGAGATTTCTACAGTGGTGTTTATTTCATTTTCTTCCCGAAATGCTTTACTTAGATTAAATATCTCGAGTATATGTGCATGTTCTTGTTGTACAAGATGGCATATCTTCCATTTTCATTTATTTCATAAGTAGTATGATAAAGATTGATTGCAAACTTACGCAGACCTAACATCCGCTATGTTTTTTTATTGTAAACTTTGTAACAGGCATCTGTCTGTAGGCCAGATTTTTCAAACCCCTTTTTGTATAGTAATAAATACTTCTACATATACTGTATTTTACATCTTCAGTATATTTGATATTATCATGAATATCAGATATACATTTTCTTACGATTTCGTAATCATGAATATCAGATATACATTTTCTTACGATTTCGTACGCTCCAGTGCTTAGTTCAATTACAAAATTCTTGCCTGCTTTGTACCTAAATAATAAGATAATATTTGTGTATGACACAAAATCAATATAGCTAATCAGAAGCAGCATATGTTTGTTTGTTATCTAAAATATTTCACTTTTATTATCATTTGTTATTGAACAATGGAAATTAGGTCAAACAGATGTAAAATGAAAAAATATAATTTTCTCTGATATTTATGGCTGTCCTTGCTTAATATACAGTATATTTATATGGTAACAAAGAAAACTGTCTTCTTCAGGTCACTCAAATTATTGCAGGGAAAACATGTTCTTATTTTGTCCAATGTATATTAATGACAGCTGGCATACTCATGGGGCCTCGGTGGCCGAGTGGTCAAGGTAGTTCGTCTACTATTGATCACGTGGTCTGTCAACACTGAGATTGCGGGTTCGATTCTCACTGCAGGCAGGGTCTTGACTCCAATCTTAATTGACAAGGATTGCCAGTTTTCCTACCGCAGGTCGGGGGTTTTCTCCGGGTACTCCGGCTTCCTCCCCCTATAAACACTGGACGCCATGATATAGCTGAAAAATTGCTGAAAGTGGCGTTAAACACCATCAAACAAACAAACAAACAGCATACTCAGAATTGCCAATTTACTTCAGTAGCGCTACAATAAATTATTTATTTATTGGTGGTAGAGTGAAAGTCCTTACAGAGAAATATCGTTAGGTAATGCATTAAATTGAAAAATGTTAATGATTTAATTTTGTACAGATAATGGATATGGTAACTAACCCTTATAAATTATGTAGCAATTGTGAGCATTGAAACATTTGATAAGTCATGACATATGTGATCAATTTAGACACATGATTTCGTGTACACAAAAAATTAACAATTATAATTAAAAGGTTTTAGTTTAAGAACTGATGTTTAACGTTTACCAGTCGATGATAAATGTGCCGTTAAATGCACAATTACAAACTGAAATTCAACAATCGATATTATTTTTATTGATCTACTGCTTGCTTAGTTGTCAATCTTTTAAAACTAAAATACTAAAATCAAATTTAGTAAGGCTTGGTCACAGTGGCAGTTTGGTTAACGTTGTTAAGGTTGTTAGTCATCTACTTTTGATCAAGTGCCTGTCAACACTTAGGACATACAGAATTCATAAAATAAACTTAACCTTTTTTAGAATTGTGTTTTAGATCTTGAGTGTTTCTGCTGTTTGTGAAACGTTCTTTTTTCATTACAGGCGGTCACAAGATCAGGATTAATACCAATTTATCACAAAATAAAGATGATACAACCAACCAAATTTGGTTTTTTTTATATAAATATACAAAAACATTCAGAAGAATGAAAGACAGCATAAAATACTCATTTGTTATTATATTCTATGGTTCACAAATTTATTATATAGAAATACAGTGATTGTATAACGTTATTTTTATTTATTCTTTCATCAATCTCCACTTCAGTATTAGTGTTCTGTAAAGTGTAAGTACATGTATTCAGTAGGAGTTAAACATTTCTAATACTAGTAGTGCCAAGTCTATAAAGTCTTGAAATCTATAGAACTTGTTCAATGGTGGTGTATGCAAAACCTATCCAAAAGTTGTGCTGCACTTAGCTGACTAATCTAGCATATGTATTACAGATGAAACATTGTGGGATATATAGAATCTAACACCGGTGGGAGGGCAAGACGAGAAAATCTCAGACACCCAAGTGAAAAGATTTCTGGTCAAAACGAGGCTCTGCCGAGTTGGAGACCAAAAGAAATCTTTCACGCGGGTCTCTGAGATTTTTCCGTCTTGCCCAACCACCGGTGTTTGATTCTTTTTCTCACTAATTCGTTAAAAAAAATCCGGTTCTGTTCTATTGAAAGAGGGCAACAAATAGAGTTATCTACCCTGAACGTAATCTCCAGTGTAAACATGTTGCGTCACCGTGTTTGTTTCGATGTTTACCGCTATCATATTGTGGCATAAATTGGGTCATGGAAGCTCATATATGTTGTTTTCATGTTAAAATTCCAAAAGGCATAGTAAACCAACACAACTTAAGCAAATATTTTATAATTTTTATTGCTGAACCGACAGTTGACGGCTAAAAATAGGTACAACGCTGTCTCATTAGTGAGAAAACTCCCCCTCCCCAGTTTGTACTACAATGGCATATTCCATCATCTAATTTGAGAACACCTAAATATGGTTAATCTGAAAATTATGTAAGATTTTAAACACTAGCGATGTGTGTTTACAGAAAGTTTACTGAAATTAGATCACTAATGCTGGAGTATAGAATACGAGATCGTGGTTTCTCACTTATGAGACAGCGTGGTACCTATTTTTAGCCGGTTGAGATATCCTTATCTCAACCCGTGGGTGAGATAAGAATTTCACGCTCCTTTTCCCGTAAAAATGTATTGTGACGTCAACTTTCGGTTCAGCAATAAAAATTTTAAAATATTTGCTTAGTTGTGTTGGTTTACTATGCCTTTTTAAATATTAACATGAAAACAACATATCTGGGCTTCCATGACCCAATTTATGCCACAATATGATAGCGGTAAACACCAAAACTTAAACGTAACCTGGTCCCCTGGTGCAATATTTTTCATTTACGCAAGCTTCATTTTCAAATATAACCCCAGGTCACCACCAGTTTACTACCCGGTTTGATTGGTTGTTTAAAACGCCATGTTTGACATGTTTTAGCTAACTTTCCGCGCGTTTTGTTCCGTAGAAAATTTCTGTTAGAATACAATATAAATAAAGTAGCTACCTGCTTCTTGTTTTCCGGCTTTCTAATTAAACTGACGTTTTCCGTAGAGTTATTTCCACAAACGAGACATAAATCTATAAAAGCATTCTTTTGATAAACAGTATTTTTATTTAAATTTGATTACCGGACGCCGGACGTTACGTCATAATGCTTTGTTTCGGAATTACGTCAGTTACAGTTAATACTGACGTAAATTTTGAGACATTCCGAATATTTTAAACCGGTCAAAATTTTGACCGGATTCATTGCTGGTGACCTGACTGTATATTCGAACCGGAAGTCCGCTTACGGTATTGAGAATATTTAGTCAGGATCCCAGACTAAACTTAAACGGTGACGCAACATGTGTACACTGGAGATTACGTTCAGGGTAGATAACTCTATTTGTTGTCATCTTTCAAAAGAACAGAACTGGATTTTTTTTAACGAAGTAGTGAGAAATAGAATCAAACACCGGTGGTTGGGCAAGACGGAAAAATCTCAGACACCCGCGTGAAAGATTTCTTTGGTCTCCAACTCGGCAGAGCCTCGTTGGAGACCAGAAATCTTTTCACTTGGGTGTCTGAGATTTTCCCGTCTTGCAGTCCTACCGGTGTTAGATCCTATATTTCTTACTTGAGGACATGACACGCACATGATTCAATGGACAGAAGGACAAACACCAACTAAAATATATATATATACTCCTATCAAAAACATTTGAATACATCTCTTCTGAATTGAATTCCAACAGTATCACTAACTTCATATATATATATAAATACTTCTACAAATATCAAATATATAAAAATTTGATATTAACCCTGTATTTTTTTATATTGACCCTGTATTTCTGATGTTTCAGAAATCCGCTGGATAGATATATTATATGGTTGTCACAATACTTAGACGTTTGTGTGTATATATATATATATATATATATATTTATTTATTTATATATATATATATATATATACAAACGTCCAAGTATTGTGACAACCATATAATATATCTATCCAGCGGATTTCTGAAACATCAGAAATAGAGGGTTAATATCAAATATTTATATATACGTCTACAAATTAAGCCCAACACTGTTTGAATTAGATTCTTAACACTGTCAAATTTGTGCTTTCCCTCAGCGGGATTCGAACTCACACCGTTGTGACACTGTGGCACCAATTCGCCTGCACTATGTCCAGCGGTCTAGACCCCTCGGCCAAATCCGCTATATAAAAATATAGCTTCATTAACCGGGGTGAATCTTAGACATAGACATAGTACATGTGTACTAGCGTGTGACGATGGAATTTTTCGTAACCAATACGTATTAATCTGACAGTAATCTAATTCAGCATTTTTGTATATATTATATAGGATGACAAAGTTACTTGTCATGCAGTCACAGTAAGTAAATTATATACAAACGTCTAAGTATTGTGACAACCATATAATATATCTATCCAGCGGATTTCTGAAACATCAGAAATACAGGGTTAATATCAAATATTTATATATACGTCTACAAATTAAGCCCAACACTGTTTGAATTAGATTTTTAATGATTTGGAAACTAAATATATATTTAAACTACAGGTGCTCACATAAAGTCATAATTAATAATACAAAAACATTGTCAGAGTTTTATATCATCAAAAATAGGTAATGTTTTACCTGGTTACCTACTAAAAATACATGTAAATAAGATTGGGGTAAATGTGTGCTTTATAAACATTGACACCTGAGGATATTACTGCAGTAAAGAAAAACTCTATTTGCCCTTAGTAGAAATGTTCTGGTCTTCTAAATAACTGCATTAGAATAAAAAATGTTCAAATTTCAATTTTTCGAACGTCTTTGACCTTTAAGCATGCGACCCATTGCCGTGAAATTCAAAACTTTTTATTAAAGCTCATCATCACTTTATCTTTAGTATGGCATGTAACATGTATATAAAACAAACAATATAAATGGTGATTTTAACATTTTAAGTAAAATACATATATTAGAAAAAAAACTGTTTAAAATCATGAAAGGGAAAGAGTTAATGTAAAACTGTACATATAATGTATAATATGTACATCTGTATTTGTTATGAGAACCATAAATGCAAAACGCTATTGATGTACACATTATAAATAATCGACATTAACTCCATAAAGAAACTCCATACGCCGGCCAGGAAAAATCTAAACAGGTAAATTAAACCTGTGTCCAGAACCCAAGGCAGCGTCCGTCTCAAGAAGTTTACTCTGAACAGTAACCAAATGAAATATAAAACAGTAAAATGAAATAAACATTTTGCGAATAAACTTGAAGTTGTTTACAGAAGCACGGGCGGCTAGACAGTTATTTAACCGCTGTCTAATCACGTGACGATTTCGGTTCACTCAAATACAAAAAAAAATAATTTCCTTCTATGTACCGCAGGAAATTACAATTATATTTCATTGAATATGTTTGAAACTGAAGAAAGTTTCATATAGTTAAATTTTTTCTCGTTCAAGTTTCATGTTTTGTCCATTTACGTACCATACTATAATCTTCGATCTCGTGGTGATGTCGCTCTTCGTTGTTTAGTGCATTGGCTGGTTGGTCTTGTCTGTTTTTCATCTCACTAATTTCTCTTTTTATTATCATTTGAAGTTTTCTATTTATCTCGTCCAGAATATCTAGCTGTTTTCAGTTTTTGTTGGATTAATCAACTCGTGTTTTGGAAACCTTCTAATCTACTGTTGATACTGTTTATGTTAGTAATTATGCTTTGAAGTGCCATGTTTATGTCTATTGTTTGTGTTTGTTGCGATGGTATCGTTGATATTTGTTTTGTCGTACCCTGTTGATGATGATCTTGGACTGGAGTGCTTTGAAGTGGGTATATAGGTTGCGGAGGAGGAGGTTGCAGTCGGTTAATCGGCTGTAGCTGTGGCTGAACAGTGGCAGCCATAGAAGGTTGTATGTTTGAAACATCGGGCAGTAGATGTTGTGGACTAACTATAATATAATAAAATGTGAATATAATAAGTTTAAATCGAACTCGGACACATCAAGAAAGCCTCATGACGATAAGCCAGGGACGATAAGCCTCGGGACGATAAGCCAGGAGCTAAGTCTAGGGTGCCTACTTGGAAACAAAAATTCGATAAAAAATAATTATAAATATTGTAAGATTGTAAAAATCTATAAACAAGGGCAAGTTGTTACACCACGTAGCCAAATGTCCCCCGCCGCTGCAGTATCAAATTGCCTATGAGAAAATAAAATGGAAAAAATGTGTGATACATTTAGATTTGGGACAAAATTATAAGCATGTAAAATTAGAATTGTTTTGACAGGTATTTGAGAAGAGCTAAGCAACTACATGAAAAAACTTGATCAGAAAGTTAAACTCTGGAGAGCGTGCTTGATAAAATTTGCTCTCAATATTGATCAATATTGCTAAATGGTCAAAGTCCCCTAGCTCCTAAAAATTTTGAATAATCAAAACGGTGGTAGGGCACATCTACACGTCACAACAATTAATCCATTAATGGTTTCAGAGATGCATCCACAAGATCTACCATTGCAGAAGATTTAGACCATAGTATTATTTTGCTGAAACGGTCAACGTTCCATAACTCCTACAAAATTTGACAAATCAAAATGACAGAATAGTATGCACATCTACACATCATAACAATTACAGACCTGTCAAGTGTCACGCAACTCGCGTGAGACTCACGCATCTAGTCCACAATTTGGCAGCAAATTTCTTTGATGTTTTTATTTTTTCCTTTGATCTTTCAATTTTTAGGCAAATCTCACGCGAGCAGCTCATCAAAACTTGACAGCCCTGCAATTAATCCTATCAAATATCAACGCAATCTGTCAGGCGGTTTCAGAGGAGATGTGTCC
Source organism: Limnoperna fortunei (assembly GCA_944474755.1). Taxonomy (NCBI): domain Eukaryota; kingdom Metazoa; phylum Mollusca; class Bivalvia; order Mytilida; family Modiolidae; genus Limnoperna; species Limnoperna fortunei. The sequence continues at coordinate 89,541,068 of OX104114.1, read as the reverse complement.
ACAAATGTGTGACGGACGGACGGAAAGATGCCCGGATGCACGAACGCAGACTATTACTAGGTCCCTCCGTCGCGTTGCGTCCAGGGACAAAAATGAATATGGAAGAAATATACTATAGTGTTTAAAATACAGTCACTATACTCTAGGAATGTACCATTACCTTAACTAAATACAGTTATTTCCTTTTCAATTAAAATAATCCAATGAAAATAAATAATGCTACAAAATTAATAAATGTCATACATTTTTTTCCTTACTTAGAGCAGGTTAGTAGGTGAGATGCTATTTTTCGTCTGGCTGTTAAAATATTAAACTGGTGCCTAGTGTAAACTACAGAAATACGTAAGGTACCAGGTTCAAACCACGTGCAGGCGTGCGCTGCTGCAATTATATTTGCAAATTATTGACACGTATGTAGAAAATATGTTCTATTTCAGTAACAAAATCACTCCAGTATTTCTGTAAATAAAAACCGGTACAAATAAGAATAAACATGCAGATACAAATAAGTCTCTCTATAATAAATTCAAATATCAGATACAGAAAAGTGGTCATTTCCGCTTCTTCCAACCTGTTCCCATTTAATTGTTAGCATATACTATCTAGTTTTAAACCAATCTGATCAAAATAAATCTTACCCATGCTCACCCCTTTTACTATCCTCACCGCGACAATAACAAAACAGGGGGAGAAAAGGAAAGATTTAAGTTTTATTAAATTGATTTTAAATTATATGATAGCAAGTGCTCCCCTGTACGATTTGTGAAAAATTATTTATATTAACTTCTTCATCATCGAAAAACACCACTGGAAGGGACCCTTTTCTTGTACAAGAAATAAGCCCAGGGTTTACTTCTATTTTCGAATCAACATTATCATACACAAAATCTGCATGAATTGCAGGACTATTACAAAACAAATCCATGAACGTTTCCGCTTTGTCATATCCACATATTATAACGTTTCCTTTGCGGGCATATTTATTTGGAACAACTTGAATATCATCACAATTTTCCATGAAAACGTCCGACAGTCCAAGTCTGTCTACTTCTATCAAAATCGTGTCTAGATTAATCCTTGAAGGCTTTATACCACTTAGAATGATTAACTTACAGTTTAGTTCGTTCTTCCATTTTAGAAGAAGTTGTTTATCCACTCCACATTTTATAGTGTGCCTTTCTGTGTTGTACTGTTTTAACGTATTATCCCAATCAAACACTATATACGTACCAAATGAAACCATTTCCTCAGAAATGTCAGAAACAGATATTTGCTTTATTCTTGTATTATCCATATTTCTTTTTGTTTTAAGTTTTGAATTCTTTGTTTAGTTCAAACAGTAAACCTGTAAAGGAAGATATCTATTAGACAATCAGTTCATTTCTAGAAATATTATCAACAATTTTTATGACAACGAGTCTGCAATGATAACTAGCCCCAGCAGTGGCATCGACCCAGTAGACACACTCTTTGTTGGCTCAACAGTAACGCTGTCCCACTCCCAGATTACATTAATAAATTTAATGTTACTTAAAGAATGAACATTATTTTGTAAAAATAATGTGATATTTTTTTACAGTTGAGTAAAAAATATATATCGGTAGAACCGAAGAATGTTCTTCGAAGTACGCTGGGTGGGGGGGGGGGGTGATGCTTGGTGGCCAAGTGGTTGAGGAAGAGGACCCCGATGCTCTGGGTCCTCTTCGGGTACTCCAGCTTCCTCCCCCCAATAAAGACTGGACGCCAAGATACAGCTGAAAATTTGTTGAAAGTGGCGAACAACATACTTACTAACAAACAAACCGAAGATCACGCTTGATAATAAGAGCAGTCGACTGACGGTGAAATCTCGTCATTGCCAACATGGTGCATTCCTTGCCCATTACAACTACGAGTGTACCAAAATACTGCTGAATAAAATTTACATATTCGTTTATGAAATGAAAAAAATTAACTATGTAGCATACATTTGGTGATCGACATTCGCCGGTGTTCGACGGTTTTGTAGCCAAAACAGATAAATAAACCAACGGAAAGTACTGCAATGTTCCACACATAAACGTAGGTATACTTAAGTTAATAAAGGTTGTTATGCAGCGCTTCACTTTATATACATGTCTAACAAGTCTGAAGTCAATCCACGTAGTAGTTTTTTCATTCAGTACAAGAAATGTAAACTATATACGAGAGATAACACAGAGTTATGGTTCCTGTGCACTGCTGTCTAGTCATCACTAGATACCTTTCTGCCAAGTCTTAAGTGAATCCATCCAGTAGTAATCAAGTAATTATCTACAAGCTACTAGTCAGACGGACAGATGGGCCCATGGAAGAATTAATCTAACTAAGATAACTAACAAGGGGTCAAAATCGAGAACAGATAAATGATAAAAGCCATTTTTGCTTTTAAGTAATATATAAGCAGTTGTTTACAAATACGTGTATATGAAAAACCCCAATTGGAAATTGAACACAAATAAAAAAAAATAGCATGGCCTCAAAAATTTTATCAATAACACAACACACTTCACTGCGTCTACTAACTGGAATATAATAAATTCAAACGATTCTTTGATGTCCAAGTAGTTGATGTTTATTTTTAAAACAATGTTGCATTGAAAAAACTTCTAACCAGCTTCACAATTTAACGTAACTATGTATTGTGTAGTCATCTACAGACACGTGAAAATTTTTAAGTTACTGCTGAATTTACCCAATACCAATAAAGTATTATACTTCTTTAGCTATATATTATTAACATAATAGAAAATTTAATAGCATAAGTTCTATGGTCGTCACCATGACTAAATTGATCGTTATGGGAAATCAGTGTCTCAAATACGATCTGACATTTTCGCTGAGTCATAGGTAGTGTTTCCTATTCCTGGACTTTGATGTTCTAGATACCAATACATTACTCTCGGACGTCCACGCACCACTGTATTTATCTTTGTCTAACATCTTTAGAGAAAATGTCATCCCTGATGATGTTACCAAAACGTTTACAAATAAATTTAAAGTAAAACCTTGGGATAATGAAAAAGTCTTAGAATTTCATAATAACATAGATGAATTATCATTAGTTAATTTTGAACAAAAACTTGACTATGCTGTACCGAGAGAATAACTAACCTAAACAAAGATTTAATTGATGAATTAGTAAACGACTTCGGAAATATTTTTATTGAATCAGGGTCAAAACCTTTGGAAAATATAGCCCAACACACCTTAGAAGAAGTCCGCAAAAACGTAATATAGAAAATAACAAACCTTGGTTTGATAAAGATTGCAAAACAGCTAGACAGAATTTTCGTAAATTAAAAAAAAACAATACAAATCAAATAACACCATGCAAAATGTGTCAAATATGAATAATGCAGAAAAGAATTATAAAAAAGTCTTGAACGCAAAGTATAAAAACTATTGTATAAAACTTTATCACTCTTACAACGAGAATCGGAGAGAAATCCCAAATATTTCTGGAAAATATTACGTAGAAATAATCGACAAAAAAATCAAAATATTAATATAGAAACCCTCTACGAATTTTTTAAAAACTTAAACATACGAATTTAGAAGAACGACCACCGATTTTCAATAACGAGATTCCAAATATAACAAATGAACTTATAAATGACTATATTTTCCCAGGAAGAAATTCGTAGATGTATTAAAAATCTTAAAAATGACAAAGCCTGTGGTGCTGATGAAATTGTTAATGAATATATTAAATCTACCTCAAACCGGTTTATTCATATCTACGAAAAACTTTTTAATTTAATTTTCGATACCGGAATTCTACCTAATAGCTGGCTAATATGTATAATTAAACCTATATATAAGAAAAAGGGAGATCCAACAGATCCCAAAAATTATAGACCAATAACAATTGTCAGTTGCCTGGGTAAATTATTTACTGCTACTTTGAATGCAAGACTAACAAGTTTTTCTGAAGATTATAATATTATTAAAAAAATCAGAGTGGTTTTCGCCAAAACTACTCTACTACGGATAATATCTTTGCTATTCTCTTCTTGTTCCAAATTTTAAAGTCAAAAAAGAAAAAGATGTGGTGTGCTTTTATAGACTTCGAGAAAGCCTTCGATACAGTATCGCGAGATGGTCTGTTTCATAAGTTGTTACTTAACAACATAAACGGCAAGATATATAATGTTATATTTAACATGTATTCACATATAAAGTCTTGTATATCATTAAACAATAATACATTAGAATATTTCAACTGTGAATTGGTCATACGACAGGGAGAAAATTTGTCCCTCTTTCTGTTTACAATGTTTTTAAATGATTTGGAAGATTTTCTGAAAACAAAAATGTAATTGGGTTAAACAGTGTAACAAATGATATAGAACATGAACTTAATGTATATCTGAGGATTTTTCTCCTGCTTTATGCTGATGATACTGTTTTATTAGCTGAATCTGCCGAGAATCTTCACGTTCAATTAAATGCTTTTTATGATTATTGTAATATATGGAAGTTAAAAGTCAATGTCGACAAAACAAACGTTATGGTACTTGGATTAGGTAAACTAAGTCCAAATATTAAATTTGTTTATCAAAATAATGAAATAGAAATAGTCAAAACTATTAACTATCTAGGGGTCATTTTTACAAAAACATGTAATTTTGATGCTACAAAGAAACTTCTAGCAGATAAAGGGTTGAAAGCTATGTACGAAGTTCTTAAACTAGGGCGATTATTTAAATTACCAGTAAAAATTCTTCTAGATTTGTTTGATAAAATGGTTAAACCTATTCTTCTTTATGGCTGTGAAATCTGGGGCTTTGGTAAAAACGATGTTTTAGAAAGAGTACATTTAAAATTTTGTAAACTTCTGTTTAATTTAAAAGTCTTCGACACCAAACTATATGATATATGGGGAACTTGGTAGACTTCCTATTTATACACTGATATTAAGGTTCGGATGGTATCTTTCAGGTCAAAAATTGTAAATGGCAAACAATCAAAAGTGTCTTAAATATTATATCGTTATACCCGGAAATTGAATGAAAACCATAGTATGCATTTTTCTTTGATTAACTGTGTTAAAGCTATTTTTAATGATTGTGGTTTTTCACAAATTTGGGAAACAGAATAATTCCTCAGTAATGACTGGCTAAAATACATAGTAAAACAACGGTTAACAGATCAGTTTGCACAAAACTGGCATTCACTTATGTTTCATTCAACTAAAGCGCTAAACTATAGAATGTATAATGTATTCGCCCCGAATCCCTTTCGCCTCTGTGTCGTTTCGCCCCGAATCCGGTTCCATCGAGTCGTTTCGCCCCGATTCCCGTTCGGCCTGTGGGTCGGTTCACCCTTACTTTTACATGATATATTTTTTCATAACGTGTGCTTGTACGTGTTATGGTTTCTTCAGTAATTTACTTTAATTTTTTTTTTGAAGTGCATTACCTTTAATGGATTAAATATGTTGGTACATGTTTTTACTGTTTGATCTTAAAATTATTAAAGATGTACAGAAAAAAACAAACAAAATGTTAAATATATATTTATTTAATGAAGTCATGTTATTTTAACAAAATAAAGTGAAGTTTAGCTCTATTACGTCTCTAAGGGCTATTCTGTACTGCAGCACAGTTATACCCGTCTGGCATTTACGGTGCTGCCAACGATCACATGTTTTACAAGTGATTGCGTGCTGCTTTGGTCGGACAGGATCATAACAATTCATACAAAGAATAGACATCGTGAAGGTTGAGTGTGAAATGATTGCCACTAGTGTGGCACATATTATATATTCTTGTGAGTTTTACAGGTTATGTTTTGGCTAATCAAACATTTCACAAATTACTTTGAACTGACACGGTCGCACAAGCTGTAAAGCTCTATATCAACGGTGTTTCTTAATTTGATTGAAATTTTATTAAATAATAACATAATTAATTTCTTTTAATCATCACATTAAAAAATGATATTGAAATTTGACAGTGATTAACAAATCAATAGAATTATTTAATGAAGTAATTAACAAATGACATTACAATTTGAATACACAAATTCGAATATAATTAAGCGAAAATGCGCTTTAATTATATTTAGTTAATCAGCTTTATTGTTTAAAGATACACACTATTTATTATTTAGAGGAGCGAAAAGACCCAGGGCGAAACGACTCACTTTATAGGTGCGAAACGACCCGCGCGAATCGACCCGGTACGAACAGGTAATCGGGGCGAAACGACCCGACACCTTATTATAGTGACTTGAGTAATTTATATAATGGACGAGGCGGGGCAAATCGTGGAAAGGGTGACCTTTTTAGTTTTTTATTAGTCGTTTATACGTTTTTTCATAGGCTTGGTATTTAGTAGAATATATTTTTAATGACAAATAAACTGTTAAATTTAAACAGAATTTTAGCAGTGTGCTAACCTTTTTTATATCTTGTAAATTATAAAAATATATAATCTAAGTAAAAATAAATTTATTTGTTATTTGTATTAGTTAAAATAATATAAACTGAAATAAGGTATAAATATTAATAATATTGATACTGGACTGGCATGACTGGCAATAGTTGATTTATAGGTTCTTGTACTGGACAAATACGTTAAGTCTAATATTTTATCAAATGTTTGGTAATTCACAACAAATCAAAAATACAGTAAATATGTTTCAACCGTTATATGAACCAAATTCGACTGTGATTATAAAAAATGCAAAAATATAAAACCACTGACTGCAGTTAGTACACGTGTCGCAGTGTATTTTTCGTGTTTATGACTGCTTATATAAAGGCAACGTCCATAAATATTAATATTTATTAATCTGAAAATATAGTTATCAACATTTTACACAATATTCAGGAAACATACAATGCCTGAAATATAAACATAATATAATGACAAAGTTTATATATTCTTTGAATAAAAATCCCCAAAATAGGTGCCTTTAAACAGAGACATGTATATGTCTCTGCTTTAAATAAACTGATATAGTTATCAATTGAAATATTCAATGATTAAAATTATCTTTGCCGACTTCAAAATGTAAATGGATACCTTAAACTTTTATTTAAACTTTAATTTATATAAACAATCTATGAATTTATAAAATAAAACCAAATTATATAAAACATTTAAAATGACTTGGCTTTAACTTTACTTTTATAACCTTTTGCAAAAATTGTAATAAAAAGAATTTGTCATACCTGAAAATATACGGTGACTTACGTCGGCCGATGTTCTTATATGGAGTGGCAGTCAATAATACATACATTCTTTATTTATATGTAGTAGAAAAACGACATTCATGCAGTGCCCGTGCAGTTAGCGCGCGAAAGCTATTGTATAATCCAGTCCTGTCGTCACACATGGTAATACGTCACACAGTCAATGAGTAAATGACGAAATGATACACATACGTAATGAATGGATGATATATTGAAATAGATGAACTATGAAGACCAATATCTATATTATAATCTTAATAATTAAATTAATGCAAATAACTTATTTGCATTATAATATATACATTGCCGGTGACATACACCCCCTCCCGGTATTCAAAAGGGTTCGTCCCCGAATCCACTACAATATCAAGTCAACTAAAAAAAAAAAAAAAAAACAAAAAAACAAAAAAACATAGTATGGAAATTGACCATTCTTATATTGTATGTGGCAAACGCCTCTATACTTGTAATCATGATCAAATTTCATAAAAATTTAGACAATTTCAAAAATACTTGAGTATATATTTTTACCACTCATACAATAAAATATAATGTATAAATGATATATTAAAATATACTTTTCAAATATGTGATTCATTCTGTTCAATTGCTTTGTTCACACGAAATGTCCATTCATCTAGTAGACTCATTCGGATGTAGACCATCAACAAATTTAGAATACATTATTCTATATTTCCCCTTTGCACATTTGTGAACTGGAGAATGTAGAAACGGAGTCATAAATCCATTCTCATAATTAAATTTTGTAATATAATTGTTCACTTTATGCAAGATTGTATTCAGCTTTTGCTGCATCAAACTATATAGATGTTGATACTTTAACACTTGCGTTTTTCCTTGTCGAAATCTTAACGAATTCCACATATCAAAACTCATAGTAGTTACAGTAGCCAACACAATTTTACAATTTATCTCTTTTAGCTTACTACTAGCCTTGCTAATTTCGGATTTGAAGGATTCAAAATGGTCGATTTCTTTGCCATCTACATCAACTAATTCCAAAATAGATTCCTGATATTTCGGATTATCTGACCGTTTAATGGAACAGATATCAGGAATACCTGCTATAAAATATACAATTTTCTCTCCAGGAACATATTTAAGCTGAGAAATCGCCTTTTCACATAATTTTTGCAATTTCCCTCCTGGAAGTACATAAAGTATTCGGCAGTTAATTCTTCCTTCAAATCGTCTTCCCCTACTAGTTGCATAGACATATATGTGTGAACCCATATTATTCTAAAATAAATAAAATCGGAAATCAAATTATATGTAGCCGCTTCTACATATTTAATACTTATGATCACTACTTGTACGTAACGTAGTCTCGAAAACGAATCGGAGGACGCACCTGTCTATTCGATCTACGCGTAGGTACTACTACTACCGAGCTCGACTCGCCGCTGGACCTTCGCAATTCTGTTCTATTGCTCGTATCGCGAGTATCTGACATGTGACTAGAGTATTCTGATTGTCTAGAACTATTTGGACTTGAATTAGAACTACTAGTATTGTGCCGTCTATACATATGATCAGGCTCAAATTCGGCGGCTAAAGGATTTAATGATCTAGGTTGCAAATTTTGACCTCTAGATCTCATAAATATAAAATCCTCGTCCGAATCTGAACTAGGTTCATCATACATGCTTGTTTGGCTTTCAGTGTTAGCTGAAAATTCATCTGATACTGTATTTGTAACGTCTTCTGACACACTATCAGACTTTGTGACATCTTTTCTGAACTTACCAGTATCAATATTTGTAACGCCTGTTGCAATATTTTTCATTGGTTTATTTTTAGAACGTTGACAGTCAGATTTATCATTTTCGCCATTCAAAAACAAACCAGAAGTAATTGGCAGTAACATGTTTCTATGAACTGTCTTCCTAATTCGTCCATGTTCTTGACGTATGACATAAACAGGTATATCAGGATTGGGTTTGGACATTACAACGTAAGGTACCTTACCCCACTTGTTCTCCAGTTTATGTCGACCCTTAAAAGCAACGTTTTTCAGTAATACTCTGTCACCTGGCTCTAAAACAGACTCTCTTACCTTTAGATCATATCTAGTTTTATGACGTTTACTAGCTTTTTCGGCGGTCTTCGCGGCTATCTTGTACGCAAACTGTAATCTTTTCTTCAAATTTAATACATATGTGCTATGGTTACTCGTGAAATTTGGGTTGACGTCATTTCCCAAAAACGCATCAATAGCTAATCTTGGATGCCAGCCAAACATAAGAAAGTGGGGACTGTACCCTGTACTTTCATGCTTTGTGGCGTTGTAAGCATGGACTAATGGTGCCACGTAACTTTTCCAGTTAGCTTTCTTATCGTCCTCAAGAGTACCAAGCATATTCAATAAGGTCTGGTTAAATCTTTCACATTGACCATTCCCTTGTGGGTGATACGGGGTAGTGCGAAATTTCTTTATCCCAGCCAAAATACACAGCTCTTTAATAACCTTGGACTCAAAATTCCTACCTTGGTCACTGTGAATGCGAGAAGGAAAAGAATAGTGTTGCACAAAGTTTTCCCATAAGCACCTTGCAGTAGTATGTGCCGATTGATTTCTCGTAGGAATAGCTTGCGCGTACCTAGTGAAATGATCTGTAATGACTAATATATGTTCATAACCACCAATAGATTTATCAACCGTAAGATAGTCAATGCATACGATTTCTAAAGGTTGAGATGAAGATATATTTACTAATTCAGCCGATTTGCCAGATTTTGACTTCCGGAGAATGCAGTTTGTACAAGACGAAACCTTCTTTTCTACGTCACGATCCATACCTGGCCAATAATATCTAGCTTTTACCAAAGACAGAGTCCTATCCCTACCCTGATGACCTACATCATCGTGTAAACCTACAAGAGCAGTCTCACGATAAACATAGGGCAATACAAGTTGGAACACCGACTCATTGTTGATACAACATCTTCTATATAACACTGCCTCTCTTATAACTAATTTATCCCATTCCTTTAGCAATTTTCTGACGTCATAGGTTTCTGACTGGATTTGGCGTTTTGACGGTTTCTGACCAGCTTTCAAGAAGTCGACAACTTTGTTTATTGTGACGTCATTCTTTTGCTCTAATGACCAATTAATACCAGCCAAATTTGATATTGTTTCAGTTTCTATATTATCATCCACATTGTCAATTATTTGCGCTTCTGGGGCTAATAACAAACTTTCGACAATCGGATGTTCAGACTGTGAAACTGTAACTGAACTGCAAATAGCTTTTATGACGTCATTATATATGTATTTCGACTCTTGTTGTCTGGAAAGAATATCGGCGTCTATGTTCAACTTACCCTGTCGGTAGTAAATACTGAAGTCATAATTTGACAATGCTGCTACCCACCTATGTCCTGTCGCATCAAGCTTTGCTTTCTCCAAGACATAAGTAAGCGGATTGTTATCGGTTTTGACCTCAAATTTACTACCAAAAAGGTAGTCATGAAATTAATCGGTAATCGCCCACTTTAACGCCAAAAACTCTCTCTTATGTGCAGGATATAATCTCTCAGGACCTCTCAGACTTCGGCTTGCATATGCAATGACCCTATCCTTACCATTTTGTTTTTGGTACAATATGGCACCTAAACCGGAACCACTGGCATCAACATGAACAAGAAATGGTAGTGAAAAGTCTGCAAATGCTAGCACCGGAGGGTTAACTAATCTTTCAATAATTTCATCCCTAGCTTTTTGTTCTTCGTTACCCCATTTCCAAGGATTTGCTTTTTTCTTTTTAGATTTAGCCCCTTTCTTATTTGTAGAATGCCCGACTAACAAATCATTGAGAGGTTTGACAATCTTAGCATAGTCTTTTATAAACTTCCGGTAGTATGATGTAAAGCCTAAAAATTTTCTCAAATCTTTGATGCCAGATATTTTCGGCCAGTTCTTTACGGCGGAAACCTTATCGGGATCGGTCTTTATACCATCTGCGGACACGATTACACCTAAATACTTAATTTCCTTCTTGAAAAATTCGCACTTGTCAGCACGAAGCTTTAAACCATTTTCTTTAACACGCTTCAGAACAGATTCTAAACGTTCAAAATGCTGTTGAATCGTACTCGAGAAAATCACGATGTCGTCAAGGAAGACTAAACACTGTTTTAGATGAGCTTCTCCCATACACCTTTCCATTAGTCTTTGAAAAGTTGCACCGGAGTTGGTCAATCCAAAAGGGAGGCGATTCCATTCATAAAAACCTAACGGACCTAAATTAAAGGCTGTCATAAACTTATCACTTTCTTTAATACCGCAATTCCAATATGCTGAACGGAGATCGAGTCTGGAAAAATATTTCGCTCCGGAAAGACAATCTATCGTCTCGTCGATTCTCGGCAACGCATACGCATCTTTTACTGTACGTTTATTCAACTTCCGAAAATCGCAACAGAAACGTAAACTTCCGTCTCGTTTTCGGACTAGAACAACGTTACTTGAGAATGGGCTGTTTGACTCTCTAATACAATCGGCCTCTAACATTTCTCTCAAATGTTCCCTTACCTCGTCGAACAGGGCTGGCGGAATGCGCCTATACGGTTCTTTGAACGGTTTATCGTCAGTTAATTTAATCTCATGTTCTAACAAACGCGTATATCCGATATCGGTAGGACCTTTTGAAAACGCCGACTTCCATTTATCAAGAAGACCCTTCAACCTAATCTTGATATCTTCATCTAACTCCTCACTGATCTTGACACCCAATTCATCAATAGATAGTTTATTATCTTGATCTTTAACTTCTTTTACATCAGTATCCAAATGACGTATGACCTTGACCTCATTCAAACTACACAAAAGACTTTTAGGTTTAATTTCCAGTACTTTAGCAGTCATATTGAAAACTCTAACTGGAATTCTACAACTTTGGCCTTTTAAATTTACAACTCTAGGACATATACCTAACTCATCTGAATATCTACCCTCACAATTTTCAGTGACCACGGTCGTTATTTCAGAGACTTTTGATCTAGCTAAACCGGATATGGTGACAACTGACATGGGATTTATCTTCATAACTTTCCGATTGGTAGACCTGACTTGGCCAACCGTTTGATCCATCATAGCAGTAAAAGCTAGGTCCCATTCTTTCGGAATATTTCTTGAATTATCATGTGTAATAGACTTGCTGAACAAATTAATAATATTTGTTCCAACTATTACGGGTACACCACTATTGTACTCTGTAGGAGAAACAACTAATAAAGGTACAAATACCTCTGAATCTGACATAAAATTAACCTTAACTTTCACCTCAACATATCCTAAATACGGCAAAGTACTTCCGCCATCAACATTCATCTCTAAATGAAACTCTGTTAAACTCTTAACCTTTGGTATGGGTTTTAACTTATTTATATGTGCACTTGAAATAGACGACACCATTGAACCACTGTCAGAGCCTTAGTCTTAAGGTTATTTATGAAAATAAATGTCTCATTAGCATGACCTACCATTCTATCATATAAACTATTCTCAACCACTTGTTTACTTATTTTAACTTTGGGACTGGGTTTGTCATTGACACCCTTCTGTTTCAAATCTCTAGTTAGTCCCTCAACAGAGATTTCTACTCGTTTAAATTCTCTGTTTGACCTTTTTTTTTTATTATCCTGACCTTGACTTTGGTTTTGACCGTTATTTTGACCTTTGTTTTGATAACCACCTCTACCTCTGCCAAAATTTCCTCTACCTCTATAATTACCTCTATACCCTTGACCATTTGACTTAATGTCATTCTTAACCTTCTTCAACTCCCCTTCAACTGATTCCATCCTTTTGTTTAAACTTTGCAGTGTTTTCAAAAGTTCGTCCAACTTATCGGATTGAGCAACGTTCGCTTGTTGAATAACCTTCGATTCGGTACTTGATTTCGAATAATTAGACATGTCTAATTCTATAGATCGAATCTCTTTACGCAACTGGTCAAAATCTTTAATAGTGTCATATTTATAACGGCTCGCGTTTTTTAAAAGCGGATCTCTTAAACCAGACCAAAATTTTGATCTCAACATCTCGTTTTTGGCTTGCACGTTAATCTGACCCTTCTCAACAGCTAATTGAATAATACTTTCCAGTTTCATGCCATATTCAGCAACAGACTGATTTGGAAGCTGATTCTCACTATAAAATTGTTGCAATAATGCTTCACTACTGAAAACGTTTCCATAAACCCCCTCTAACTTATCAATAATCTGTGTGGGCGTAGCATTATCAGAAATCGATAATAGTAAACTTCTTGCTTTACCCTTTAATGAACCTCTAATACTTTGAACCAATATGGTATCAGTATAGTTTTTCTCTCTAATAATACATTTGACCTCATATTTCCAGACATCAAATGATACTTCACTTTTCTCCTCACCTGAGAATATAGGAATTCTAGGTTTGGCATATGATTGATCATTTATACCGGTCTGATTATCAACTACTTGATGAAGGCCAGCTAATGTAGTATGGGGCTGTGGATTTGCAAGATGTTGCTTACTCCTAACTGCAGGAGTACTAGTTCTAAAATCAACTGATTGATTCAACTGATTATATTCATCAGTAGTCACTACTTTATACTCAGTATGTTGATTGATTATATCAATCATCAAAGCAATTTTCTCAGGACTAATAGACTCTAAAATCTCTTTCTTAGTAGTTTCTTTACCACCCGTCGCCATCTTAAGTTACAACAAATATCAATGAAAATAAAAATGATAATGAGATGAAAATGAAATGAAAATGATAACTCACCAATGATCAGTCAAATGTCAGTCGCATAGCGCTGTAATCTGAAAATCTGTTAATTATGCCTGTGCTGAGTGATTATGATGTGATAATTCCTGTAAAATATCAATATAAAATTAATACAAGTAATATAAATAAAATACATATAATGAACAAATACAACACAATTTAAAGTCCTTTAAAGTATAAATATTTATAAACTTTACACAGTTTATTACGTAATTACTGTTCGCCGTTGCTGGACAATAGACGTCTCATCTTGGGTTTAATGAAGTGTGACTTGCACGGACAGACTTATATCGGCAATACACAAAATACGGTTACGATCCTTTACAGGTATCGGATAAACTTCATCCTTTAATGTCGATAGTGAATATCTTAGGAAAATCACTTTCCAATAATTAAATGTTGAATATTTCAAATAATTGAAACAAAACTAAATCAAAATAAGTTATGCGCATCTACAAGAACGATTACTTCTTGAATAACTTTTTCCACAAAGAACGTAGATAATAAATGTACTTCTCAGCGGTCATATAAATTAATTATATATACTATTCTCAAGATAATACTACACGGTGATGTGAGAACAGCTTTATGTCCACCATCCGTCTAAACCGGGTACTATTACATCATTGGTCCGGACAAATTTTACGAGCTGTAGAAGTGTTGAGATCGACGGACATCTACGGACATCAAAAACGTCAGCAGGAGTCTTCGTCTTAGGACGATGCATATCTCGGTGGAACCTCCAAATGTCGCAGTGTATTTTTCGTGTTTATGACTGCTTATATAAAGGCAACGTCCATAAATATTAATATTTATTAATCTGAAAATATAGTTATCAACATTTTACACAATATTCAGGAAACATACAATGCCTGAAATATAAACATAATATAATGACAAAGTTTATATATTCTTTGAATAAAAATCCCCAAAATAGGTGCCTTTAAACAGAGACATGTATATGTCTCTGCTTTAAATAAACTGATATAGTTATCAATTGAAATATTCAATGATTAAAATTATCTTTGCCGACTTCAAAATGTAAATGGATACCTTAAACTTTTATTTAAACTTTAATTTCTATAAACAATCTATGAATTTATAAAATAAAACCAAATTATATAAAACATTTAAAATGACTTGGCTTTAACTTTACTTTTATAACCTTTTGCAAAAATTGTAATAAAAAGAATTTGTCATACCTGAAAATATACGGTGATTTACGTCGGCCGATGTTCTTATATGGAGTGGCAGTCAATAATACATACATTCTTTATTTATATGTAGTAGAAAAACGACATTCATGCAGTGCCCGTGCAGTTAGCGCGCGAAAGCTATTGTATAATCCAGTCCTGTCGTCACACATGGTAATACGTCACACAGTCAATGAGTAAATGACGAAATGATACACATACGTA
The DNA here is from genome assembly GCA_944474755.1 of Limnoperna fortunei. NCBI lineage: Eukaryota > Metazoa > Mollusca > Bivalvia > Mytilida > Modiolidae > Limnoperna > Limnoperna fortunei. Next base: position 89,525,629 of record OX104114.1, on the reverse strand, counting down.
ATGAATGGATGATATATTGAAATAGATGAACTATGAAGACCAATATCTATATTATAATCTTAATAATTAAATTAATGCAAATAACTTATTTGCATTATAATATATACATTGCCGGTGACACACGTGAGTTAGTGTTTTCGGAAAGAAATCGGAGCTTTTCAGTTATTGATTAGCACTTTATTTGCCATACCAAGAAAAGGTCATAAATAAAGTTAAGACCATTTAGAGAAGCGTTACACTATTAAAGGTAATCATTTAGTTGTGAATAACATGTTTACCAGTTAATTGGGTAACAGGAACATCGGAAAAAAGAATATAACACAGGGGAGACAAGCTACATATGTTTGACTGACCATTCCTGTGGAAGGAAAGTTGATTTCTTTTTCGTGTCGACCATGAAAATGCTATGCCCATAGGCATAGCACATAAGACCAAAAGCAAACTTACCTATCAATTATTTGGAATTTCTTACCCATTACAAAATCGCATTATAATTTTTACTGCTACTTAAAGTGTTTGGTTTCTTCTCAGAATAAATATTTACTAATAAGTTGTCACAGTAATGATACACACAAAGACCGAGTAGGTACGTTCTATCACTGATACAACCTAAAACCACAAAGTACAATGTATAAAACAATGACATATTTACAATATATAATTATTTAAGGATTACTTCAAATTTCTGAACAGGTTATACGATATAAAATGGTTTGCGTCTGTTTACGCCTAGTAACCTGCCAAGCGGTTTATGAATGGTGTAAACAGACCCAAAACCATATTATATTGTATAACCTGTTCAGAAATTTGAAATATATATTTCTTATAATTTAATTTTAACTATAAATTTTAACAATTTTTATAGTAAAACGTCAATGACGACATGGAACTATTGAATTTTAATGGCGTAATAATAGGTCAAAGGTCACGCAAGTTATTTCTTATAATATGGGTTGCTCGATTTGAATCAACCAATCAGTTTTCAGCTTACAAAGCACATTAGATTATGTATAAATAATTCTGTATGGAGTACAATAAATAAAAACTGTCGTGCTGTTAAGTAAATATACATACAAAATCCATGTATACAAACATGTACATGTACATGATAGAGACATAATTTTTAAAACTTTAAAAGATTCACATTTTTTTTGACTTTTGGTGGCCCGTGCTATATTAAATTTGATCATTTTGAATTATCCTAGAAAATTTCCCTTTATTTCAAACAAAGTGAAACAAAAATTTCACAAAGTTTCATTGCATGACAAGAACGCTCAACTGAAAGTTCATGTGGTCTAAAAAACTACTAGTACTTTCGCTTTCAATGGCAGTCCCAAAATAGTGCATGTCCTTAATTGACTAAACATTTTTATGTTCATTCAAAACCCATAAAACTATCCTCAAGTTTCCTAGAATATTCAGCTCTCCAAAAATACCAAATTTATTCTGGTATCATATGTGGTTCAAATTCAAAGGCAGCAGTAAACCAGTCTGTTGAAAGTACTATTTTTACGTACAAGCTCTGGACTGGTTTCCAGTATTTGGGGGTCTGCAAGACGTAAGTAATTGTAGTACAAAGCGCAAAAAAAATATATATAAAACTAGTCGAGCTGCACTAAAATGTAAATTGGCAACTTCACAAAGCTACTGGCATGCTAGTACCAACCATTCCATGGCTAAATACAACCAAGAGATATTTGTCACGGGTACTTGCAGCTAGCGATTGAAAATTAAAAAGCTTCTTTTTTTTAAAATCCAAATGTTTTGTAACTTTTCACAAATTACTAACTAGTATAAACATTAGTTAGATGGACCTGTACTAGTATATGTGGACATTTACAAAAGATCACTTTTCCTTTTCCATAAAAAGATAGGCATTGTGGGCAATCTGGTTTATGATTGGCTTAAAATCAAATTACCCATATTATCCAAAAAAATGTTTCAAATGTTTTTTCACTTGGTACAAAGGATGTCTGTAAAATACTCAGGTAGGCCAGATGAAGTCTAAGAGTCCTTGCTTTTCTAAATGTAGATATAAATAAGTTTGTACTGACCTTAACAATGATGTCTTTATTATACTCCTGCAAAGCTTCATGAAATTTAATGAAACTTAGGATAAAGGAAGTATATTATATGTTGATGTGCTTGAAGGTTTTTTATTGACCTAGGATATCATTTAAGGGGAGATAATTGGACTTGAAAGTGAAGTGGGGGGTATCGCTTTGTGAGCATGCGCTCAGTCCACACTTGTTTGTTCTGATATGACTTTAAGCATGGCTTACATGATAAAATCAAATTTTTCAGCGAAAATAGGTCAAATGTTTTCCTGAAAAGTAGAATAAAATATATTTTGGGTATTTTTACATTCTGTCCATGTGCAGTGTACTATATGTAGTTAAGGTGAGTGATGGCTGGACATTGGAGAGCTCTGGTTTTTGAATTGTTGTGTACATTATGTATGCATTGAAAATTAAGTTTAAAATTGGATCTTAATGTATGATAAAATCTTCTGTTGTCTTTACAGGTAAAATGGCAGACAAGACCAACATCATCCCAACTTATTCAGAGAAGAGAGAAATAGAATGTCAAACAGAATTAGAAGATGATTTTTTTGTGGAAGACGAGGAGGTTTGTGAAGAAGAAGTACAAGATGGATTGCACAATCTTCTTCAACTGACACAGGAAGAACCAGAAATAGGCTTACAGTGTACAGTGTTAGAGCCCCCTTTACAACAGACATTTGGGTCTTTATTAAAGCCAACTTCAACTAAAGACTTCACTATTGCTTCAAAAAAACTTCTCCGTTCAACAAAAGTTATTACTCCAAGCAAGTTTGCATCAGAACCTGTTGATGAATCCAAGTGGGAAGTTTTGTCAAAAGATTATTCCAAAAAGGCTGTAAATGCAACAGAAAAGCAAAGAAAACAGGTTACTAAGAAGCACAAGCCAATTATTTATGAGATTCTAAGCAGTTCACCTATCAATCCAACACAGAATCAGTTTATCACAGTTCAAACTGGTACCTCTGGTATCACAAACTATGGAGAAGTGACAGCGATTCCTGCACAATTTTTTAATAACACACAATCTCAAAATATAACAATTCAGAGTTCAAATCAGTTGTATGAACATTTGTTCAACTACCCTACCTTTCAAAATGTCGTTGTTGATAACAGACAAAAAACAATAAACAGTCAGAAAATTGTATCAACAGTCGGAAACAGCAGAAGCCTCCTTAAAATATCACCTATTCACAAAGCTGTGAATCAAACACAAACCATATTACCAGCTGGACTTCAGAATATAGGAAGTCATTCAATTCCAGTCAAGGATCTGAATGAATCAATTGTTTTAAAGCACAGTGAGTTATCTAATGTCAAAAACAATGATTTTCAAATAAAATCTGTGGTTTTAGAAGACAAAACCAATGAACAAACCAACACTGGCCAGTCCCAAACCAACCATCCAATCAACACTGGCCAGCCCCAAACCAGCCAACCAATCAACACTGGCCAGTCCCAAACCAACCAACCAATCAGCAATGGCCAGTCCCAAACCAACCAATCAATCAACACTGACTGCCAGTCCCAACATAAACCTGTTTCAATCCTTAATACACCCATAACTCAGATACATCAACAACACTTGAGTCCTTTGAATGTGAAAAAACTTGTTGAAACAATACAAAATCAGGGTAAAGATATACAACATCTCACAAATATTATTTCAAATGAGAATGGAGAAATTCAGATTGGTGGAACACCTGTAAAATTTATAGTTCTGAAACCAGGGATTGATTTTAACCATGTTAACAGGGGTGACATTCATATAGATAAATCTAAAGGCCCTGATGTTATCATCAACATAAATCATCCAAAGGACAAACAGTTTGATGTGTCAAGGCCTGAAAAAGACAGTTTAAAAGAAACTGAGACTACAATGGAAAGATTTGACAATTCAACACAAACAGGTGTCCCTTCTATTACTGATATTTTGGAAGAAAATTTACAGAATCGCAATGTTAGTGCAGAAGAGTTAAAACCAAATGAATATCATGAGATGTTGAAGGAAGCAAAGAGAAATTTTCGATTAATGAAAAGTGAGGACTTAAATAGAAACGATGTAAAGAAAAAATTCAAATGTGATGTTTGTGCAGCATCGTTTACAAAAAGCTGCAATTTGTCAGCTCACAAACGAATTCATACTAATGACCGCAGATTCATGTGTTCTGTGTGTGATCAGAAGTTTTATACAGGAACAAAGTTACGTGCTCACATGAGAATACACACAAACTCTCGTCCATTTGAATGTGAGATTTGTCACAAATCATTCAGAGAAAAATCTATTTTGAAAAACCATCAGTTGACACATGAAGGTAACAAAGAATTTAAGTGTGATTTATGTGACAAGAATTTCTTCCGTAAGAGTAAACTGGATATTCACTTGAAAACTCACACGGGTGAAAAACCATATAAATGTGAACACTGCGGAAGAACATTTGCTGTAATTTACTATTACCGACGACATGTAAAGAGGCATGCTGAAAAGAAAGAGTTTAAGTGTGAAATCTGCATGAAGGGTTTCCATCTGAAAGAAAGTTACAAATTCCATTTATTGACTCATGATGATTCAAAGAAAAAGAAATGTGATGTTTGCTTTAAATCATTCATTAGAGGTTCTCAGTTGAAACGACATGATTGCCAGGGACCACCTATTGCAACTGCTAAATCTGAATTTCAGTGTATGGATTGCGATTCAAAATTTCTTAGCGTGTCACAGCTGGTGATTCATCGTAAGGAACACACAGGGGAGACAACTTACAAATGCAACGTATGTAGCAAAGTATTTTTGCATGAATACCTTTTAAAACGCCATATGGTTGTGCATACTGACAAGAAACCATACAAATGTAAAGTATGTAAAATGGAGTTTGGATGGGCATCTAGTGTTCGCACACATATATTGAAGATGCACAAAGACTGTATTGATGACAGCATTGTAGATCAACACGAGGGAAGGACTTTAGAAGACTCTGACAGGCAGTTTGAGGTATGCTCTGAAGTGTTCCTTACTGAGTCTGAGTTGCAGCAGCATGACTGTGTGATAAAGGAAACATCACAATCTCAGTTTTATTGCAGTGAATGCAATTTAAATTTTACAGACTCACTGCAGTTAGAGGTCCACTGTAATCAACACAAAAGGGACACAACTTACGATTGCAAATTGTGTGATAAATCGTTCATGCATGACCATCTTCTTCAACATCACATATTGAATGTTCACAAGAATGAGGTTTCTGGTGAGGATAAAAATGTTACTAAAAATAATATTACTGGAAAAAATGGTGATTCATCAATAAAAACATGTGATCTTTGCAAAAAGGAAACACCAAAATCTGAATATATCCAACACATGTCATTGCATAAAAGATTTCCATTTATGTGTTGCATCTGTGGAATGATGTTAGAAGACATCCAGTCATTCCAGAACCATGTATTTACACATCAGCAAGAAATACCTCAAGAAGATCATAAAACAGTGTGCAAAGTATGTCAGACAGAACTGCAAGAATCAGAGTATTTTAGTCATGCATTGCTCCATGTGGATTATTCAACAACATGTCACGTGTGTCACCAGAGTTTTCAAAAGGAACGACTTCTTAAAACTCATTTAAAATCACACAATGAAAATAAGCCTGAAGTTCAGAGCTTTACATGTGAGAAATGTAAAAACTCCTTTCCAGAGTCCGAACGAGAATCTCACGAGTTGGTACATCTGAAGTACCCATTCACATGCCATTTTTGTTTTATGAATTTTGAGCAGGAAATTTTTTTGCAAAATCATTTTGAAATTCACAAGGGAGATAAACCACACCGCTGTAACATATGTGGAGAGAAATTTGCAACCTTTGAACAATTGACGACTCATAAAGAAAGTCATAAGGAAGAAGAGGACAGACCTCAGCAGTGTAATGTCTGCGGCAAACGCTTTCGATATACAACAGATTTGAAAGTGCACAGGAGAAAGCATACTGGTGAAAAACCATTTAGTTGTGATCTATGCACAGAAAGTTTTGCTAGAAATGATTACTTAAAAAAGCACAAAGTGAGATGTCACAATATAGGAGAAAAGCTTAAATGTTTCTGCTCGCAAGAATTTCATACAAAATCAGAATTGACACGTCATGTTCGCACTTACCATGACAAAATAAAGTCATGTGTTTGTCATATTTGTGACAAACAATTTTCATTCCAGTATGAATTGATAAAACACATGAGTAAAAGTCACCATGTAAACCGACCATTTAAATGTTCTGATTGTCCTGATGCCTTCTTAAGACGAAAACAGCTGAACAGACATATAAAGAGGAAACACCCATTGAGGGAAAAACAAAATAAGATTGTGAAACAGTTGATTAAGTTTGAAGGAAATGATAATCAGAGTTCTAATGATGAAATGTATGCTGAAAGCCGACAGAGTGAAGCGAAGTCTAATGCTCAGTTGGTTGTGAATAATCTAAACAATCAATTTCTACCTGAAATCCACAACACGGACACTGGAAACATCGTTTATTCTCCTTTACATGAGAAGGGAACATATGATATAGGTAGCTCTGGAATTCTGACAGTCAATGAATCGGACTCATTTGCTGCTGCTGAAACAGTTTCTGGTGTTCATAAATCAAAGGACATAACTACAGGTAAATGTGGAGATAAAATGGACGATAAACGTTGCCTTGGACTTGAGCTCACAAGTATGAAAGATATGACTGAGCAGGATTGTCAAAAAGTACATGTTGATCATGAGGTTGACCCCTCAACAATTCAGGTCATCGAGGATCATGAGGGTGACCCCTCAACGATTCAGGTCATCGAGGAGCCAAAGAAGGCAATTGTTATTGATACAGGTCCAGTTCTTCAAAATGCTAAGTATATTCCTATTGAAATTCACATCGAAACAAGAAGAAACGGACCATCAAATGAAAATGTTCAAAATGGAGGACATGAAATTGTTCATAAAATTTTTTCATTTCAAGTGGACCCATCTATTCCAGCTCAGTATGTGGATAAGGAAAGTGGAAGTGTAATTGAAATACAAAAATCAGATACTGAACAAAATATGATAGATATAAAAATCACAGATGAAGAAGGAATTCATAATGTTTCTGTTAGTACAGTCAATATAGAAAGTAGTAATCAGGAACTTAGTCATCTGGAACCAGGTCATGATCAAGAATTGCAGTTATAAACATAAATTATAAAGAAGAAACATGACATTCATAGTTATTAAAATAAACAGCTGTTTCTTTTAAATTGTTTTAACTAATAACAACAAAGCCTTAATTTTCTAAGATAGCCCTATATATTTCTACAAAATCTCCTTCATTTTTAAGGTATTTTGAAAAATTAAGGGGTGTTTTATGAAATGAAAGGTTTTCATTATCAAATTTGGTAAACGGAAAGAAAGTCACAGGAAATAAAGTCACAGTTTTGATAGGAAAACAAGTCACCGGAAAAAAAGTCCCAAGAAAAAGTCACAATTAATAAGTTGTCTTCAAGACTTGTTTATTACTTTATTACTTATTAGTTATTTAATACCATTAATAAAAATTGTATTTCAAGTCCAACAAAATTTAGAAAACATTTTGTGAAAAACACATCACTGTTGACAGCTCTTTCTTTTTGTGCTGCTTTAACAGTTAAAAATATGTATACCAAAGAAAAGTATAAGATAAACAACTATAGAAATATTGTTTAAATATACATAGATCTAAGCCAAAACTATGGCTTCAAAATTCTAGTGATTTATTTATTAAATAATGTGTAGTGAAAAATGAACATGTGTGACCAATTACTGCATTAGTACTACTAATTGCTTATTTATTCCTTTGTTTTTTTATGATAAAATTGTGTTAAGTTGTTATAATATATATATTTTAATTTTAAATGTATTTAAATATCAACTTTGCTTTTTGTACACAAGAACATAAATCTTGCAAAAAACCTAAAAAACACATTCAATACCAATACAACTTATTAGTGGTGACTTTTTTTCTTGTGACTTTTTTTCCTGTGACTTTTTATCCGTGACTTTTTTTTTCCTGTGACTTTCTTTCCTACAACCTAAAATTTGGACTGTTATTACCAGGTTAGGTTAAATTATTTATAGGATACCTAAGTTGATTTAATGCCTTCTTGCAATAAGTTAATCATGTGTATTATATGTGAATACAATTAACAATAACTGTAGCCACATTTAAATAAACATAAGATTTAGCCTCTGAATACATGATATGATCATAGACATTGTGTTGGTCCTCATTTTAATCATAGTATACATGTATGTGTATAATTACTAATTTTTTAATTGCTATATACCTACATGTACTAGTTTAACATGGATAAATAAACTAATACTGTATAAATATGGAATTCTATTTGTTAATTTAAATACACTACAGACATCCATTTTATCTGTAGAAAATTATTTTATTCATCTAATAATAAATTTGAAAAATGGGCAATTATTTTTCTTTTTCAATGAAAAAGTCACTGATTTCTGATTCAGTTATTGATATGTGACAAGCAATATTTGTCTCATTGCTGTATTGTGAAATTTAATCTTAAGTTACAGATTTATCAATATTTTAGCATGATGGAAATATGATACATGTACAAGAAAATAAGTATATTTAATCAACTATATTTTTTTTCATGTATTTTTTATTTGTTTGAAAAAAAATTATTTGTCAGCCTTAAGCTTTTAATTGCTTGAATAATAAGATCATAATAGTATTTCCAACTGTGCTGTGTGAGTTTTGTATACTAGTAAATACTGTTGACATGGTGCTACACTTTAAATTGTAAAGTCCACTTTGAGAGGTTGGTTTTGCACTCCAAAATATGTTACATGTACATGTACTTTAGATTTTTAGTTACTTCATGTGGTATGCAACTTCTGATTTTAATGTTTAAGAATTTATTAAGTAGACAAAGAAATAATCTGATTTGTTTCAATGAAAATCATTTGGCTGCTTTAAACACATGTAATTACAACTCCAGTTTTAGATGCATGTATTTAAATCTGTTCAAATATTATCATCCAGGCTTTATTATTAGGGCCCTGCCACTTTGTTGCAACGCAGGCCCAGAACTTTTTTGTCTTTTGAGGTAGGCTTTTGATATTTGGTATGTGGTAGATATAATATTGTATACCATGGTTGATGACCTTGACTTTGACCTCAAGGTCAGTAGGGACCACAGATATGGATATCATTTCACTGATATATCTAGTTTCATATGTTGCTAAAACTACAGCTAAGGTACAGGTATAGTATGCATTTTCACACATCCACAGTGGAAAGGTACATGTGGTTGTCTACCCTGTCCACATCAGCAGTGGACTTGGCTATATCTTTTTGTAAGACTTGCATGTTTAAGTATATCCCAGTGAAAGAAATTTCAAATAAGCAATTAATTTTCACAGGTCTAATATTGTTTACATTGGTGGGTTGTCCACTGTGAATTGAGGAAGAAAACAGCCACTCAAGATTGTAGTGTGCAACACAACATCAGGGACATTACATGTACTAACTAACAAGTATTAAATGTCCAAGATACATTGTCATAAATGTACAGCTCAAATTTAGGTAGCTGCTATAACAGGGGTGTTATCTCTTCCAAAAGAAACTTTGAGAGGAAAAAAAAATTCATATAGGAAGACCTAGGAAATTCAGTGACAATTAGTTGTCTGGGTATAGTGTTCTACAGTGTTGACATTCTGGTCATTTAATTGGGTATTTTCTGATTTGTGTATTTTTTCATGTAAGAATACATTGGATACATGACAAATATTGTGGTATATACATTCAATAACTGTTACGGTTATATGCACGTTTTCAAAAATGATGTTATTAAACTTCTAAAATTACAATGTGCATTTTCTTTAATTTTTTTAATATGTATGCAGTTATTAACTCGACATTATTTGTAGAGGCTTCACCTTAAAGGTAGTCATCTTCTATTGATCATGTGGCCTGTCAACATGCACTGAAGTTGTGGGTTCAAACATTACTGCGGGCAAACTAAGTTGACAATAATTGGCAGGTTTTCTTCTCCCCCATAAAAAAATGGACGTCATGATTAACATTAAAAATTTCTAAAATTGGCGTAAAACATCAAAGAAACTAACTAACCTCAATTAGATGCAGAATACTTCAAATACAACTTAGTATCTACAAGGTGCAACTTGCAATTCATTGAAAAGCACATTCACAGTAAGCCCAACAATTGTCATTAGAATCATTTTTTTCTAATTGCCGATACGAAATCTAGGATGGTAGGCAAGTATGTTGGTATCTAACATAGGATCTATGGAAAATACTAAAGAATCATTTTCAGATTGTTGACATGTAGACAAAGACGACAAAATTAAAGCTTTATTTAAAGTCTGTACAGCACAACAACGACAATAATAAGCTCTACAGAGTTATAAAACCGCCATTATTGATGGAATTGCGCTTTAAGTAAAGCATTAAACTGTGCTTACAATAACATAGCTTTCAAAACCGCCCTTAGATATTTCCGTGAAGTGCATCTTCTTATTTCGAATCTCGAATGAGCTTTCTGGGCTTTCGTAGTTTTCAGGTTAAATGATTCAAATGATTGACAGATAACTAGGGTAAATAATGACCATGTTGCAGAACTGAACTTAAATTTTATTCTCGCAAACTACATGCAAAGTTAAAGAGAAGGGACAATGCATACAAGAAAAACAAATCATTGACACATATGATCTGCATTTACTGTTGTTTAAACTCAAAAAGTTGTGTTGTGCAACAGAAAATGTTAATTTTAATTGTAAGTTCGTATGACCCAGCTGCTTAGGTCTTTACAAGTGAGACAACTTCTGATTCTTTGACGCTGCTCTTGAAACCTGTAAGAAAAGCTACCTTAATAGTTTTTAAATCATTTATCTTTGGCAACCTGTTATTGCTAGTTGACTACATGTATACTGTTTTGTATTGACACTTTGCTGCGATGCCAGTATACTACAGCCTACTAATAAAACAACGCGAAGTCATTGGAAGGTCATCAATAGTCCAGCCTAGTTCTGTACCTTAGGGTTAAAATAGATAACGGTATTTCGACTTTATTCTTATCACATTTACGTCTTATCTCAACGCGTTATTTGAGTACTTCATGAGACATAAGGTAGGACTAATTTGAGACTAGGTAAAAAGTTTGCAGTCCCCTTTTCAAACAGTTATAAATCATCCGACTCTGTAGCCGTAAACGAAACGAGTACTTTTATATACTGATTAATGCCATACGAGTGTTTTTCATCTTAGTATTTAAAAACAAAACCAGATTCGTGCTTTCTTGTTTTTAGTTTGACTTTTTTGGATAATGGTCCTAAAACACATCATACCGCCAGGACACATTATGCAGACTCCAAGTTGACCAATGCTTTCTATCTAAAATGTTGCATGCTTAGCAAAGAAGCAGCTAGTATGCATTTTAATGTATTTTTACTACATGATTTTAACCTACTATCCACGCCCTGCTTCTCCGGACGAGCTTCCCACTGAAAATATACAGCCCAAGATTATAGTCAGATGTCTGTAAATGTTTATTTTAAAACATGATCAAAATTATAAGAATTTAAGGAGCTAATAAAAGTAATGGCGTGTATGTGAATTCCATCCATGATTTTTTTTATAAGAATCGACGTAGTTTTGCGTAAATTAACCAATCAGTTCATTCCGTTTCTTATTACTTGTCTAGTTAACCCAATAAATGTGTATTGCCTACGACATTATATTTTCAAACAAAGAAACATTTTTTTTTACAGATGGTATCCCTTATAACATTGTACGCGGTATTTAACTTGGTGTCGTCGCAATTTCCATTACAATCAACGTTAAATGGGAACCAGACTGTGGTGAGCTCAAACGGTAACGGCACAGTACAGCAAGGCCCACAGACGGGTTTTTTTCCGAACGGTTTTCCTTTCATGCCACCATTACTTCATGATCCGAATGTCATTCATTTTATTGGAGCCGGGTACGATTTAATTAAGGTAATCATTGTTGTTTTACAAATCAAACAAACGTCATGGAAAATGAATGAAAGGCTAGAATAAACACAAATCAAGCGATTATATTTGACTTGAATAACAATAAGAAAACAACAGGATGAAAACATGTTTTGAAGTCCCCTTTTGTACTCAAAAACACTTACATGTAAGGATATAGTTGATTGCCATTATATTTGATGAAAAAATATTCAACAAATGTCGGAGGGTATATGTTTATAGGTGTGTATAAGTAATTTGTGCGTTACATAAATTATGGATCAACAAAAATTTGTATTTAATAACTATTAAAACACCGTGATTTAGCTGAAAAATTGCTGAAAGTGGCGCTAAACAACATTAAAACAAAACTAACAAACAATAAAAACAAGCAGCAGTTTAATGCTGAAATTGACATCAATTGTTTTCTCAATAATAAACGAATTCGTTTGCTGCGGTATTATAGGGTAACCCGGATGGAGAATCGTGGACTAATGTAGGTGATGATCCTGGATTGAAAATTACACAGAAAATTCTGCTTATAAATCCTGGAGAGAATCCGCCACAGTTAGAAATAGAGCACAGGGACACTTGTCACTCGTCTCACTCGTACAATCTGGTATATAACCCAAAGACATATCAAGATCGGTTGATGGGAGCAATAACGACATCTGGTGAGTCTTAATGTCTTCAGTACGTAACACGGGTGAATGTCGGCGTCCAGATGCGGTAGTAAAATATGGTTAATGTGCCATATTCTATTATGGCCATATTCCTGATTTAAAGTTGAATGAAAGTTGTATTGTATCAGCGCGTCTTACTCTGGCTTTATTATTTCACAAGGTATTAATTTCACACAAGTTTGATTCGCGTTTTAAACAAAAACGCAATTGATATTTATATAATTACTGACTTCGATGTAGAACGCTATCGAACCAGAGAAAGGTGAGGTGAATATATACATTTTGAGGGTTGAGAAATACCGTTGGCGACCGTATATCAATGTCTGTAATTGTTTCATCACATGAATAAAACAAAATAACCTCGTATATCCGTAGCAAATCTATTAGCAGAAGACGTTTCCATAAATCAGATTCAGTGATTAGATGATTGAGATCAAGGGAGCTATTCTGAATGGACACTGGACAATTACAATTTTCAATCTATTTTTAGCTTAAAACAAGTTAATATTGGATCCCGCTCGATCGCTTATTGTCTATTTCTTGGCATTAAACTGCCCAAAAAAACCACATTTTGATGCAAGTTTTTTACCGTTGCAATTTAACATGACATGAAAAAGTACTTTTAGACCAATCAAAAACACGCAAATTCTACTAGTTCGCCTTTTAATAAAAAAACTATATAAGTATATTAAGCTGTGTAAACATGTGTGCTTTTGCGATCAATGCCCGTCTATGTGGTATATTGATTACTCATTTTCTCTGAAACAACTGGACCAGTATGAACCGTAAAGATTGATACTTGAAAAATTTATATACCAATATTATACTTGATTACCCACGCTGTCTAAAGAATGGCTTTTGTTAATAAAAACTAGAAAGAAAATTACCCTGTTTTACTGAACTTACTTTAATTTTTCTGCAGCGCAGATCAAAGCAGATCAATTTTGAACTATAATCTTAAGAAGATTAGTAGTGTTATATAAAATATATTGTAATCTGACATAATATTTTTAGAAATATAAAAATATAATATAATATGTCAGATTCCCGGTAAATTGTGATTTGTTTAAGCGTTTTGGTATGTCTGAATGAATATGCAACTCACAAAATAACTGGATTTAAAGACATATAATCACTCTCTTTATTTTGTCAGGTGCCACAGACTGAAGCCATTTGCTTTTACTGCATTGTCTTTATTTTTGTTAGGTGCCGCCGACGGTGCACTGAAGCCATATGCTTTTACTGCATTGTCTTTATTTTGTTAGGTGCCTCCGACGCTGTACTGAAGCCATATGCTTTTACATTAAGCACAGGTTTGTGTTAAACATAGAAACAAAGAATTGTGGGTATAATTTGTAATTAAAATGCCCTAATCTTTATACAAACTTCAAGGTTTTAATAATATACTTATCGCTCATTGAAAAAAACTCGATTAGTAAATAAAATGTGCATGCCATTAAAAATGTCATCCGACTGTCAACTATTGAAAATGAAGCACCGTAGACCATAGTAGACAAGTTAAAGAAGCCCTTTAAATTTATGCTGTACAGATATCAGGTCACGTTTATTTAGGGTAAAATGCCACTTGTTTGCAGCCAGTTTCTTACACATAACTGTTTGTGTTTGGTTAGATATAAATATACAGGAATAATAAAGTGACTGCTGCAATAGGATGATACAGAAACCGACCAAACAACAAAACAGAAAGTCACAATTACAAATCCGGATATAGACCTATACACAACAAAACAGAAAGTTGGCAACCTGAACCCAATAAAATCAACGGGTGCACTCAGGTGCTCCCGACGAGGACGTAATGTCTGCCGATAACTAGACGCGGCCCGTCAAGTTACTCATTTTCATGTGTAGGAAATAGTTAAGACAGCTACTTATGACAGCTACTTATGACAGCTACTTATGACGCAGCGAAAAAGAGTTTTTCTTTTGTTTGATTTAATGATTATCAATGAAAAATTAATAGAATACGAAAACAAACAACTAGACAAAATAAATAAAAGAATAAAATTTTTGACAGGATACACCACAGCATCGCATCAGTTGTCCACACCACTTAACTACGTCTTTCAAGACTATACGTCAGTATGTGACATGGGGCATGCTCGATTACGTTCTCATCTTGCAACGTCAGATCATATATCAGTGTCACGTGAGTTTGCAGCGGCTGTTTGCGCTCTTCCGGTTAACTACAATTTACCGAACTACATGACGTTTATCGAGGAATGGGGAACGGTGAGTAAAGACGCAGATTTTAAATGAAAGGCAATCTTGTAACTTGTGGACATAAGAGGAATCTGGTTTTGACACTATTTTTAGAATAAGATTAAGAATGTAAAATAAAGTGACGCTATGTTTTGATACAGAATGTTCTCCCGTTACAAAAAGATGGTTTCAGCATCAAACTCTGAACTTATTCTTGCAGCAACAGTTAGCTGTGGAAAATAATTGTTGATTTCAAAAAGTGTAATAAAAGATTTACAAAAGGACCATAAACTCGAACAAATGCGGTAACAGTTTTTAATTTTGACAGGCAAAATCCCGTCGGAATGACACTGTAAAATTTAGTTATAGTGTTGGACCTCCATTATTTCCCCGCAATACAATTTTGTGAAGAAATTAAACTGTATTAATTTCGTGCCCTTGTTTAAAATTGATCGCATTATCCAATAAACTGGTCAAATCTGGTAACTCCAGTGTATAAAGTTTTATTTTCAAAATTCCATTTATTTCATAATTTTCGCATAGTTTTTTATTTGCCCAGGTAGGAAATTTTGGCAGTAGTTGCCAATATCTATGTAAATACACAAAACAAATTTGCATATGGAATTATTTTAGCACATGGTGACAGAAGTAGAAGTTGGTAAGAAGATAACTTACAGATACCAGACAACACTTGATGGATATTTTAGTTTTCTTCTAGCTAATGTAAGTAATTTAGCACGTATGCTGCATTCATTTTTTCTTCATATAGACAGAAGTTTTCTGAGACTGGAGCAAGTTCTTTTTATATTAGTATAATGTTTTAAAATTAGACCATTTATTTATATATTTTGAGTATTATATGCTGTATATTTCAATTATTAGGTTTTGCGCGATTTTTCGAAAAGCAAAAACGTACAACAGCTACAAAAGACTAAATTCTCCTCTCAAATCTTTATACTTTGACAAAACACGTCTAAACTGTTATAATTTGGTCCAGTTTACTTTTCCCAGTCAATTTATTATTTTTAACTTGTTCTGTAACTGTATATTGTTGGAATAGTGTTGGATGGACGTGAAACAAACTGATAACTGAACATTAAACTTATGTGGAATATTACAAAATGGTATATAAAAGATCGCCATAAGAAATCTGACCAATCGTAATGAATTCACTCGACTCAATCACCGCCCCACAATGCAGATACCCTTTGGAGCTGTCAAAGAGAGCAGACATCACCAAAAAATATATAATATAATAAATATAAATCCGAGAAATGACAAGTATAGTAGTTTTGCAATTTGTATAAAGCAACATTCAATATACCTACCGGTTAGAAAAGTAACTCTAGCCTGTATATTTCTTGAAAAAACAGAATAACACTAAGTCATATATGGGATTTTCAAACAGAACTTATAGTTTAGAATTATTTATTCGTTGTTTTAGGCGTCACAAGATGTCAAGCGAACCGAGGGTAAAAATGGATTCCATGACACACTAACGGTAGATTTAGATACATTTCAGTACAGAACTGAATACAGATATCTGGCCGGTAAGGATGACGTCCTCTCTGGCAAACATATAAATTTGTATGCTTTTGATTTGAACATACATTATGTTATAAAAATCATTAAGTATTATATACGTGCTATATATAAAGTAGAGGAAAAACATAGAAAACATTAATAGTACAGGAAAACAAAAACATTGGGGTGTTGGATGAAATGTGTGCAACTTAAAGATTATGTTTATAGACAAGTGACAAATCGTTTGTTTTTTACAATAATCTTCTGGGCTATAAAAAAAAAGATACTAGTAGCTTTGTTCTGGATTGTATTTAGTAAATTTGACCCGAAAAGTAAACGGTTGGAATCAATCTGAATTGAATATGGGATTGAAAATATTAGTAACTCCCTAATGGTATCACATTTTGTACAGTTGAAAAGGAATAGTGAAGAGGCATCAACTGTCCGTATGTGCAGTTTTCGTTCGTAGAGGTGCTCATTTAGCGAGGTACTCCACTGCCGCAATCTGGTGTGTAATACCTGTCCCAGTCTGGTTCCTACGTAGTAATAATCGGGAGGCTTTATGACAAGTTTACTTATTCGCAGTTTAAAGATATTTAACGACATACAAGCATGCAAGGGTAATCTGTTAAATAATTTTAAGGTCAATGGCAGAAAATTTTCCTATTAAAATTTGTTCTTGTTCGGACCCTTTGTAGTTGACGGGTAATGTGTGTGCGTATTGTAAATTGACGAAGGTACCAATCCCCTCAAATAATCTGGGGTTTTTGAAGTTAGTCATTTTGTAAAATAATATAACTTTGTGGGTCTTTCGCCTGTCTGAAAGCGATTCCCATCCCGTTTCTTCATATAATTTTTCAATAGAAGTTAATTTAGTACCTCGCGTTACAATCCTTATAGCTTCTATTTCAACATTCTCTATTTTATTGACTTATTGACTAAACCATTGTTAGTGTTGTCCCATATAAAATCCCCATATTCCAATAAAGGTCTAATAAATAAAATGTAAATTTTTTTCTAAAACGTGCCGATCAAGACAAAGTCGAAATTTGCGAAGAATATTTATTCTAGTATAAATCTTTAAGTTTTAGTTTAAGTTTGAAAATTAAAATTAAATACCCAAATGTGTATGACAATGAACCTATTTTATCTCATAATTATTCATAAACAGAGTAGGATGTACGGGTTTCACTAGCTTACGAGAGAGGGGTAAGGTTTTCTGTCTTTTGGATTGAAGTTGACCAGCCACTTATTTGACCGTTGGTGTATTTTGTCAAGTTCACTGTTTAGTAATCTTGCAGCATTTTCAAGGTAATCAGCAATTAAATATAAACTTGATGTACGTTGAAAGCAAAATCTTGCAAATAACTGTTATGCGCTTTTACTTTTATGTGATATATATTTATTAAGGAGATGGATTAAAATAAGCTGTTTCAGCTTGTTTCCAAATACTTTTGTGTTATACTTTGTATTGTGGTATGTAACATGTTATTTAGTTGTAAGATTTCAAATAAAATATGTTTCAACTGTCCATATAAATTGAACAAACATGAACAAACACTTTGTATGGTATTATAATGACAGAATTCCTGTGAAAGTGCCGTATACAGCCACAGAACCTGCATCACTACTTGGGTTTCATTGTATTCATTAAACATGATGGTATTCACTTGTCTAAATTGAGTACTAAGTTTATTGGTTTGTTGTTCATCTAGAGAGGTTTGCAATTAAAATCAAAATAGAACCAATACTTTCTATTTTTACTCATTGAGATATACCACTGGCTGAGTCCTAATGTAGTGTTTCCTATTTCTGGATTCGACTTTTTCCTAGACATGACAATGAGTAACTTGAGTAACTTGACCAGTGTTTGATTAGAGGCAGGCACTGCTTACTAATCCGGAGTGCACCTATGGTTTTTATTAGGTTCGCGGTACTAACCTTTTGCTTTGTGTTTTTGGTTTTTGTGTTGCGTTGTGTATGTTTGACTATATCCGGATTGTAACCGATAACTGACTTTTGGCTCTTATTGTTCAGTCGGTTTTCTTTGCTATTTTTCATTCCAAAAATGTAAAAAGAAGGGAATTAGTAAGTAAAACGAGAGGATTGTCTAATTTTAGCTGCGGAACCGTAGCTCTTTAAGTTCCTTGGTTATTTCTTTTTGGCGGAATGCCTAACGTCTAACGTCATCTTTTTTTTGTCAAAAACAAAACTCGTCAATGATTATAAAACAAACTGATCGAGACGCGCGTAAATATTTAAATTCATTTCAGGCACATTCCACGATTCCTTTGGTGTTGGAAATCCACAGTTCAACGATGAAATAGAGATGACTTTGGTGTCATTAGACGAGGTATTTGATCCAAAATACTGGACCTTTATGTCATATCTCATTCAACAGGGAGTTTGTCCTCAAGTGGTAAGTAATTATGATTTTTTTAAAATTTTATTTATAATAATAAGTTTTTGCATATTCTTATTATTCCTAAATGAAATGTAATGGTACATTAAATGCAGTTTTTAGAAGAATGAAAGAGATTTGCATTTAGGATTTCTATGACGAAGACAATGTTTGGTCACATCTGATAAGTTGAAAAAAAAACGAAATCATATTTAAATTTGTTGTCATTAACAGATTGATTTTATAATTTTGGTAAAGAAAATGACACAAGTCCAATTTGTTGTAAAATTCAAAGTGTAGAGAATAATTAATTTTAAAAATGCACTACAGTAATTTTGAGTTTCTATATAGCGACCGCAGTAGAAAAGAATTAACCTAATTGTCCAAAAATCAAAATACTGTTACTATAACTCATGCTTTTTTTATATATTCGGTTGTTGGTTCTCGAGTTTTTGCTGAACTTGATTTATGGGATGTCTTTTTTGACAGTTTCCTTGGTATTCTGTGTTTTATAATTACCTTAATTTAAATCAAATATTTTTAAAGGCACAATCCTCATTAGCACAGTGGAAGGCCAATATAATAACAGCTCTGAAAATATATGCTTATTACAAAGGAGCAAAAATTCCTGTCGGTATGTATGTTCACATGTTTGTTTGATGTTCGGAATCATTTTGATAAGAACATACGGTTGTGAAGGCTCTACA
The DNA here is from genome assembly GCA_944474755.1 of Limnoperna fortunei. Lineage (NCBI taxonomy): Eukaryota > Metazoa > Mollusca > Bivalvia > Mytilida > Modiolidae > Limnoperna > Limnoperna fortunei. Next base: position 89,506,019 of record OX104114.1, on the reverse strand, counting down.
GTGACCATTACTCCGAGACACTTTTATAAATGTATTAAGTTTTTATCTGAACACACTATTCTTTTCTTTGAAAAATTAGTAATTGTTATAATACTCAGGTTAAAGGTCACTTTGGAAATTTTGGTATTGATTTTTACTTTATTTGCAAACATTAGTACTTATAAGGACCCGCCAAATTAAGATTATCCCTGTAAAGCTTTGAATTACCTTTGAATTGCACATTTTGGATAGTTTACTGACATGACTGACGATAGTTTAACAAACTATAATATAAAATCTAGTTATGGATCCATCACACCTTATCTATGTTTTGTGCAAAATCCTTATGTAACTCAAATGATCACATGATAAAAATCCTAATTCAAATAGATTAGCGACGGTATAATCAACCAACTTTTAAGTTATTCCTTAATGTAAGCCCCGCCTCTTGCCGTCAATCAAAATACTTTATTAACTGCATAGATCGTCTGGACTGAAGTCGTCTAACAACAATAATGTCACGTCGATCTCAAATTCGAATACTAGTAAAAACATTATGTTACAAACATAAATACCACGCCTTACTCATTAACATATGTAAAAAAAAAACCTTCATGAACGCTCGTTTGTTTAAATATGTTAACTCGAAAGGGACGTTGTATATATAAATACTTGTAATTGTCAATTTACAGCCAGTAAATTAGAGATTCCACTTGTCTGGCCCACTGGGTCTTATGCGTTACAGAAACCCTTGACAGGATGTCCTGGTATTGTGAATTGGTCAGAAGGACATATAGTAATGAACTCATCAGGAGCGCAGTCTTCTCCAATGAGTTCTTTTGATGGTATGTAGTTAGTAGAATATCGAGTTGACGTTAGCCATCGCCGTCATTTATCTCTAGATATTCTCATTGTCTTAATGAAAATATTACCCATCTATATACAGCTCATTATCTCACTACATTGATTTCACAGTATCGACATAATGGAGTAAACGATTGATACATTACATGCCGAATAATACAAAGTTCTCTTGTGTTATATTTATTCTCACAAGACATTTCCATTTATTAAACTTTCAATACATTGGTGGAGGGAGGTACCATAAAATGTCACGGACTTACCTAATTGTAAATACTAAAATTATACATGTAATTTACTGAAAAGGAAATTTTGTCGTTCCATACTGGGCGTCGACCGGAAAGGTCAGCACATCGCTGTTGCGCAGCCATTTCTATGTTTAAGTCTTTATCTATCATAAGATAAGGGATTCAAAGTACAACAACTTAGCATGAAAGCCAAGCCTAAATGTCGAATATAAAGCTACCTACCTCAACAAGCAGTAAAAATACTCAAAACATACACACATAAATATACATTACAAACTCTTCATTACAACACTGTCAGCACATCCTCAAATGAGATACCGTTGTATATTGTATCGTAATATAATTGGTTGTTTTTCTTTGTGCTTCTCTATTCAAACTATTGGGCTATTAATCTGTAGGTTTTCCAGGTACAATACTTACTTGTAAGAAACATACATAGTTGTGAGATTTTATGATATAGAAATCCTTAATGAATAGTCTTAAACAATACATTATGTTTCTATCTGTCTTTCCACACCTTAGGGGACGTAGAACAAACCAAATACACGTTGAATTATTGCTCAAAAGAACGAAAAGAATCTCCATACGAACTGACATGGCCCAAAGGAGATTACTGCATCTTTCAGCAAGATCCACAATGTCCAGATGGTATGTAATACTGTTTTCTTTCTAAGAACGAAGATTAGTTGTAGAAAGAATCAATTGAAATAAAAGACATGCTACATTTTATTGGTCAATATTAAAGGACTAAGAGACACACATGATAGATAGTTAACATGCTTCTTATCATATTTATTAAGCTTAAACAAAACCATAAGTATTTAGCTAAGTGTGTTACGTCCGAAAGATCTAATTATAAATCATTGTGGCTGAGGTGTAGTATAGGACTATGCTTATGCCCATAAGTGTTTGTACTGTCAATAATATTGATCCTCAAGACATACGATTCTTACTTAAACAAAATGTTAACTTTAGGGATAAGACCCGTTTTCTTAGTTTGAAGAAAAGACGAAAACAATGAATAGACTACACAAAGGCAAAACACCAAAAACTTTTATTAAAACCAGCGGTAATAACAAGAGCTCCAACAAATTCTGCTTTCTGTCCACTTTTTATTGCCGTATTTTTAACGTGTGTACAATCCTTTGTATACCAAATAAACAGGATTTACATCTTCATCAATAAGATTTCAAGATGCATCTCAACCAAAATTGGTGGGAGTGACACCGTACACTGTTTACTCATCCGGGATTCAATATTGGTACTGCTGTAGGTAAGTCTATATAACTGTACTCTCATGGTAGAATTAACAAATATTATTCAGTTTCAATTGAATGCTAGAACAGGAAACAATGTTCAGAAGATCATATACCTCATGGAAACTTTATATGCCAGTGTTCTAAGCAATAAATCTCTCACTTTAAATCAGATGTGTCACTTTCAGAATTTTGTATTAGCCGCGAGAAATCAAGCGACCTTTACATTTGAGAGGTTTCGATTTATTAAATATATGTATCTTCATGAGGTAGCAATTTGGAGATGTTACTGTAATTAAATCCCCGACCACGAAGTGTCGGGGATTTATTGTTTTTGCACCGTTTCTTATTATTAAATCCCCGACCACGAAGTGTCGGGGATTTATTGTTTTTGCACCGTTTCTTATTATTAAATCCCCGACCACGAAGTGTCGGGGATTTATTGTTTTTGCACCGTTTCTTATTAAATCCCCGACCACGAAGTGTCGGGGATTTATTGTTTTTGCACCGTTTCTTATTAAATCCCCGACCACGAAGTGTCGGGGATTTATTGTTTTTGCACCGTTTCTTATTATTCTTCTTCTTCTTCTTCTTCTTCTTCTTCTTCTTCTTCTTCTTCTTCTTCTTCTTCTTCTTCTTCTTCTTCTGGACCTAACTTTGTCCGTAGGATTTCTCGAAGACGAAAAGACATAGGTCAATGAAACTTACCAGAAAGATAGGTCACCACTAGGAAATGTTGTTTCCGATTTCGAAATTTTGAAAATGGCGGCCATCTTGGATTGGCGGCCATTTTGAATTTGAAAAAAATACAAAATTAATCATAAAAAATCACAAACAATATGGATATGAACCAAAATAGGTGTATAGGTCAATATTAAGGTCCCGGACAATATGGGACCATTTTCCGAAAAATCCAAGATGGCCACCATATTCAAAATGGCCGCCAAAGTGCGAAAATTGAAAAGTTGTCCGATTTCAACGAAAATTGGCATTTAGGTCAATATTGATATTACGAACAACATGGTGACATGTTCGAACAAATCAAAGATGGCCGCCAAAGTCCAAGATGGCCGCCATATTCAAAATGGCCTCCAAAGTGCGAAAATTGAAAAGTTGTCCGATTTCAACGAAAATTGGCATTTAGGTGAATATTGATATTACGAACAACATGGTGACATGTTTGAACAAATCCAAGATGGCCGCCAAAGTCCAAGATGGCCGCCATATTCAAAATGGCCGCCAAAGTGCGAAAATTGAAAAGTTGTCCGATTTCAACGAAAATTGGCATTTAGGTCAATATTGATATTACGAACAACATGGCGACACTTTCGAACAAATCCAAGATGGCTGTCATATTCAAAATGGCTGCCAAAGTGCGAATATTGAAAAGTTGTCTGATTTCAACAAAAATTGGCATTTAGGTCAATATTGATATTACGAACAACATGTCGAACAAATCCAAGATGGCTGCCAAAGTCCAAGATGGCCGCCATATTCAAAATGGCCGCCAAAGTGCGAAAATTGAAAAGTTGTCCGAATTGTGACAAAAGTGGGCACGGGAGGGGATTTTTTTGTGACTTGCTTGCAATCACAATCAGCACTTGTTATTATTAAATCCCCGACCACGAAGTGTCGGGGATTTATTGTTTTTGCACCGTTTCTTATTATTATTATTATTCTTCTTCTTCTTCTTCTTCTGGACCTAACTTTGTCCGTAGGATTTCTCGAAGACGAAAAGACATAGGTCAATGAAACTTACCAGAAAGATAGGTCACCACTAGGAAATGTTGTTTCCGATTTCGAAATTTTGAAAATGGCGGCCATCTTGGATTGGCGGCCATTTTGAATTTGAAAAAAATACAAAATTAATCATAAAAAATCACAAACAATATGGATATGAACCATAATAGGTGTATAGGTCAATATTAAGGTCCCGGACAATATGGGACCATTTTCCGAAAAATCCAAGATGGCCACCATATTCAAAATGGCCGCCAAAGTGCGAAAATTGAAAAGTTGTCCGATTTCAACGAAAATTGGCATTTAGGTCAATATTGATATTACGAACAACATGGTGACATGTTCGAACAAATCAAAGATGGCCGCCAAAGTCCAAGATGGCCGCCATATTCAAAATGGCCTCCAAAGTGCGAAAATTGAAAAGTTGTCCGATTTCAACGAAAATTGGCATTTAGGTGAATATTGATATTACGAACAACATGGTGACATGTTTGAACAAATCCAAGATGGCCGCCAAAGTCCAAGATGGCCGCCATATTCAAAATGGCCGCCAAAGTGCGAAAATTGAAAAGTTGTCCGATTTCAACGAAAATTGGCATTTAGGTCAATATTGATATTACGAACAACATGGCGACACTTTCGAACAAATCCAAGATGGCTGTCATATTCAAAATGGCTGCCAAAGTGCGAATATTGAAAAGTTGTCTGATTTCAACAAAAATTGGCATTTAGGTCAATATTGATATTACGAACAACATGTCGAACAAATCCAAGATGGCTGCCAAAGTCCAAGATGGCCGCCATATTCAAAATGGCCGCCAAAGTGCGAAAATTGAAAAGTTGTCCGAATTGTGACAAAAGTGGGCACGGGAGGGGATTTTTTTGTGACTTGCTTGCAATCACAATCAGCACTTGTTATTATTATTCTTCTTCTTCTTCTTCTGGACCTAACTTTGTCCGTAGGATTTCTCGAAGACGAAAAGACATAGGTCAATGAAACTTACCAGAAAGATAGGTCACCACTAGGAAATGTTGTTTCCGATTTCGAAATTTTGAAAATGGCGTCCATCTTGGATTGACGGCCATTTTGAATTTGAAAAAAATACAAAATTAATCATAAAAAATCACAAACAATATGGATATGAACCAAAATAGGTTTATAGGTCAATATTAAGGTCCCGGACAATATGGGACCATTTTCCGAAAAATCCAAGATGGCCACCATATTCAAAATGGCCGCCAAAGTGCGAAAATTGAAAAGTTGTCCGATTTCAACGAAAATTGGCATTTAGGTCAATATTGATATTACGAACAACATGGTGACATGTTCGAACAAATCAAAGATGGCCGCCAAAGTCCAAGATGGCCGCCATATTCAAAATGGCCTCCAAAGTGCGAAAATTGAAAAGTTGTCCGATTTCAACGAAAATTGGCATTTAGGTGAATATTGATATTACGAACAACATGGTGACATGTTTGAACAAATCCAAGATGGCCGCCAAAGTCCAAGATGGCCGCCAAAGTGCGAAAATTGAAAAGTTGTCCGATTTCAACGAAAATTGGCATTTAGGTCAATATTGATATTACGAACAACATGGCGACACTTTCGAACAAATCCAAGATGGCTGTCATATTCAAAATGGCTGCCAAAGTGCGAATATTGAAAAGTTGTCTGATTTCAACAAAAATTGGCATTTAGGTCAATATTGATATTACGAACAACATGTCGAACAAATCCAAGATGGCTGCCAAAGTCCAAGATGGCCGCCATATTCAAAATGGCCGCCAAAGTGCGAAAATTGAAAAGCTGTCCGAATTGTGACAAAAGTGGGCACGGGAGGGGATTTTTTTGTGACTTGCTTGCAATCACAATCAGCACTTGTTATACATGAAATTTAATTTGCCTTAGTGCAAAAAACTAAAAAGGGGTATGTGGCTGGGAAATCTAAAGAAAACAAAAAAGTTGTAAACGACATTTCATGAAGTAACAAACAATTGATAATTCTTTTGTTTTTAAATGTCATTTTTGGCAGTATTTTATGGCGCCAATCCAACTTTCTAAGAAAAGTTTGTTTTCCCGACGAATACACTCCAATTGTATATGCTAAGTGCCGGTCACATCTATGTGTACACAAAAATGCAACCCCAAATGAAAGATATGTATCGTTCACTTCTTACTTGTTTTTTCCAGGTCGGACGAGTCATACTTAACGCCCATATATTTGCCATTAGAAAAACCATTCTATTTGTTGAAAAACCAGCATGGTTGCCAAAGGGTGGATGGGATGGTTGCTAAAGATCAATATTTCCTGTATCCTACATCCCATTCCTTGTTCGTCCACAATGCTCCATCTCATACAACCATCAAAGGCTCAGGCGTGCAGCTAGACTATTGTTACTACCAGGTCGAGAAGGCAGGAGGAGTTATTGGATAAATAAAGTTATATTTATTTAAATGATATATGGCATTTACTAGTTATCCTCGTGTTCTTTAAATCTGTCCAGCTAGCAGTGTGTCAAATGGATATTTATTACTTCTAAATTGGCAATTGATAACCTATTGGATTGGTATTATTTGAAACTAGTTATTCATGAACTTGACAACAATTGTTTTGCACATATATACGTTATATATGTCACAAATGTTTTTAGGTTTGTTAATTGGCATATTACTATATCAATTTACCAGTGTTGGTAACAATAAGATCAAATTGACCAACTCAGTTGTAAAGGCTGCAGAAACTACATTAGACGTAGTGACTATATGCTAAACCTTGGTAGGGGCCTCGGTGGCCGAGTTGTCAAGGTAGTTCGTCTACTATTGATCACGTGGTCTGTCAACACTGAGATTGCGGGTTCGATTCTCACTGCAGGCAGGGTGTACTCGACTCCAATCTTAATTGACAAGGATTGCCAGTTTTCCTACCGCAGGCCAGGGGGTTCTCTCCTGGTACTCCGGCTTCCTCCCCCAATAAAAACAGGACGCCATGAAATAGCTGAAAAATTGCTGAAAGTGGCGTTAAAACACCATTCAAACAAACATCAAACAAACTAAACCTTGGTAGATTTTAATTTTATCAACAATTGCGGATAAAATGGATGTCGGCCGAACGTCGATTAAAAATTATAAGACGATATGCTAAATTAAGATAAAGAAAGGTTTTTGACACTTTTCATTATCAAAATTGGATAAAATCAAATGGGCTTCAAATCCCCCTCAACAAGGTATCTCCGGCCCTCTAGATCACTCGCGCCCTGCTGTTTGAATCTTATATGCAACAGATGCTGACTTTATATCTGTTAGAGGTGAAATATCGTTCACTGTCAATTTAACAAGTCACCAAAGATAACAAGGTTAAGAATTTCCGTACGGATAATGGATTGTATGGACTTAAAAAATCAACCAGACTACAATTAATGAATTATGCCACTAGAAGATTCTTAAAATAATTATCGCAATATTCAGAATTTATAATTGAAACTTCCATCCTTGCATTTTGATGTCAATGTAGTTGATGCTAATAATACGCTGTCTACAAAATGTAAAGGAAAACAATTGATGTGGGATAGGTGTTAATCGCTTTTTTCAAAGAAGCAAAAAGATAGAACTGGAAATGTCTAACATTGAAAATAATAGCATGTAAATTTTATGCAATTTGGTTAAGATTGTCCCATGATCAGCATGTTTAATGTGGAAGTCCTTCTATTTATTTAACACATTTTAAAGGTATATTATTTGATTTGTCATAAAACTGCTAGTAATAAATCTGAAATCTATACGAGATCATCTAGGCATGTATTGCCGTCACTTGGCTTCCATCTTCGTTGTTAACTTTTTTTTCAAAATCTTCTCAGAAAACTCTAAAGCACTGAAACTTATCTAAATTGACTGTACATTTTTTACCAATGTTTCAGTGTTATAGCTATAATCTTGAAACTTAACATAGGTTATAAATAACCTGAAAACAGCAAAATTACTCAGCATGTCCTTGTCACATGACATGTAAGTTTTTAGTTCATTGTCGTTGCTATTTCCAGCAGTAACGAGTCGGAAAAAAAAGAATTTTCATCTTAAAAAAGGTTGCTCAAGTTTGTGTAGCAGGTTACTGTACAATTGATATTATAAGGTGACGGACATAAATGAAACTACTGCGGACAGTTCTTTTGAATAGTGGGAACAAAGGATAACAAAGCAAGCTACTGTCAGTGCAGAAGGCCAAAACCGATTAGTGCACGGGACTTACGCCACTTCTCCCTTGCATAGAAAAAGACCACAGACATTCTTTGGCATAAATCACTATAATTTTTAATGATGTACTTGAACAAAAAGATCTTTTTCCTAAAAGAATCGCGGGAACTAAGCTGCATTTTATATAGTCCGAGAATCCTCTGCTCCAACGCTTTTTTTGCATGGGACGTCAGAGAGCTCTCCATAAGCAAAACATCGGATTTTCTGACACGGATCCGAGTCGCCAAATTTCATTGTGTCCAGATGTTAACAAACAGTTTCGCCCAGTTAAACTATATATAATTCACTTCTTTAGATATTGTTCTCTATGAATATACTCATCATACATTCAATCAAGCTAATTTAAGCCATATATTTAAGTCACATTGTTGTCACGTGACTTTTTGTTCTAAATGAGTGAAATGTAAGAAGGTAAGGGTATCAATCAGCTTAGAAATGGACTTAAATAATCCGCTGTTTGCTTATGGACAGCTCTTTGACGTTCCACGCAAAACAAACGTTGGACGGTAGAGGATTCTCGGACTACATTTTATAGAGTGCCAAAAGCAGTCAATCAAATACAGCAAACAAGATACGTCATGTCTTGTTGGTGCCTGAGAAATCTGGATGACTTAGTAAATATGTAAAGAAAATAAATGCAAGGTAAAGTATAAGCTCGTCTGGAGTAAGAGGGGTTATGATTATGATTGGTCGCCACATCGCATACGCATATTGCACGTTTTCCTGCCAACAGACGGTGGATTTACCTGTCATGATATAGAATTAAGAATTAAAAGTGGTGCTAAAAAAATTCAGACGAACAATTAAGTCGTTCTTGAAAATAATTGCAAAACATGTTCTTCATATCTGGTTTATTGGATAACATTGCAACCTAATAACTGCAGTTAAAGTATAACAATTAATAAACAATATGTTGTAAAATATTACCGCATTGATGTGACACTATAAAGTGAAAAATAATTTTATTATGAAAAGTCTAGAAAAAGCTGCTTACCTAAAATATTTTTTGCTACAGAAATATATGCAATAAATACCGATTTAAATCACCTGTCAATTTAAAAATATTTCTTTTCTCAATTTTTGCTATGTCCAATAATACTTTCAAAAACACACTGAAGTGTAACGTTCACTGAACCACAATTATACATCACAAAGTGTAAAACAAAAATTGTTACATTAAAATAATATTGGCTTATACTAGTATTCACTTTCAAACAATTATTTTAGTAATTTGCAATAACGAATGCATTTTGGTGCAATATGTTAACAAAATATCTCCATCAAATAAACATTAAACAAGAACAACATTTCCTACATAATGAGTAACAGATGTACATCTTAACCCCAATTATGTTCAGTGAAGGAAGACAGAAGACCACAATTATGACCTAACAGCGGCAATCTATCAAAGATAAATAATTACAAAACAGAAGGATATCTCAAAATCAGATGGCAATAATATGACTAAAATAAATTAAATAACATAATAAATATATAAAACAATATGGAAAAAATCTGTAAAAAATATCAAATTCTATAAAAAAATTAATCTAAAACATCTTGGACGGAAAAACACAATTCATAGTAATTTAATCTCAAGATTGTCAGTATTTGTTCATGAAGAGAATGTTTCTAGTTTGTATGAAATGCAATCTATATTACAAGTTGGTTAATTTGATAGATCAGTTAAGGATTACTTTACAAAAACCTCACACAGATTATACCTAAATTTCTAAGGACATTTAAAAACAGTTTTCTGATAAATACTAGTACAACTTTTCGTTTTGGTCAACATCTACGTATCCCAAGAGGCGTCTGTAATATAATAATGCACAAAATGTTTTTGCATTCCAATGACCAATCATTATTTATGTAAGTATCAGTATTGAAGGAACAACACTTCCAAAAAGGTATGAAGAACACAAAATTAATTTCCGAAATAAAGGAGTAGTTCAGGTTTTTAAAATGTCATTTATAGTAATTTATTCTCCTATGCCTTGCATATTCAATTCAACTCCTTCAAATAGCAACTAAAGCAAAATATTTAAAACATATTAATCTCGGTAGAATATACATGTAGACACTATAAGGAGGAACCGGTATACAGAAGCTCTTGAGAACAATCAATCAACCTGGACTTTAGTTTGGATCTTTGGAAACTACCTAAAACAATGTCCGAATGTTTTCAGCTTTAGATGCTTCGTCTGCTGTATAAATTGTCAGATTTATTATGTAAAAACAAGAACACCTCACAACATAACCAACCACAATTGTTATTTATGTACCAAAAGTTCAAATAAACTTAACATAAACCTCATTACTAAAACAGAAAATAAACTAGACAAAGTCGACCTAGCGATCACTAATACCCCCGCATTTTGTAAAAATTCTAACGTTTTTTGTGGACTGTGACCTTGAAATTTGATAGATTTCCACCAAAATCAATAGGCTTCTTACCAACAAAATATATAACAATATTTTACAGTTTCATTAAAATCGGATGCAAACTTTATGAGTTATTGTCCGGAAACAACTTTTTTGTAAAAATTTCTAACGTTTTCCGTGGACTGTGACCTTGAAATTTAACCAATTTTCCCCAAAATCAAAAGGCTTTTTACAAAACTGATATATAACAATATCCCAAAGTTTCATTCAAATCGGATGTAAACTTTTTGAATTTTCATCCGGAAACCAAATGTGGACGGACGAACGGACGGACGGACATGAGGACCACTATATACCTCCGACTCTGTCGAGCGGGGGTATAATAATCAAAAATGATCCCCACAACAATAGAAAGGTTATTTGCATCGATAACTATGCATATAGGGACATTCATTCATGGAACTATTAAGTGAATGAAAGTAAATTGTACAAAATATTCGTAACTATATCTTCGTGATGAAAGATCTAAATTTAATCTAAAAATGCCTATAATATAACAATATATAATATACCTAGAGGTTTCAATGAATAAGTATTGGACGTTCAAATGAAGTGAAGAATCAAATTTAGAATTTTATTGACATATGCTGCCATTTTCTTAATGCTCGTTTACCCATTTTAAAAATATTTTTCCATATTGGCACATGCATCGTGTATTCGATTGCATGTTTCTAAAATAGTGCATGCCACCTAATAATGGCGATCATGTTAGAAACAAATACACATACCTTAAGGAATTTTTTTAATTGTCTATGTATTATTTAAAATATGATCCTGAATTTAAAATATATTCTGTTAAACTTTTCTTAGTTTTCTCATCTTGTTGAAAGGTTGTTAGAGCATTCTGTTGAGTTAATTGCTATCAATATGAAGATCTCAGTCAGTAATGACTATGATTTTCACCCATTGTAACAATTTTGAAATAAAAAAGCCACTTTCAATCCATTGTGTGTTGTTCCCACCATGAATCATCGTCTGTGTGAACCAGTAAAGTACGTTACAATACATTCAGCAGTAAATTTAGTATTTATAAAAACATAATTATACACAGATTCTTTTCTAATAAATGACCATAGCAAAATATCTAACAATCATTATAATTACCTGTCACACAGTGACTATCATAATCTACACAACTGTCACTATAACGTTGTTTGCAATTGTGATATAACAAAATAAACATAAATAACAAAAAAGACAATCCTATCCTACCATGTAGACATTTAAAATGCAGCATTCAACTTCTCGGCAACGAGTTTGACATAGTATGCATGTGCTGCATGTAATGTTAAGTTTGCTGATGCTGTAGTCCAAGATACGGCCTCCACTGTATCACCAGCCTAAAATGAAAAATGTCATGGCATGATGAAATGTGGAATAATTTTATATAGCAATTGGTATTTCTTTACAAATACACATACCTTAAGGAATTTTTTTAATTGTCTATGTATTATTTAAAATATGATCCTGAATTTAAAATATATTCTGTTAAACTTTTCTTAGTTTTCTCATCTTGTTGAAAGGTTGTTAGAGCATTCTGTTGAGTTAATTGCTATCAATATGAAGATCTCAGTCAGTAATGACTGTGATTTTCACCCATTGTAACAATTTTGAAATAAAAAAGCCACTTTCAATCCATTGTGTGTTGTTCCCACCATGAATCATCGTCTGTGTGAACCAGTAAAGCACGTTACAATACATTCAGCAGTAAATTTAGTATTTATAAAAACATAATTATACACAGATTCTTTTCTAATAAATGACCATAGCAAAATATCTAACAATCATTATAATTACCTGTCACACAGTGACTAATTTACATATTGTGGATTATTTGTTGCTTGATATGATACCTATTATATCGAAAAACCAATCTTTGTACAGAGATTCAATTCTACAAACAGTTAGTACAAACCTTTATGACTATATGATGAGTAAAATTATACCTTGCAATTTTTAAAATCTCCGACTTGTGTATAAAACTCCCATGAAGTTGTCATCGCTTAAGTAAACTAAATGTGAAATGTAATGCAAAAATAATTAAACAAGGTTTCGAAATGAACCAATTAGATTCAGAATAAATGTATTCCTTATGTTACGTTTTGATAAAAATATATGTGGAAAATGACCTGGTAAAAAAATCAACGGTAAACCCCTACCCCACCTCCATTCCCAAATACTTATAATAAAAAGAGCGCAAGAGGAAGGCATCATATGATACAATAAATATATCCTCAAACAATAAATCCAAGTCAAAAACCTCAAGCACGCTCGCTGCTTTATTGAAGTCGTTATTTAGTGATCTATCCAAAATTAGGTCGCAATATTGATGACACTGTCTTTAACTTCTTGGAAACCAATGACATTGCTAGTAGGGAAAACGTGTTAGTAACAAATTGTAACGTGTATAGTGATTCTGATTGTGAAGAACCATGTGGTCATACCAACACTGAGAAAGGGGCAGACCTCAAGTATGGAATCCCCCTTATGTTTCAGGATGATAAAAACTGTGCTTAAACAGAAGATTAACCTTTACAGAACATTCAGAGATAACTGGCAACCGATATAAAAGTGGCTCAATTGTTAATCTCTACATATATGAACTTTATTAGTACATGTATTGACAGAATTCGTATAAAAGACTATTCTTTCATTTTGTTTTTGAATTGTCAGTTAAAAAAGGGACGATTCTGAAACAACACAATGAAGCGTTTATAGTACATTTTACCAATTATTTAACAGAACTTAACCAATTGGCAACAATCTTTTAGAATATGATTTAAGTAAACATCTTCATGACAAAGTGTACAAACAACAAAAAAATCAACTCAGTGAAACTTGAAAGGTGGTTTCAGGGAAAAAAACACAAACACTTCAAACAAATTGAACCAAGCATCAATTTAAAGGAAACAAACAGTTCCTCTACCACAAAAGATACACTTTGAGAGTGAGCAACTTTTTTTCTGTTAAAGCATGTCAATTAGGAAAATTTTCTAAATCAATTAAAGGTATAGCCCTTGCGTCCTTAAAACTAATTGGGAAAAAAATAGAATTCTTGAAAACATGCAAAAACATGTTGTCTGAAGGAAAGAAAGTTTATTTGTCAAGACAATAAACTTGTAAATATAGATATTTTCATTTGTTTTAGCATGGGCTATTAACAATACAAAACGAATTACATCAGTATTTATTTGAAAAAAATCTAAAAACATAAGTTTGTACCAAAACATGTTTCTAAAGCTGAGCTTTCGTAAACGTTTACATTGCATAGATGTGTATCTATCACTTTATATACCCTAATTTGGCATAAAATTCATGAAAAAATTTTATGAAAACTTAAATGTCTGCTTTTTGGTGTTTATTTTGGTGAATTGATTTGGTCTGAAAGTTTATAAAGATTATGTTCATGGTTGTTTTTTACCATTTCAATGCTCCTTCTAAATAGGTGAAAGTATATTCTGTATATATCTGTTCTAAATAATTATATGGTTCACATGTTTACAGAATCTTTATGCATTTGACTCAATTTGAAAAAACTAAAGATTCATAACTTCTTTTTTCTTTAATTAGTAAATATCGTGTTACTGAAGGTATTTTCACATGATAACAAAAAGCATGCAGTAAATTGTAGAAACTTGTGTCAGCTTATATCCATCTACAACATGCAACTTGATGTCTTGTATCCATATGCATCATGCAATATGCAATATGTATGCACAACATTGATAGACAAAGACGAAGCCCTTACAGTCAAAGATTTTAATGCTCAAATAAAACTCTGCCATAAAGGAAAAAGGTGAAATACAAAATATTCAGTGGGTGAATAGCAGTCCAATATGTGTGGAAACGCCCAATTAATATTTAGAAGTAGATAATTTGTTTGCAATTTTAATAAAGATAAATATTAAATTAGTATCAGTACACATATAAACCTGTGTATAGATATATATTAGGTTATTCTTGCTTGTCACACAAGTAGATTTATGAAAAGAATTTTCAGTTTGAGTCCACCCCAGTACTTGAAATTGATTGATTGATTGATTAATGGTGTTTAATGCCCGAGCAGCAATATTTCAGCTATATTAAGGCGATGAACATGAAATGGATGATAAAATGAACATGAAATGATGATGAATGAAAATGGGATGGGACACAAGGAAAAATAGGGGTAATGGATTTTAGATTGCCACTGGCAAATGGGAGGATGGATAGGGTCGGGCAATTTAGCCTCCTGTAGCGGGATCGAAACCCTACTCATAGCGAATACTACAGCAGCGTTCTTTAACGTGCGAGGAACGTGGCATTTTTCCCAACACGGTGCACTAATATGGTTTGCGGTCAGGTTTTCCATATTATGGCCTGATAACCCCAGCTTGCCAGGGGTACCCCATTCAACCACCTGGGGCACACATCCCAGTCGGTCTTTAGGCAAACCGACCTGACACGCCGGTCAGGGTACTGGGCGCTATTTAGTCGCCTTTTACGACAAGCTAGCGCGACTGCGGTCTATTCTTTTAGCCACCCGGATCCCGCACGGGGCAGTACTTGAAATGTTGGACACATTTTAAAATACTTATCTATCCTTTTCAGGGCCGCAGTGGCCGAGTGGTTAAGGTAGTTCGTCTACTATTGATCACGTGGTCTGTCAACACTGAGATTGCGGGTTCGATTCTCACTGCAGGCAGGGTTTACTCGACTCCAATCTTAATTGACAAGGATTGCCAGTTTTCCTACTACAGGTCAGGGGTTCTCTCAGGGTACTCCAGCTTCCTCCCCCAATAAAAACTGGACGCCATGAAATAGCTGAAAAATTGCTGAAAGTGGTGTTAAAACAACATTCAAACAAAAAAATCCTCCCCCAATAAAAACTGGACGCCATGAAATAGCTGAAAAATTGCTGAAAGAGGCGTTAAAACACCATTCAAACAAACAATCTATCCTTTTCTTACAGTAAAACTTTGACAAGTAAATATATTACAATTTTGGAATTAGCTTCAGCTCAAGTAAGTAAAAATTCAGTTGTTCCCTAGTTGCAATTTTTTATATGTTGCATTTCCACTATGCTTGAAAAATTAGTAGTTAGTTAAAAACTACAAGAATTATCTTGCGGGCCAAAAATGGTAACACATTAATTTTTCAGATAATAGAATTGTGTTTAGAAAGACATTTTATATTCTAAAAAGTAGACAATTTATTTCCTTTCACACTAATGGTGTTGCTACGTTAACAATTCATTGTGGCTAAAGTCAATTTAAAAGATTTTGACAAAAATAAATCAAGGTTTAAGGCACATTCATATAGAAGTGCTTCTACTTCAGCAGCTTATAGTGCACAGATGAGCATTCAACGACAATCTCAAGATAATAAGTCGGTAAAAAGCGTATACGTTTGTAAAATGTATCATTAAGTAAAAGGAATAAAAAAGAATAAGTCAGGGACAGACAAAACCATAAAGAGATGACAACAACAAAACTGACACACAACACAAAATCCAAAAAAACAGAGTGAAACGAACCCCACTAATCCAATGGCTCCAGAAGGGTAAGACGTAAACCGGGTAAGAAGTTAAAACTGAATGTGTCTTACTAAACCAATTAGTTACACTAATTCCAGCTTATACTGACGAAGATTTTAAAAATCAAATTATTGAAACATCATCAATAATATGAAGAATGAGAGACATTAGATAAAGATGCATGAGAACTGTGAGGGTTAATTACCCACCTCCCTCCATTTTTTTAGTTTTTTTTTACTTCAGATAGAAGATTTTCCATAATGCTCTCTGTTGTTTAATAAGATTTATTGAGAGCTAATGTCAGACTTGTCTGTTTTTATATATTGCATGCGTTTTATATATAAATAAAAAGCATTCTAAACTGGCAAAAGTAAAATGTTTACTTAGTAACCCTTGAAGCCCTAAAGTTTCTACATTAAATGGCTCTCATCCTTCAACTCACTGATGCAGAGTGCAATTTGCACAATACAAGTCCGAGTTGATAAACATTACGACAGATAATATATGAAAATATACTTAGTTGTAATAAAACCATATAAAGCAATTATTATAGGAAAAAAACGCACAAGTTGCCTAGACAAAATTATTTAAACAACCAGACAAATTAATTGAGGTCTGCAAAATAAAAAAAATTACGAACTGAACTCACCATATGCTTCACCTAAAACGTTTAGTGTTTTAATTTTATTAGTTTTCTTTAAGTATATAAAACTGATAAAGTTTTCTTTAAATATATAAAACTGATATAGAACTAAACTTCAAACTATAAATAATCACTAAAAGACAAGAAATTGCCTAAAACTAACAAACAAGTAACAGAAAGAGTAAATAAGAGACCATAAACTATTGGCTTTTGAACAGTGGCGGGTTTTAACTTGTTAAAAGAGATTTCTTGTGTTCAAAGATGCTGTATTTCTTCAAGTCAGACTATACATAGAAATGTACGAAATCCGGATACTCGTCTACCATGTTAATAACACATGATGTTTAGTAATTAACACTCAGGTTGCACACAGATGTAATGTCCAACTATGATTTGATGTCTTAATGCAAAAGATGTAATCTAAATGCATTTATAAAAAAATTACCATATTCATATGGTAAGGTAATTCCAATCCCCATAAAACAGTGAACTCCTACTGTATTAAGTTAACAGTGGAATTTTTTATGACAAAAATAGTCCAGTAAAATTTTTAATGTATGGTGGGTGTTCAAACTTAAAATATTTTTTTTAATCATTGATATTGTTTAAGTAACATGGGCTTAATGAATGTGGTTCAAAATACCAGTTTTTCATGTACAGTACAAATGGAAAATTTAAACCAAATCATTATCAGTAATTTAATAACTATTTGATGTAGAAAATAAAAGAAAAATTAAAAAAAATATATTACAACTAAAATTCTTTTCAGGTATATCCCACGAAAATATCTGATTATTTGTATGTCAAGACATATTTGTTTTAAAATTTGATCAGCATACATATTCATGTCAGGGAAAACATCTGTGGACTTTTTGATCGAAAAACAGCTTGGTGCAATGACACAACGAAACTAAAGCCTACTGTAGTCTCATTCTTTGCTGAAGACCATGGACAAAACAGTTTAATTATAAATGTATGTAAAAGACACAACAGCACATTACTTTAAATCATTATGGTGCATTATTGTCATCTTAATAATTTTAGATATGTGATAAAGGAATTATATTAAAATGCATCCCATTTTTTTTAATCACATAGATAAAAATCCCAGGGTCATTTAGAGTATTTCTTGGTCTTGTATATATTAGCGCACACAGCTCGTAGCGGGCAGCAAAGCTGTGTCATGTGATCAAAATCTACTTAATGCTGCTATTGATTTTTTTTTCGTCAAGAAGTTGATATCGTCAAAAAACTGAAACAAAGTGAATGAAGAAAAGTACTAAAAATAATTTTAAGAAAGACTTGAAAATACAGTTGACATCGATAAAAAATAAATGTTATATTTAAAATTAACAACAAACATTTCATACTATTTTTTTGCAATCTCTAAATCGATCTTTAAAATTGACAATCAAATTACACTTCATGTGACGTCACATGCAGTTACATAGAAAGACGTCACGTGACTACTGGAATTTAAAGGCACTTTTAGGGCGATAGAAAATAATGTAAATTATGAAATGAAATGCACATTATATATTAATACTAAAGGACTATATTGCCTGTGCTCGCATTCTGGCAATGCCTTGGCAATGCCTACTCCATATTAAGATATTTAGTCATGGAATGATAAATAGACGACATTATAAATTTAGTCAAGCTAGCATGTTGACAGTACATGTATGTTGGGTTTGATCCGATGATATTTTGATGGAATCAAAAAGGAACTAGAACGGTTTAAAATGATACCATAGGAGAGATAACAATCTCCACAAAATAACATAATCATTAGATATTTAACTATGTCAATAACTATCATTCATACCCTAAGGTTAAATGGATGGAGCGTATCTCCTGAATCGTCATGGTAATGGTACACTGCTGTCTCCAACCAAGCATTATCTGTGTTCCTAGGATCATCAGCATATCCTACATATATCTATTAATAGATATTATAATGTGAGGGAAAATATAAGGGCATACTTAGCTGAGACAGCCACATAAATAATTACAGTGAACCCTCGTTACAACGACATTCGATTTAACGGAATATTCGACATCCGACAGGATTTCGGTGGGAACAAACGTGTACACGTGTTGTTTATGCTCGATACAATGACATATTCGATTTCCGACTCCGACTGCGTCTGTCGGTAACAAATATACCAAAGCTAGCATAAAATAATTCGTTACAACGACAAATTATCAAGATTAACCTGTGAAAGATTATCTTGTCCAGAGAAGTTATTTTTTTAACGGTTAATTGCACAGGTGAACACCTGTTGCTATTGCGTAATTAACATTGCCTGACATTTCCGTTAAAACACTAATTGATGATAGGGATATGGCTTCATTAAAAAGGTGTCAAAGGCTATTTAATATTGAAATCTTCAAATATTTCAGAAAATTATTGGCTTAATTACAAGTTTGTTAAGATTGAAGCGGCACATCAGAAATAGGATAATTACCGAAAATCTGTCTAATGTAAATAATCATAACTTTCAATTAATTTTGTTAAAAAAAAAGAAAAAAAAACGTTTTTAATTAAATATCGGCAAGAAAACAAGCATTTTATTATGTTTTTGTTATTAAGCTTGGATATTGAGCAGACTTGAACCATTTTCAATAGACGCAAATAAAAAAGGGAGATAATCAAAGTACAAAAATACAAATTCATTATAACAGCAAATTCAGTTTAACGTCAATAATGGCCGGAAACTAACATGGTCGTTGTAAAGAGGGTTGACTGTACATGGTGAACCAGATAAAGGGATCTCTTTCCTTCCCCCTTTTTATATCCCAACAAGACAGACAAGTAGAAACAGTTACACCTACATTAGCATTTTAAAAGGGCCTCAGTTGCCAAGTGGTTAAGGTAGTTATTCTTCTAATTTTTATCATGCGCCTGTCAGACTAAGGTTGTGGGTTTGAGTCTCAATCTTAATTGACAAGAATTGCTCGTTTTTCTACCGAAGGTCGAATATTTTCTCCTGGTATTCTCCTCAATAAAATCTTAACTCCATTTGGTCTGGCTCAAAAATTGCTGAAAATGATGCTTATTACAATGTAATATTTCCATCTTTTGACATTAATAATGCATGAAGTTTCCATAATTAACCAACATTTTACTGCTTCAATACATGATTTTCCTACTCCTTATCAAAATTTGAGCATTTGGCTAAAATGTGTTGGTTACCATACCAATTAAAAGCCCAACAAACCCATTGTATCTTCAGATTAATTATGTTTCTACAAATTTGATTTAATTTAACTCTATTTGTAAATTACACTAGTCTTTTGCAAATATTTTGTTAACGTTAACTAACAAGAATTACAAAAATATATAAATATGGAAGGTATTAAGTATAGACATAGAATACCTGTTGTCCATGATCAAACAAGGTGTTCAAACGTTCTCGTATTTTTTGTTTGTGTTCTTCATCCAGCATTAGTGTTCCCAGAGCCTCTTCTTTGAACTCTGCTTTCAGACACTCCGACACATTCTGCCCTGGTTCAACCATCCCCTGAAAAACAAGTAAATCTATGAGCTAATGCTCACTAGTGATACCCCTCTTTCACAAATAGTATTCAGTAAACAGGAAGTAGATGAGTAATGAGCATAAAATAACTACACAATATGGTACTATAGGATGCAGTAATATTCAAAATATCCGGCTTCTGTATCTTAAAGTTGTTTAGAAAACTGTGACAGAAATTTTTATTACAGTTGTACAAACGACCGAACGAACGAAAAAGGGTAAAATAATATACCCTTCTCTTCTTCAAAGTGGAGGTATAACTAGCCCAGTAATACTATACACCTGGGGTTTCCTAATACTGTTTTATCTTTGTAATATGTGGCACAGATAGGTTTATCAAGGTCATGTGTGGCACATGTCACTATGTTTGTTTATATTGTACAGTTTTTTATTGTAATGTTTTGTTTACCAGGAACATTATTAGCCAATATCTGTTTCAATGTGGGGAAAAAATGCATATAAACATATAATGTTGTCAGATTTAGTATGACAATAGATATTTGTTACTATGGTGATCAGAGAAGTTTGTTGTCAGATCTAATGCTGGCAATATATTTTTTTTACTAAGGAGTTTGTTGCTTTACATTTTTTACTTACCCCTGGTAAACTGAGAAGTTTGTTGTCAGATCTAATGATGGCATATATTTTTTTACTAAGGAGTTTGTTGATTTACATTTTTTACTTACCCCTGGTAAACTGAGAAGTTTGTTGTCAGATCTAATGATGGCATATATTTTTTTACTAAGGAGTTTGTTGATTTACATTTTTTACTTACCCCTGGTAAACTGAGAAGTTTGTTGTCAGATCTAATGATGGCATATATTTTTTTACTAAGGAGTTTGTTGATTTACATTTTTTACTTACCCCTGGTAAACTGAGAAGTTTGTTGTCAGATCTAATGATGGCTATAAATTCAAACACATATTTTCCATTGTGCAGAACCTTTTCTCCATTTTTATCTCTTTTCCACCTAAGGAAAACGACAAATGTTTAGTAAGGGTATACACACACATATATACATTTTGCAAAACATCGTACAGCACAATTTTAAAGTGATAATAATATGCTACAATAAAATGGCTTCAGATTACCAGAAGTGAAATCACAAATTGATGTTGAAAATATGTTGTACAATATGTTTAAAACAATCATTTAATTACCAACCTAAGCAAGTTTTTGATGAGATGTCTGTAATACAATAAGGTCAATCTGGATGTAGACCAACCCTCAACAAAGTCCAAATCACATAATAATATTATAGAGCTTCTGTCTCTCCAAATGAAACCCTTGTCATAAGTCTACATTATAATGCAAATAGAGTGATGTTATAGGAGAGTGACTACAACATAGTAATGGTCCAGTCTGTAATATACTGTAGAAAAATAACAGTCTAGTAATACAAACCTAGTAACAATAGGATCCCCAGCATGATTAGGTCCCCATCTACCAAGCAGTCCTCGTCCTGTCATTCCAGTTCTACCCATGGGATTTCTGGGTACACCATCAATAATTTTATACTCCCCCAAATAACTGATCCGATTACACCTACAGACATCATCCTGCTGGTGGAACTTCAGCTTTCCAATTCTTTGGCTTACAGGTCTGAAGTTAATATAAATATATATACAAACATCTTTTAATTAATAGGAAATTATTTTTTTTAAATCCTATACATAGCAAGACATTTTACCGGTAGTCTGGGTCAGGTGAGCTAAAAAGTTATAGATTATTTTTGGATGGAAGGACGGACAGACATACTAATCATTATAGGGCATCCGCAACAAACTGGCAGGGCCCTAATAATGTGTGTAAAAATTCCTCCTTCTGTTGTTAGTTGTCAGACATTAATGAAATGCTCTACTAAAACTGACAAAAGGGGAGAGAACTCAGGAAACTTATTAACAAAGACCTATGCTTTTTTTTTAAGTGGCAGCAGCTTAAAAACAAAGATTTTGT
Source organism: Limnoperna fortunei (assembly GCA_944474755.1). Taxonomy (NCBI): domain Eukaryota; kingdom Metazoa; phylum Mollusca; class Bivalvia; order Mytilida; family Modiolidae; genus Limnoperna; species Limnoperna fortunei. The sequence continues at coordinate 89,483,588 of OX104114.1, read as the reverse complement.
CATATATATACATATAAAAGTTTTCTTTTACTGATTTCCAGACAACTAAGTAGAAAGTCAATGAGAATGCAACCATTTGAAAATATGTTACACATTCTCTATAAAGGCTGTGTATTTATATCTGCCTTTTAAATGTATGATGGGTACATCTAATAAATAGGATTTCCTGTCTTTTTATAATACATGCTCAAGGAAGCATATACACTAGTTTTCAAATATGATTTTCAATTAAGTTTGTTTGTTTGTTTGGTGTTTAACGGCACTTTCAGCAATTTTTCAGCTATATCATGGTGTGGAGTTTTTATTGGGGGAGGAAGCCGGAGTACCCGAAGAAAACCCCCGACCAGAGGTAGGAAAACTGGCAATCCTTGTCAATTAAGATTGGAGTCAAGTGCACACTGCCTGCAGTGAGAATGGAACCTGCCATCTCAGTGTTGACAGACCATGTGATCAATGTATGTAGACGAACTACCTTAACCACTTGGCCACTGAGGCCCCTTTTTGAAATAAGTGATCAGTACTAAACAAATCTTTGCATTATTTCCCCTGAACATGTATTATTTGTAGCTCATTTGAAATTTTAATATCTCATCAGCATGCTCCATTCAAATCATACGGAAATATTTTGTATTGTTTTTGCAATTTAAACTTAATTCAAAGGAAAATATGTAGGTATCCAATTGATGTTTAAATTGAAGCACAGCATGTGTTTTAGTTATCAGAACTTTTGTAGTTTTATTAAAGTTTTAAAACTACTTGATTGATTTGGTCAGCTCAGTAAGGTTTGGCCTTGACCTTGTCTACTTACATTTCTAGAAGATTGATTTGGTCAGCCCAGTAAGGTTTGGCCTTGATCTTGTCTACTTACAATTCTAGAAGATTGACTTGGTCAGCCCAGTAATGTTTGGCCTTGACCTTGTTTACTTACAATTCTAGGAGATTGATTTGGTCAGCCCAGTAAGGTTTGGCCTTGACCTTGTCTATTTACAATTCTAGGCGATTGATTTGGTCAGCCCAGTAAGGTTTGGCCTTGACCTTGTCTACTTACAATTCTAGAAGATTGATTTGGTCATCCCAGTAAGGTTTGGCCTTGACCTTGTCTACTTACAATTCTAGAAGATTGATTTGGTCAGCCCAGTAAGGTTTCGCCTTGACCTCAGGAGATTCATAATGAACTGGTTTGTATTCTGGCCAATGTATCTGTATTTGAAGAACATAACAAATTAAAAATGTATGTAAATACCATAAATAAGGGTAGCTTTTGTTGTTTGTTTGAATAAGGTTTAATGCCACCTTCAGCAATTTTTAAGCTATACTTTATTGCAGCATCTTGTTTGTAATGGTAGAGCAAGAGTACAAGGTGAAAATCACTGACCTTTAACAGGAAAACTGGATATCCTTGTTTATTTAGGTTGGGGTCAGGCAGATGCTGCCTGCACTAATGCTTGATCCCTATCTAAGGATAGCTATATACAGCCCAATGAAAACACAGCTTATATCACCTCAACAAAAACCACATAACAACTGTAAAGTGCTCCATAACTAACATCTAAACCTACTGAGAGGCCATTCCTTTCCTTATTCCACATTTACTGTGCACAAAGTTTGGTAGTTTAATAGTGCCCACTGTATAAGCATTGAATCCATTAATAAAAATACAGCTCAATAAAGTAATAATTAGAGGAGTTTTCTCAATAATGAAGAGTCTTCAATTGCCAAGGGTAAAGGTAGTTAGTCCTTTTTACTCCTTCTTTATCAGTTTATAACTGGATTCAAATCTATCCATCTATAACTTTATTTTCAACCAATCATGCCTCAGCATATTAGTTTTTCAGAAAAATTATGACCAATCAAGACATTGTTACATGTAGATGTAGATTTAGATCAACAAGTGCCATCAGCTCTTAAGTTGCAGGTGTAAGCTTGACTGAAGGCAGGGTGTGATGAACAATACATCAACAGGTAATTCTATGTATTGTCATTTCAACGAAATAAAACTAAAATCTAAAGAAGACCAAATGTAAAGTCACCTCGGATCATAATACCTGCTGTATTGCACAATCAAATATTTTCATGAACAAATACAGATGCCCATGTTTAAAGCAACAACACTGGTACCCATATTTTTGTCAATACTGGTATCCACTTAACAATTCTGGTACCAATATTATAACTGGTACCCTATGCATTAACCAAAACTGGTTGATGCACTTACATTCCAAGAAGCCTTGTCTTCAGGTACAAAGAATTTCTTTATACTGGTACCGGGGTAGTTAGGACTTCTTGATTTGGTTTGTGACATGGTCTGATGACTGATCATATTCTGGATATATTTAGAATCTTCCTCCTCTTTTTGTCTTTTTTTTTTAATTTCTATAAAATTTGAATTACAATAATCAATATTATAAAAAAAATATAACTTTACTTTAAGCTGAAAAGCAGTGTTATACAGATCTAATATTCCTTCATTTACTTTTCTTTACATTGAAGTTTTCAATCCATTTTCAAATAAAGGTTTCATACAAGTAGAGTTGACATTTTCCAATGCTTTTTTGACATCCACAGCAAGTTACAAAATGATATTTTCACTTGCCTAATAATTAACATTGATTGCCTATATACATATATTGTTGGGTTTCATAGTTCTGATGATAAGAATAGCTACAAGCGGTTTCAATCAAAAATGTGTAGCTGTATGATCTTTATCAATTAGGCTGTTAGATTGCATGTTTACTTAACATCTAGTGAGTAATGTTTGACCAATCGGCAAGAGGTTTACATCCAGTGAGTAGTGTCAGATGGGCAGCAAGGTTTAGGTGGTACACTAATATAAAATCATAAAGAGCATTGTGTAATTTTGAAGTGGCTATAATGCCACATACGTCTCAAAGAAGTCCTTTGTTTACTTGTTTTAATAGTATTTTACGTCACTTTAATCAATTTTAAGGTTATATTTTGGTGTTCAGTTTTTATTGACGTGGTAAACCAGAGTACCCTGTGGGCAATTCTTGTTCATTGAGATTTGATTCGAGTACAACTTGCCCGCAGTGAGACTCCAAGCCACAACCTCAGTGTAGACAGGCATGTGATCCATAGAATGAAGAGGTCCTTAATGTGTACATGGAGTAATAATCTTCAAACAAATCAGGCATTATGGTATATGGATAGGAATTAGATGTATTTTAACTAACATCTTTCCATTAAGAGAACTCCTGTTCAACCCAAAGAACCTACTTGGGGATGTCTGTAATGGATAAGCCCTGGGACCTGTTCCAGCACCCAGGGGTAGTGTTAACCTAGCAAACTGCCGATTACAAGGTTCACTTTATAATGGTAATTTCACAAACATGCTGCAAAAGCAGGAAATGTTAAATGACTATGGTAAACAAACAGGCAAACCAGTTACCCAGAAATAAGCCTCCCTGAAAAAAAAAATGAGAATTACCATCTTCATCTTTCTTGACATGATGGATACTTTCTGAATATGATGGATGCATTTTGTTATTTTTTATAGCACTGACAATCCACTGCAATGATTCAGTTGTTGACTGCATCTGTTAATACAGAAATTATGTGTTAAATATGATAATGTGTCCATAAAACATTTAATACTTTACAAAATGAAAGACAAACATTAAGTTGAGATTTAGAGATCACTGAAAAAAAACCAAAAGACAAACATTAAGTTGAGATTTAGAGATCACTGAAAAAAAACAAAAAGGTTAAAAGAAACATCTTAGCAGTGCACTGCCATTCTGAATCAACAATTTCTGTTTTTCCTTATGCTTGTTTCAAACTAACAGTTTGCTTACAGACATATTTACAACAATTAAACAAAAAGAACCTGGTCTTCTAACTTCCTAAGTCTCATGTCTAACTGAGGGGGCATTTGTACTACTGGTTGTATGTTATAATTTCCTGTCGAGGCTGAAGGCTGAGGTGCATCATGTGCTTCATCCATCCGTGCTAATAAAGAGTCCAGTCTAGAAATATAAATAAACATGTTCTTAGAGATCATAGAAATCCTAGTATGATAATATGATCTAGGGTTAATAAAATCTAAATGAACATATAAATGACAGTTAGTTTTTTAAACTCATCTTACAATACAAATTGTAAAGGCAATATAATGTACAATGTCTCCAAAAAGAACAAACATACTTTATGACATCAGTAATTATTCCATTAAAAAGACATTTTGTTTGTGAATAGATTACAGTCTAAAACAAACAAAGTACATGAGCAAAGTACCTGTGATCTCAATCTGAGCCTTTCTAACCAACACTCAAACCTCACTAAAAGTCATCCTCTCTGAACAGACTACTGAATGGGGACAATAACCTAACAGCAGTCTGTCCTAATAAAGATCCTCTTATGTAAGGCTACTTGCTGATATGGGTCAAAGGTCACAGTTTCTAAACTAAAATACATCCTCCACCAAACCCACCTTTTTCATAGGCAGATTTTTCAGTTCAGAAGGTGTCATCATAAAATACAGAGACAATCTATCTCTAATAAAAAGCAACCTATTTTATCTAATCACATTTTTTAAAAACCTTTGCTACTTCAACCAAACCCTATGTTTCAAAGCAGCAGTACAGGTCATTTGATATAACAATTCATTGAACAAAGTAATCACGTCATTCTGTAGTATCCATAAACATTTCCTGATTACTGGTCTTCCTGTTTTGATTTATTGTTCAGCTGAAATAATGTTGGCTGAGCATTAAACACCACACAGTCAATCAATAATTAACAAGTGCCAAAGTGCCACTAAATACGCCTGTCAAAAATTTGAGTAATTTTTTAAGCCTTTGACAGAGAGGCGTGTACATATATTAATTTGCAGGAATTCATTTAAACCCAAATAAATTTCATAACCAGCCATTTAATACCAAAGAATTATGGGTTATTTGCAGAAGTGTCAATTATAACACAGGAAACATGTACTACTAGAATGGATCTGATAACCAGCCACATTATTAGTAAGTTACAGGGCAATTTAAATCATGGGAACCCATATTACCAATGAACTTGATAACCAGCCAATGATTCCACACACAGTTATGAACTTTTTTAACATCCTTGATTACCATAAAATGGTCTCACACAGACTTAAAAAAATCATAAAGATCAATGAACAACTATTTAAATAAAGGGCCATAACTCTGAAGTGACTAAAAACATTTGGTTGGTTATCTATCTTGGTCAAGATATTAGGCCCATAAATATTTTTCCCCAAGTTTCATGAAGATAGGACAAAAACTGTTTAAGATAGAGAATGGTCAAGGTGAATTTTCACTTTTTTATCCATTATAGGGCATAACTCTGAAGTGGCTGAAGCTATTTGGCTGGTTATTAAACTTGGCAGAGATATTATGAACATAAACATTTTCCCAAAGATTCCTGAAGCTGTGGATGCAGCCCATAGGTGTTCCCATAATATGAAGGGCATACAAAAATCCAGCACAGTATACCTTTCCTGTGTTAATTGTACTTTCATATCTAGTTTTTCAAATTCACTCATCTCCATCCTGAAGACATAACTATCAGCTATAACATTCTCCCATTGTACTAACTCACGTTCATTTGAAAATCTTTTTACTGTAAAAGAAATTTAATAATAAGTTAAATAATTCCATTTTATCATTAATTAACTTCAAGTTTATTTCAGAATCATGCAAGTTTACTTGTAAGTAATACATTCTATAAAGGGCTAAATAATATTAATAGTAGAAATAATTCAATGGGCTCATTTACATACTGTGGACCTATTATTTTACACCACATTTTCAACAAAGTTAAGGACTGTAGTGTTTTAATTTTAAAATGTACTCTACAATTTACTGACGATCTAAAACAGTTAATGATAAGAAGTTTGTCTACAATGTTTACTTGTATGTACAGCTGTTGTTGTTGTTTTAAATGGTTTTAAAAATGTTTTGCAACAATAACATAACCAACTAGACAAAGTTGATCTAGGGATCACTGATACCCCCCTTTTGTAAAAATTTCTAACGTTTTTCCTGGACTGTGACCTTAAAATTGGACGGATTTCCCCCAAAATCAATAGGCTTCTTGCCAACATAATATATAACAATATCCCATAGTTTCACTAAAATCGGATGCAAAATTTTTAAGTTATTGTCTGGAAACAACTTTTTTGTAACAATTTTTCCTGGACTGTGACCTTGAAATTAGATGGATTTTCCCCAAAATCGATAGGCTTATTACCAACCTGATATATAACAGCAAAGTTTCATTCAAATCAAATGCAAACTTTTTGAGTTATTGTCCGGAAACAACTTTTTTGTTAAAATTTCTAATGTTTTTCGTGGACTGTGACCTTGAAATTTGACTGATTTCCCCCAAAATCAATAGGCATCTTACCAACTTGATATATAACAATACCCCAAAGTTTCATTCAAATCGGATGTAAACATTTTGAATTATCATCCAGAAACCAAATGTGGACAGACGGATGGACATGAGGACCACTATATCCCCCGACTCTGTCGAGCGGTTGTATAAAAAAATTTAATTACAACAGAAGTTTTATGACTTTAATTTTAGACAGTTTAGTTTTTGGCAATGCATGCAATCCAATAAAAGTAGATATGAGAGGATATATTATATGATGATATTTTATTAAAGTTTGTCTTTTAATTGTAGAATGGTTGACTATTTTCTTTTAGTACTGTTAGCTAATGGAGGAAAAACACCATTTGTGGAACTTGAACCAACTAAGGGGTAAACAATAAATATTTTGTCAAAAGTTTAATCAACAAAGGGAAATAATCCCTTCAATATAATCAACAAAGGGAAATAATAACTTCAATTAATCAACAAAGGGAAATAATCACTTCAAAATCAACAAAGGGATATAATCACACTAACCAATAAAGAAAAATCACATAAATGTTTCCTATAAATGCTAATTCAATTGGTAATTGATGACATACCAATGCAAATTCAACTATCAGAAAAAACAAAATCTATCACAACAGGAAAAAATGAAAAATTTTTAACTTTTTGTATTACTTCATTATCTTTATTTAATTTTTTTTCCGGAAACTGTGTTTTGTGTATTATTTGGATGGAGGTGGTTCAAAATATAAATCATGTTTAACAAGAAGATATATATGCATAAATAACACAATTCTCCTAAAGACTGGCACTTCATACAGTGTAAAAGCATTTGGTGTTTTTTGTCTTTGTAATATATGGATTTTGTGTATTCAAATTCTATTATCTGCAAGTCATGGTTTATAAGAGATTTTACCACATGGTTATTCCATTGGCATATTGAGCCAATATTAGATTCATACTTACTCAGATCTGAGCTATCATCTGAGACACAACAACTACAGCAGCGTCGAAAAAGCCAACGGAAAAACAGAAAAAAGTGACTGATCAAAATCAATGGTGTTGGCAATGGTGGCTTGGAGTAATACTCATAAATCAATACATAACGCTGGAAATTCCAGTGCTGATCTGTTTCTTCCTGGATCTTTTGTATAGTAAAACTGAAAAAAAAAAACATTTCCACATTTTTTTCAATGTTAGATAGTTTTCCAACCACTAAAAAATTCACAATAGCAAGAATGTCTATACCACATACAAAAGTATTAATTGGTACATGTTAACCAATCGATCAATAGCAAAAGTTTTATTACCTTCTCAATCCCTACTGAAATTTTTAACTTAAAAGTAGGAATAATATTTTTACCAATAAATTGCATTATATTAATTGGTTGTTCATGACAATGGTTGCTAATAAAAAAAAAACAACGAAATGTCCCAATAATACCAGGCAGAAAAGTCTCTCATTTAAAGCCAGGGAAAAAAGTACATATATTGCAAGGGAGAAAAACCTCCCAATTATGCCAGAAGAAAAAAAGTCCCAATGATGCCAGTGGGAAAAACCACAAAATTTCACCTGAACATGGCAATAAGTAGATTCAACAATAAAATGTTGGCAAATAGGACATATATCCCCATCAGTATTGGTGAAGAGTATCTTCCAACATTGGACGGACATCTTGGCAGAGTATGTGCGTTGTAGACTGCTGGGTCAAAGCTGCAGTTAGGTTCTTGTACTGTAAATTAAATAATAATTCACTTTTGTTATACTTGCATGCCAAAAAATTCCATATGAATAAAAAATCATGTTTTGAATCTTTTAAAATTAAGTAAATAAATGTGTCTGACAAATTCAGCTGAAATTACAACTAATTGTATAGTTCTTATTAGGGATCACTGAAAACATAAGAGCAAATTTTTTACTTTTTACTTAAAAGTAAAGGATCATATGAAGGGTACTGATCATGGCGTCTCTAATGTAGTACAATACATCTTAATTTACCCCCAAGCCATCTAAATTTTGATTTAACATAAACTGATCTTACATTCAATTTGGTCTATAAACAGTTCTCCATACAAATTCCAGTAGCTCATCCTAAACACATGGAGCACAACATCAGCAGACAGAATGGAGTTGGGATACAGTATTGAGTATGAGGCTATGGCATATGATGTAACAAACACCATCAAAATAACCATGAAGTATGACAGGTCAAATAACTGAAAAAAGACATATCTGTTTGTGATTTAAGGTTTACAATAATTATCCATTAAATTAACTATTTTATTAACTATTTTTGTATTAAGGTGTCAAGACACTAAAGGGGACCAATCAAATTTAGAACATATAAGAAAATAGTAATTACAAACAAAATAGTCCTGTTTATCTTAGTGTATATTAAAAACTACTAACTGGATTTTAATGAATGAAAGTTTTTCTGAAAGGTGAATATATTGAAGAAATTTTGAGTCCTAACTTGCTCTGTTCTAATGGTGTTTAGTAGGTTTTATGTCACGTTCACTACATGACCTATATACCAAGATTTTCTGAAAAGAAAGTGCTATTTTTAGTGTGGGGTTTACCCTGAAAGCTGGTTTTCTCTTGGAAGGTTTTAAAGAGGTCATGAAATATTGAGAGAACATAGGCCTGTCACGTACGATTCTGGATATATATGATGTCGGTCAAGTTCCACTTAAGGTAAAAGAGCTGCACTAATTAAAAAAATAACAAATTTAGTAGAAAATCTTAAAGAATTGGATTAGTGTTTTCTCCCCTTTAATACACAAGCACCATTTTTTTTATATTACCTCCCTTTGCCTGAAAAGGTTTGAGAATGAAAGATTATAACCCATTTACTCATTTTAAATGCATAATTGGGTGAAAACCATGCTAGTGTCAAACTTCAGCTTAAAAATGATATTATGTAACATTTTAGATTTTTTTAAAATAAAAACTGTATTCTCTGCCTAGAACAGTGTGTTTGGAGTTTAAAAAATATATTGTTTCAGTGTTTCTCAGTAGCAGGTTAGTCAGACAGTGTAAATATTAGGTCGCAAAGACATCTTTGTTGCCACAAATATTTAATAGGGTGCCTATATTTATTTTTTAGATGCGGAACTTGTCAGTTGATACTATAGGACAGAGTCATGTTAAAATTGTTCTTTTTGGAATTTTTTTGTTTGTTGAGGTGCAATTCTATCTTTTTGAGCAACAAGAAATATGAAATGGTTAAGTAAGAATGTTACAGATATTAAAAGTTTATTAGAGATCTAATATGTCCTCTAAAAAAAGGGGGGTGGGGCTGGTCCCCTAACCTGAAACTTTTTATTTGTGAGATATAAATATAATCTTTGTTTTTATTAGTATTCGGTATGTTATACTATAGTGTTAATGTGTGAGATATATATAGAAATTTACATCTTAACTTAGAAAATTGAATATATTGCAAATAATGCATTACTTGATCTGCAAACACAGTTTGTGCTGATTAAGTATGTGCACAGTCATTAAATCTTTTTCTGCGATTCTCCAAAACTGTTTTATAGAATGCAAAGAAATTTTAGGGTGTTGGTAAGATATATATTGGCTACAAATAGGCAAAATTTTGTACAATTTGATGGACAAATACATGCATTTTATTAACATGTTAAGAAAAATAGCAACCCTGAAGTCAAACTTCAATTTTGGATTTAAACAAACATGTACAACAGGTAACAAAAACCAAAAAAACCAGAAAGTAAGTAACCCAAACCCAATAAAACTATGAATTTTCCATAAAGATCAATAAAGTCATTGTGGCGGCCATAGCACTTCTGAAGGGATATAAACCTAGGTACAACAAACCATTTGCAAAACTTAGTAATCAACAGCAATAAGCAGTCTAAAAAATTAGAATACTGATCATTGCATCCAGAATAACCTATAAGTTGTGAGTGGTGAAATTCACACCATACACCGGAGCTGCTGAAATGTTGCTATAGATGAAAGGGAAGTTGACAATTGGAAAGTTGAAGTCATCATGTTTGTCGTAGAGTCTAGTTTGCTGATTTCCCCAAGTGTATTTCTAGAAGTGGACCTAGGTGTACTAGTGGTGTCCTTAATATAAAGTTATGTGAGATAACTACACTAAATTTTATTTGCAAGACATTTATTTCACTTAATACAGAAAAAAAATATATAAAAGTAAATTGGGTAATTTTGTCCTTGGATTTTGTACCTTGAAAATGTGTACCTATTTTCTGATTTACTTCCATGTAATAAAGCAATACACAAGGTTGCAATGTTGAAGTGATAGCAACTAAAGGTAACATCCCACAGTAAGAGGGACATTGTTGACACATGGAACATTCCACAGTAAGGGGACATTGTTTACACATGGAACATTACACAGTAAGGGGGACATTGTTTACACATGGAACATTCCACTGTTTACACATGGAACATTCCACAGTAAGGGGGACATTGTTTACACATGGAACATTCCACAGTAAGGGGGACATTGTTGACACATGGAACATTCCACAGTAAGGAGGACATTGTTGACACATGGAACATTCCACAGTAAGCAAAGTAAGGGAGACATTGTTGACACATGGAAGCCTATTCATGTGTAACTAACAATATATTTCTACATCATCAAAATTCCTAAAACAAAACAATGCTAACTTAATACTGAGCAAACTTCTGAAGACATTTATATATATTTATAAATTTTTTTCTTCAAAGATAAACCTACCATTTTGATTATCATCACAAGTTTTGGTCCCAACTCTCGATGAACAGAGAATATATGAAGAATCCGAAAGAAAAAGGTGATAAAATTAACAGCATAAACTACTCTGGCTGCCTCAAATGCGGAATGGTATGGAAGAAATCGTAAAATCAGGGCCAGTACAAATAAAATGATTGTCACGACGTCTACCACATTCCAATAGTCCGTAATATAACTTCGAAACTTTGTCTTCAATGTTGAAGACGATGACATCATCAGCTGGAAAAAGAAATTAGAACATTATTATTTTCATTCTAATGTACTCTAATTTTATTCAACATTCATATTTGAAAATATAAAGGATATAATTCATGTCCTTGACATTGATCATTTAAAATAATTATTCATTTCATTAACAATGGTAGTTTATGTTGATTTTATTGCTTTAATTCACAACAAGAGATTTTACATTTCTTTAACCATTGTGTATATCTTTACAAAACTTAATATAAATCTAATGTTAATTTGAAGTTCTACTATATAACAATTCATATTTGTATGTTCTGTGATACTTTATAAAAGGATGTTAGATAAATGTCATTACATAAGTCAAAGTATTATAAGATCAGTAAGTACTGTATGGCTGAAAAAAATCCTAAAATAAAGTTTATATTAATCATGACAATAAATTGATTTAAAACATTTACAGTATACATAATAGATACAAAACAGATTAAAGACCCCGTTCCTAGCCTTCTTTGAGCTTATTTCACACTGGAAAGCTAATCAGAAACAAGCAATGATCCAAAATAATTTTGTATTAGAAAAAAGTATGTCTGAGCTACATGTTATATCCCAAAATGATTAGATCAAGGGATATGGTAAGTTCTTCAGTAATTAAAAGGGAAGAAAAATTTATACAAATTATATTTCTAAACAAAAATCTTTCTTTTATCCTTCTTTTGTGATTTCAAAGAGTGATAAGACAACTTGAATTCTAAGGTTCCAAAATAAAGCATTGGGAATTTTTCTAGGTTCTTTAAGACAATACAATCTACTTAGTCCTGACCTTAATATTGTTGATGATTGTTTTGTTAAAGTTAAATAAGTAGAAAAGGCTAACATCTATAAAAGTTTACATAAAGACATAAATACATAGAAAAGAATGAGATAATGCTAACAAGAGTCTTACATAAAAATAAAACATGTAATCATTAATCAACATATATTAATTAAAGTTATAAATGAAAACTTATTCTATCATCTTGTATGCTCACCTAACACAAATATGCCATAGAACAAAAATTAGCACTTAAGTCTGAAAGATGGAAATCATCAATGTTTCAAGTAGCCCTCTCCTATACTTTAATTTACAGATTTTTCTGGTTTCATCCATTAAGAAATTACAATTTCCATTGGTGGCCTAGTTTAAGTCTAATAAATCAGTACCAACTGAGGATAGTTAGTAAAGGACCTATATACTTCAATACATGTACTACAGTTTTACTACAATCTAATTTTTTGGCTTGTCGTTTTGGAGAAGTCATTTTAAATCTCAGCCAATCAAAAATCAGAATGATTAAAGCTATTTCCTACAATCATGATAAAATGATGAATCTGTGTATAGTTTATAATCATTTGCATTCAATGGATGAATTTTAATATTTCTGCCAATCTGAAACAAAGATTGCATTTTAGTTTGAGAGTTTTTCCTCCCATCAAGATGAACATGAGAAATCTTTCATTTGGAGCTCCAGTATATCATATGTACTAAGATATATGCCTGCAACATTTTTACATGTACTTTCAAAAGAAACAAATTTTGATGATAGAGGAAAAGTGTTTCTCTGCAATCAAAATAAAAAATATTTGTACAAAATCTCATAAGCATTTATCCTGCAAAGTCTGTCATATTTTTACAGGTGACAAGTTCAATGATGACTGACGACAAAGTAATGGCAAAAGTGCATACTAACATGTATAAAAAAGTCAGCTAAAACACACACAAAAAGACAGTACTAAACAGAACAACACACATACAACATTTTTTATTTAAAAAAATCTTCATTAAAACCTAAAATACTTTATTGGCTAAGCACACTGATACACACTTCAGTGTTCTTAGTTTTTTGGTTTGAATGTTGTGTTAACAACACTTTCAGCAATTTTTCAGCTATATCATGGCTTCCAGTTTTAATTGGGGATGAAGCCCAAGTACCAGCAGAAAACCCTTTGTCCTTTGGTAGGAAAATTGTGGCAATCCTTGTTAATTAACATTAGAGTAAAGTGCACCCAACTATAGTACGGCTCGAACTTGCAATCTCAGAGGTGACAAACCATGTGATCAAAAGTAGACAAACTACCTTAACCAAGGCCACCAAGGCCCTCAGTGTTCTTAGAACTATTGGTTTAATTCAATATATTAAACATATATATGGAAAGTGTTAATTTCCACCCTATATTGACTTCTTCAGTATAACATCCACAATGGCTGATCAGATGACCCTTTTAGGTAAAAAGTTGATCATAATTTGTAATAACTCAAATTTATTCTTGACTGGTGTATTAAGTAAGGAAATTCATGTCGCTTATACAACTTTGTGATATTTTGTTACTAGTGTAACTATTTTGTTATCATTAATATTATTGGCTTAAGACCTAAATTACATAAGGACTATTATTTCCTTCATTTGAATCTGTTTACATTTCCATTTTATTTAACTTGACTTTCTGTTTCTATTTTTCTGATAAAGTTTTAATAAGGAAACATAGTTTAAGTCATCATGACAGCTTTTTAAAAATTAAACCACAAGCAATATGCCGTATTTGCTACCCACAATGTTTACCGACAATCAAATATTAAAACTGTGACACGAAGGTGGAATGACCTCACCTATTACACTGACACACTTTTTATAAAGAGTCTTTCACCTTATAGTGATAATCCTGTATGTATTGACAATCTGACCCCTATGACCATTTACATTTTGAAAACCATAAAAGTTAGTGATAATATTTCCCCTAAAGTGAAATTTCTGGCTGCTGTAAAAGCTTATTAAAATCTATATATAAAAAAGCAAATTAAGATAAGAATAAGCCACTCGTGAGATCTAAGTAAATAAAAAAATTATTGTTTACATATAATCTATTTTCCTTTGACGACGTTGACATCTTAAATAATCCTTCGTGACTTCTGATCTTCATCCGCAGGGCAAAATGTGGATTCAGAAACTGTACGTGGATTTCAAAAATACATGAGTTACAAATAATGTATAGCAGACTACAAAGCGCATAAATATTAAGTAAAGCCACTGTTTGTGCTGAAAAAAAAGTATGTCAAACAATGCTATTGTAAAATTGTCAATAATGCAGAGTTATTTCCCTTTGTTTTGACATTGTATGCATGGCTGCTTAAAACTATCGCAAGCAAGCAGTACTTAAGCTATACATGTAAACAGCCAATCGATTGGGAGAATGGAATTGTAGAAATGGGAATATTGACTGACGCTTGATAAGTATGGTGTTTGGCAAACTGTGAATTGGGAATGAGAATTTACTTTCTTAACCAAAGAAAACATTCTAAACTCTTCTCATACTTTCTACTGTAAAAATGCTTCTCTTGTCAGGCATAATGGCAATGTCTGAGGGAGTTTTGTTATGACAAAGAAATCAGGAACCAGAGGTTCCCTGAACCAAGTAATCTCTCATCTGGAAACAACTAACTTCTTTATCAAGATGGGTATGTTAGATAAAACATTGCCTAAGATACATCTTAAGACCATCCCAAGCAAGCACAAAATGCTATTTCCACTTGTCTCTACCTCCCCTCTCAAGCCAAACGACTCATCTGCAGCATGTAATGCTTATCATTTTTGCTGGTTTAAATTTCTTTCTAAGTTCTCATGATAAAATCACTAAAATCTTTCAAAAAAATTTATTAGGGCTACAACTATAGTTATATTATACTTTTTTTGGCTTAAAACAATCATGTGACTACAAACAATTAAAATGTTTTCCAAAAAAAAAAAAAAAAAATAACCACAGAGAAAACAACTTGACTGTACCCGATTACTCCATATTTACCACTGGAAGCAACCCTATTGTTACCCAGTAAATAATCTGATTGCACTGAACAAAGCTGGAAAGCGTACAGTTCCCAGGTGAATAACCTTTAAATGAAAACACAAATAAAAGCATCAACAAGGTAACAGTTTAATGAAAACAACTCATTGCACAATAAATCATTGGTCTTGACCAAAAATATAATAATTACCACCCCCTGCTAATTAGAAAAAAACATTCAGATTTGTAGGGTTATTTCCCTTGTTCAAGTTGTTGGGGGAAACAACCCATCCATTCAAAATTACAAAACTTAATGTTTCCTTCAAGAGAGGGTCATGATTTTATATTATAATCAAAAGACTGATTTTTCAGTGATGTTCAATTTATTTGTTTCTGTCTATCTAGTATAGTATAGATATCTGTGTGGTTGAAATAATCGTCAAGATGGTCAGGTTGATTGAGGACAAGTTTTGTTCTGAGTGACCTGGAGATTTCAGCAGAGATTTGTTTTCAAATTAATGATTATGATGATGTGGATGAATACAAAACATTGCTGTGAGGGGCATTAATAATTACACAGTCATATATTTGTATGTAAGCCCAAAATATATGCAAAATAAACTGCATTACTTCAAAAGAACCAGGATGTGGAAATTTGATTGTGTGTAGTAGATATCTGAAGAAATATATGAATTAAAAAAAAAAACTGAGAACAAAGTCAAAGGGCTTCAATGTATGTAACCTTGCAAGGGTGTTCTATGTACAAAAATGTGAACTTAACTTCGGAGGTACAAATCAGTTTATGAGAAGTCATATATAAGAACCAGAATGCATCTTAGGTTACTGTAGTATGGTAAAAACATTAATTAAAGAATCCTGCCAAACTACTTAAAGTGTTCCAACAATAGAAAGTTCACATGTCTAATGTACAGTGACAAATTGGAGACTGTTACTGACATGGAAATACTATATGTAAGAACTACATACATGTTAAACATTTATCAATAATAGACCTTAAATATTCCCTACATAGTACACAGTCTAACAAGGAACACTGTAGAAGGAGAAGATTACACAAAATACAAAGAATGTTGCTAAACACTGACTTAGTTTTACAATCTTAAACAAACATTCTACTAAGTTTGAAGTTCGTTGTTGAAAGTTTGTAGGAGTTTATTACCGGGTATACACAAAATTACCGTACTCCCCCAACTCTTTCCACTCCGGTGCACAATCATCCATCTGCCCAACATTCAAAATGCTGTACAATGATTGCATCAAGTGCAAACTGGTCAATAATTTAAGTATGATATAAAAATATTGGAAGACAGGTATATTTATTATAGCCCTTGTTTGGAATACTAAGACTATTTATAACAACTTATGCAACTGAAATTTATATCTTAAATGACCAAATTCTATTGTAGCCATATACAGAATACCTGCTCTAATGGGAGACAGCTCAATTATACACAGAGTAACCTATGTACCAATGTACCAGGAAAAGAAATAATTCTGGAGAATAGTTAGTAAATTTAAACTTGAAAGTTAGTACATTTACACTTGAAATAAAACCATTATTTTATTCACATAGATGGATGACATATTTGTATTTTAAGGATCATCAAAATGGAGTCTTGTATTTGTAGGAATTGGGGAGTTTCAAGTTAAACTTTAGAATTAATGGATGAAAATATACACCTGGAAAAAGCATTGCAAGAGTAAAATTTTCATGAAAATACAGCTAACATGCAATTATTTAATACTAAAAAAGAACATTTGCAAGTGCAGTGTTGTAAAAAGCATTAAAATATGCAAATTTAATTACCCAAAATTTCATACAATCTAAGTTTTGCATCAAATTGAGCTATTGAAAACAATTGGTCTAGGTGATACCCATTCCATTGAAAAACAGTGAAAAAAGGTCAGTAACGTCTGCACTGTTGTAAGTATTAATTTCTGCTAGAAAGTTTTAATATTGTGTGTACTAAGTTCCTTTAACACAGATAACAATCCCCTCGTACTACCAACTAAACGACAAATTTTGTTTAATATTATATAATTATAGACATTTCTGCTGGTATGCCTGGCCTAGTTCTGCTAGTTTCTGTACTTATGCGATTGTTCTTGATGACCAATAATGTTCCAGATGTGCTCAATCAGATTCAATTTGGGACGTCTTGCTGGTAATGGCAATATTTCCACCAACTTATTATGTAAATAAGCCTTCTCAAGGCAAACATGGTGTGTGCTGATTTTGTTGTCTATAAAGATGTGTCTCATCCATAGTAAATGATTGTCCAGATGAGGCACTACACTCGTATCCAGAACCATTCTGGTACCTATGCTCATTCAAATTACCTCTAACAGTTATAAGATCATGAGCTTACAGTCATATGAAACTCATCCCCAAACCATTGCTGAGCCACTACCAGCAAAAGCATTTCAGCAATGTTGTGTTTGGCATAAATAGTGTTGGTTGTGGTCAAAGTCGAACTGTGTTGTCAGTTATATGCAAATAAAGCAGATCTCATCAGACCAAAAAAACCTTCACCAAGAGGCTTAATGCCACTGATGACAGGCATGGCATCAATGTAAATAGACTGCTTTATGCCAGTGTGAGCACTGGATGTTTGAATGTTCTTAATGAAAGCAAAGAGTCATTCAAACACAGGCTTTTCAACACATGTTAACCTATGATTCGGCTATATCACTGAATGGTTTGGCTCACAAGCAGAGCAAACTGTTTAAGGGACATTCCTGCATCTGTCATCCCAATAATTTGCCATCAAATATTATTTACCACCTGGGGCAGACTCATTTTATTAATGTTAGAACAGGATTGAGACAATCCAGCTTACATAAAACATGAAGAATGACATTTAAAAAAACTAATTTCAAAACCTACGAGTGAAAATTGTGCATGTGCAAGTGATAACATGATAAAGCAGGGGATAAACAAGGTAAATAATCAATAAATCTGTACTCTTTCATTAAGAATTCAACTTCTATGATAAACTTGAAATTTAAGTCTTTCATTTCATTGTAAAATTTGTGTTGCAATACATTTTTCCAGGTGTTTATAACAAGATGCTTGGAACTGTGACTTAATTAGACCAAGAATTAAGCTTTATTGTTGCTCAGACAGCTCTTTCCTGTTGAAATGTTGAAATTCATTCCCGTTTGCAATAAGTATATAAAATGTTCTAGCGAAGTGTTACTGTATACAAAAGTGCAGACGAAGTGTACTAAATACTGCTTAACTGTGCATATTAGAGGAGTCAAGACATGTTACTAATAAAAAAGGAAAGATTGTAGATATCAAATCCATGCCAAAAGAATCAAATTTCTAACATGGGGTCAATTTACCCGTGAATTATTTTCTTTGACCAAAACCTATATAACATAGACAAACAATATGTATCATTGAAACAAAAATATGAAGGAAAATTAAATACCCTATTAAAATCTCACAGTAATAGTTAAATAAACAGTTATTTTTCTTATACTAATGATAAGCTGACAAAACTGTACCAAATCCAAATATATTTGTTGAAATGTTTGCTTGCATTGTTCCTAAACAAGTAAAACTTGGCTGTATTATTTTTTTTCAAATTATAAATATCAGGTTGTTATTTCCTTTGAAGATTAATCTTCCTTTCAGCATAAAAAGGAAACAACTGACCAAATGAATCTTCTTACTGAAGAACCAGATATAAAAATACTGATCTCTAGTGGAGAAGAGCAACCGAAGTGTTCTGTGTTTATTTTATTGGACCTGCTGATCTGTAAAGAGTTCAGAATTTACAGATGTAAAACTTTGAAGACTTACTATTTATATAGGATATATTGTTTGAACTAGGCTTAGTAATATAGGATATCCTCATTATATTGTTTGGACTAGGCTTAGTAATATAGGATATCCTCATTGTATTGTTTGGACTAGGCTTAGTAATATAGGATATCCTCATTATATTGTTTGGACTAGGCTTAGTTATATAGGATATCCTCATTATATTGTTTGGACTAGGCTTAGTTATATAGGATATCCTCATTATATTTTTTGGACTAGGCGTAGTAATATAGGATATCCTCATTATACTGTTTGGACTAGGCTTAGTAATATAGGATATCCTCATTATATTGTTTGGACTAGGCTTAGTAATATAGGATATCCTCATTATATTGTTTGGACTAGGCTTAGTAATATAGGATATCCTCATTGTATTGTTTGGACTAGGCTTAGTAATATAGGATATCCTCATTATATTGTTTGGACTAGGCTTAGTTATATAGGATATCCTCATTATATTGTTTGGACTAGGCTTAGTTATATAGGATATCCTCATTATATTGTTTGGACTAGGCTTAGTAATATAGGATATCCTCATTATATTGTTTGGACTAGGCTTAGTAATATAGGATATCCTCATTGTATTGTTTGGACTAGGCTTAGTAATATAGGATATCCTCATTATATTGTTTGGACTAGGCTTAGTTATATAGGATATCCTCATTATATTGTTTGGACTAGGCTTAGTTATATAGGATATCCTCATTATATTTTTTGGACTAGGCGTAGTAATATAGGATATCCTCATTATACTGTTTGGACTAGGCTTAGTAATATAGGATATCCTCATTATATTGTTTGGACTAGGCTTAGTAATATAGGATATCCTCATTATATTGTTTGGACTAGGCTTAGTAATATAGGATATCCTCATTGTATTGTTTGGACTAGGCTTAGTAATATAGGATATCCTCATTATATTGTTTGGACTAGGCTTAGTTATATAGGATATCCTCATTATATTGTTTGGACTAGGCTTAGTTATATAGGATATCCTCATTGTATTGTTTGGACTAGGCTTAGTAATATAGGATATCCTCATTATATTGTTTGGACTAGGCTTAGTAATATAGGATATCCTCATTATATTGTTTGGACTAGGCTTAGTAATATAGGATATCCTCATTATATTGTTTGGACTAGGCTTAGTTATATAGGATATCCTCATTATATTGTTTGGACTAGGCTTAGTTATATAGGATATCCTCATTATATTGTTTGGACTAGGCTTAGTTATATAGGATATCCTCATTATATTGTTTGGACTAGGCTTAGTTATATAGGATATCCTCATTATATTGTTTGGACTAGGCTTAGTTATATAGGATATCCTCATTATATTGTTTGGACTAGGCTTAGTTATATAGGATATCCCCATTATATTGTTTGGACTAGGCTTAGTTATATATGGTATAATTCCACTTCATATAAAAATGCTGGATTTTGATTGGATGAGAGCCGTGATATTTTTCTGCAAATTTTAATACTTTAATGTTTTATTTTTTGTATCTTGGTATATTTTTCCCGCCATTTAAAGGCACTGTTGTATATTATAGATATACAACGGTATGTGGGAAATACCTGGTTTAAAAATAAACCACGAGATAGAATGACATCATCGATTTTTGACAACAAAGATGGCGTTATCAGTAGCAGAAGGTAGTCTGCGTCCTGTAAAAAATAGATTTACATGCAACAGTAATGAAGACTTGTTCTTGGATCAAATTTAATTAGTGGTAATCAGTCTCAACTATATTGTTTATTACATAGATGGGAAAATATTCGGTGGAATTATAGAAATATATCATGCTAGTGAGTGGTATTTGTCAAATATACTGCTTGAGAGGCTGGTGAATATTTCACCAGCCTCTCAAGCAGTATTTTTTGGCAAATACCACTCACTAGCATGATATATTTCTATAATAACAAAGAGGGAGAAATATATCAGAAAGTCGACTCTTAGAGATAAATGAATGGCAACCATTATAGACAGGTGGTATAACAAGGTCACACTGTACATGTTATTGTCGTCATCAGCATTTATGAGATGACAACTTATTTTCCAGATTGTATTAAATTATTACTGAAATCAAAGTGCTGTATAAGTGTGACATCACTCACAAAATGGTCAAAGCCAAATGTCAAATATTGTCTGCTAGTGTTAAGCCATCAACTTTTACAACATCTATCAAACATGTGATGGCTCTACAGTCAAACTTTACCTGTAAATTTACATGTTGAGATGGTGTTTGTTTTTTCTTTAATTGTAAAAATCCTGTGAAAAAAATACAGGAACAAGAACACTAAATGTTTTCTTAATTTAATCAAGTTAAAAATGTTCAAGGCCAAGTTTTGACAACCCTCTTTATGAAACACAAGTTTGTTACCTTGGTCTTGACTTGCTAATTAATTGGTTGGTTAATCCTATATGATGACATCCTTTTAAGGATACTGAAGTAGTCTTATAGGCAAGGATATAGTTTTGTGATCAATTTAAGTAGTTGGAAAAGAAGCTCTATATGGTTTAATTGGATTTTTGTAGATACACTTTTATGAACCATAGTGATCACTATCTTGGATATCTCGATCTATCTTCCGTTGATCAATTTAATATTTACTAAGAACATTTTTTGGTATTAATTTCTATATGGTCTTGAAGAGACTGGGATGGATGGAGGATAGGTCTATTGGATAAAAATTTAAAACAAACAGCACACTATCAATAGTAATAAAACCCTGATAAGATGGTCCATCGTGATTTAGCATTATAATTTATGCAGTTTTAAACAAGTTCTTCATGTTCTTGTCAACAAGGCTAATTTGCATATTGTTAAACTTTTTCAAGAATTAGAACTTTTTTGAATTCATAACAGATAAGTGTAATGTAAAGTTCAATCTGTTCTTAGTTTGACAAAAATGAAGCAGTTAATGGCATCAAACAACACATTATTATTAGGAATTATTAAAAATAGTTATGGCAGCCATCTTTACTGGAAAGTGACTGTAACAAATATTTTATTTATTTACAAAACAAAAAGAATAAACAAATAAAATACCTACCTGTCTAATCTCCTCAACAAATATACTGAAGACCCAAACCATTAAAACAATCTCTATCACAGACAATGTTGGAGTAAACTGGACCAATAACAAGTAACTAAATAGGGCTAGGAAAACCAAGTACGATATCTGTAATGAAATGTAGGATTTACAAGATGGCTGACATGATTTACAAGATGGCCGACTTTACTTAATGTATTAGTCAACAATAATTCTATTCTAGAAACATAACCATTGAACAAATAATGAAACATTACCAGGCAAATTTGTTCTTTTTTACATTATGACAGTAATATCCCATTTTCATTTTTTGTTTTCTAATTTTCCCCTTAGGAGCTCTAGGAAGGTAATTCCACTGACACTGTTTATTTATTTAAATCAGTAACAAGCAGTTAGTTTCCCTTAAACATATGTTATTAGTTATTAATACTACACTATTTTCATGTTAGATGAACTTGCCATGAAATTTCTTCAATTTGTTTGAATTTGTAAATAAAAATAATGATTAAGTTTATATTCAGGGTACAAGTGATCATGTTTAATTTCGTCAAATCAGAATAACCATGATATATTCCAAGCCGAGTCTTAAAATTCAACCATGGCTTTGGATATTTGATGATAATCTAAATACATCCAGATCAAACAGAAAATACTTTATTGCTATTTGCTTTACTTTGTAGTAACATGCCATCATTATTTCATTTCAGTTTCTCCTCTTCAAAGCAAGTGTATGTATAACTAAAGTGCAGTGTAGGAAAGATACATAGTCTAGAAGTAAAAATGTGTTGAAAGCAATCAGTTACAAATGTATTCTGCACAGAAATCCTAAGAAACAAGAAAATGTGTCTTGGCATCACTGATATCCTGCATGACACATATCGGTAAACACCCTCATTTTCTTTTAAGTTCACTCATGTGTGAAATATTTGGCCCAACCCTACAGAATTTCACCAGTGAAAAGATTTCATCACGTTGTAACTGTGTACAAAGTTTTATAAAAATGTGAAGTCATCTTCCTCAAAAAAGCTTCATCCCAAAGGTAAACCTGAGACCAAACAAACAGACCAAAATAATATACCCAACTTGGGAGGACATAAAAATCCATTTAAAATATTAGAATCCTAGCATTTGTCATTTTTGAATTGCAAACAAAGAGAATTGATAGTGCTGTCAAATTGAAGATGTCCCAGATTTTCTATACAAAGCTTTCCCAGTGTCATTAATGTATTGGATACCAGGAGACAATATACAGTCACTGACAAAAAATATATGATCAATGAATGTTAGCTTTAATAGGACAATTGCTGAATAATAGAAAATAACTGCCTTTTCCACACACTTCAGTAAACTGTGTCAGCAGATAAAATATCCCCTTCACCAAAGGCCACTCCCTTTCATAAAGCCTCCTTTTCAGTGCAGAAGGGTAGGCCTTAGTTCGTTGTGTTGTTAACTGTCACAGGGATCAAACTTTTCTGATAACCTACACTTAGTTAGATAGTACTCACCACATTGTGAATAAATATTACCACCGGTGAAGTATAAAAATAGTACAATCTTCTAGCCACTGATATTCTGGGTGGCTTTTCTTTTTCATCAGGACTGAAATACACAACATACATGTAATTAAATACAGTAGACTCCACGAAATCGGATATCGGCCAATTGGATATATCGGCAAATGGGATAGAATTTCAAAACACCAAACCATTTCCTATTCCTTCTATGTATTTTTTATCGGGAATTAGGATATCGGAACATTGGATATATCGGCGAATAGAATAGAATATTCGCCCAAAATGTTGTCAATTTGTATAATAATCGGATATTTTTTTGTATTTCAGGAGATCGTATGGACCGGAAGTTTGGAATTTCATTCACATTCTTTTGTACTTTGTCACTTTCTGTTACCCTTTTTGAATTGTAATGTTTTACATGAATTGTATATTGTATTTATCAATAAAGTTTTTCAGAATGTTGTGTTTTATATCAATTAAATATTTATCTTTTGTTGTTGTTTCTTTTATTTTCAATCGTGATAGCCGGAAGTCATTCGAACGTATTTTCTGTAAAGTTTTTAAAAGTAAGATATATGAGCATTTCGTAAATTTTACTGTCTCTAAAAATCATAAAAAAATCATAAATGAATAAAAGTTATTGGGTTAAAGGCAGATTTGTTTGTTTGTAGGGTAGTTTATGTATGTGGTGTGTATGTGCACAGGTGTACATATTACGTTATGACTGTAAACAAACTTGTTGCATAACGATTTCTTCACCTACTGAATGTAGAAATACAAACTGTAAATATATTTACAATGATTCCAAATTTATTAAATATAACCCTGATTTATCATAAATTTTAAACGATCCAACCGATGAGAAGATGAGACGGTCATTGATGATTTTTACATGATTTACTACGACGCCATTACAATCAACTCGAAGAAGAATAAGAATGAAAGGTCAACCAACTGTTTAGAGATTATAATTTATCGTACGGTGAAAAAAGATTAACCGATACTTGCAGTACGAGGAAATTAAAAACAAAATAATTTCTTTAATTTATCTTTATTCATTCGTGAGATCTGTTTTAATGAAAAAAACGTTAGCCTTTTCTTTCTTACGAAGAAATATAACTTAAAAATAAAAAAATAAAATGGTCCACACAGAACTTATTCATCGATCAAAGAAACAGATAAGTCATGTTTCACTGTAACCATAAAAATAATGTAAACAACAAAAATGGAGTTCTGAACAAAGAATACACGTATCTGTGGGGAAAAAGAAGAACACAATAATGTCAAAATTCTTTATTATAACAAATAAACAATTAAAAACAATTCAATTCATTTATTATCAAACACAAGCATGGCAATACAACGTACAACTGTTGTAGGGACACCAAAACTGGAACATGTGTTATTACGTCATCAAAATCAATACTTGACTTCTCGAAATGTCAAATCGAATATCCTGCCTAATCGGATATTTTTTCTTGACAAACTTGATATCCAATTACCAGGAGTCTACTGTACTGCTATATAGTCATTACAGTAAAGAAACATTTCATCTTTGCTTAATTTCCATGAGTTACAGATGTCACACATGGAATTTTTTATTCAACAGAAATTAGGCTGCCAACTGCTGTGAAACTGGCATTCTTTCAAATATGTTTAAACTAGTCTCACAAAATTAATTTGGATTAACAGTGTGTATCTGGCATGTAATAAAATATTTAAAATGTATATAAATGAATGCACTGATCACATGTTGCTATGTTAGGCCAATACCACATCCTCTCAAAAACTTGTATTGTTTAGCAGACATAAAAAAAAATGTTTTTAGCTTTATTTCACAATGGCAATCATCTTGGATTAGAATTTGTCACCCAAAATTCAAATTATTAGAGGAACATCTGAGGCAGGTATCTATAATATTACAATTTATTCTACAAGCAGTTTGTCATAAGAAGTGTTATGAAATTTTGTCCAAATCAGAATTTATTTACAGCTGTGACATATTGATGATGAATTTCTACAGTCAGAAATTAAAAATTATTTCCTGGATATATTTCTGAATGATGTAAAAATGTGTGTCCGACATTTTTTCTTCTGTAGGGTCCTATGTTAAGCTGGTATAGCTATGGTCCATGGTTGAGACCATCTAAATTCAGATTCAGAAGAAGACCATCTGAAGTACATTTCCACAATATTTAGAAACAAGTAACCTGTGAGCTACTGCTCACTCAGCATACCCCAGGATTCACATCACTGAATTGACTAAGTCGGTAAACAGGAAGTAGATATGTGACAGACCTGAAATCGGTACTCGCAATATAGGACCACATGGTAAGGTCTTATATAAAATTTCAAGTGGTTGTAATATGTATAGTTGCTGAGAAAACTGTTACAAAAGTTAGTTATGTTGCGGACAGAAGGATGGAAGGACTGACAGGGGTAACCCTCGAAGCAGGGGTATAATTAATCTGATAAGTAGATTGTGAGAAGACTTTTTAAATTTTAGCCATTAATGACCATGACACCACGTTGAACATTTGATCAGAAGCAAATTCTTTATTCAGAACTACCTAATAAACATTCCTGCAAAGTGTGGGTCAAAGAACACAGTGGTTAATGAGAAGAAAATTTAAATGTAAAATTCAGAGCAGACATCAACTACTACAACAATGACTACATCAAATGAACATTTTTAGGAGACACATTTTAATTTTACAAACAGCAGTAGGTTATTCACATCACACCAGTATTTATATACCAATAGTTCTGACAATCCATTCCCATCACACCAGAATTTATATACCACTAGTTCTGACAATCCATTATTACTACATCACACCAGTATTTATATACCACTAGTTCTGACAATCCATTATTACTACATCACACCAGTATTTATATACCACTAGTTCTGACAATCCATTATTACTACATCACACCAGTATTTATATACCACTAGTTCTGACAATCCATTATTACTGCATCACACCAGTATGTATATACCACTAGTTCTGACAATCCATTATTACTACATCACACCAGTATTTATATACCACTAGTTCTGACAATCCATTATTACTACATCACACCAGTATTTATATACCACTAGTTCTGACAATCCATTATTACTACATCACACCAGTATTTATATACCACTAGTTCTGACAATCCATTATTACTACATCACATCAGTATTTATATACCACTACCAGTTTTCCTACCGCAGGTCGGGGGTTCTCTCCGGGTACTCCGGCTTCCTCCCCCAATAAAAACTGGACGCCATGAAATAGCTGAAAAATTGCTGAAAGTGGCGTTAAAACACCATTCAAACAAACAAACAATATATACCACTAGTTCTGACAATCCATTATTACTACATCACACCAGTATTTATATACCACTAGTTCTGACAATCCATTATTACTACATCACACCAGTATTTATGTACCACTAGTTCTGACAATCCATTATTACTACATCACAGAGTATTTATATACAACTAGTTCTGACAATCCATTATTACTACATCACACCAGTATTTATATACCACTAGTTCTGACAATCCATTATTACTACATCACACCAGTATTTATATACCACTAGTTCTGACAATCCATTATTACTACATCACACCAGTATTTATATACCACTAGTTCTGACAATCCATTATTACTACATCACACCAGTATTTATATACCACTAGTTCTGACAATCCATTGTTACTACATCACACCAGTATTTATATACCAGTAGTTCTGACAATCCATTATTACTACATCACACCAGTATTTATATACCACTAGTTCTGACAATCCATTATTACTACATCACACCAGTATTTATATACCACTAGTTCTGACAATCCATTATTACTACATCACACCAGTATTTATATACCAGTAGTTCTGACAATCCATTATTACTACATCACACCAGTATTTATATACCACTAGTTCTGACAATCCATTATTACTACATCACACCAGTATTTATATACCAGTAGTTCTGACAATCCATTATTACTACATCACTCCAGTATTTATATACCACTAGTTCTGACAATCCATTATTACTACATCACACCAGTATTTATATACCACTAGTTCTGACAATCCATTATTACTACATCACATCAGTATTAATATACCACTAGTTCTGACAAACCATTATTACTACATCACACCAGTATTTATATACCACTAGTTCTGACAATCCATTGTTACTACATCACACCAGTATTTATATACCAGTAGTTCTGACAATCCATTATTACTACATCACACCAGTATTTATATACCAGTAGTTCTGACAATCCATTATTACTACATCACACCAGTATTTATATACCACTAGTTCTGACAATCCATTACAGTGGATTCCACTTAATCGACTTACGCTTTATTGGGTTATTCGCTTTATTGGGTTGAATTTTTCTGCACCAAACCATTTCCCATTCAAACAATGTTAAATTTTTCACTTATTTGCATTGCTTTTTACAACGATTTCGCTTTATTGACTTGCCAAAATTCAGGAAAAAAAATTTGTGTGTTTGTTTTTGTTTTACGCCGCCATATTGTTTACCTACGTAATCACGTGTATTGAGCCTTACCTGTTGATTCAAATTGATTGACAAGTGTTCCCACCTGTGATTGTTGTTGGCTTCTTAATTAAATGTGTTGATTCACTTTAATTGCCCCCAGGGTGTAGATAATTAGGACAATCGAACGGTTTAACAGCTGGGTAGTTAGAGTAATGAGATCGTAAACAGTTGTCCCTAAGTAGCCTCTCAATTGAATTTCATTCCTTCAATTTGAAGAGCTAAATAAGTTCGTTCACTTTTACATCGATAATTTTGAATAAAAACAAAAAGAACTTCGGGCTTAAACATCTAACAATGTTTGAAAGTATAATACACCTGGAAATATTTAACAATGGACATGACACAAAAAAGGTACGAAACTGAACATGATAAGAAATATGTAATATGTAAATGAGGTTGAGTCCATTTTCTATCAACACGTGGTTTTACAATTAAGTCTTCATTACGCAAAGAAACACAAACAAATAAAAAAAAAACATGGAAATTTTTATTTTTATTTAAAAATAACATAAAATAAATAACATACACATAATATAAATATGAAAAGACTTATTAAATGGTATTTTAATAGGACTTGGTACTTGGTCATTTCAATCCACAATCGGTAAACATCGTTAATTTCCACTTCAATGATCATTCAGCTCAATTTCTCGTCTTTCGCTTTAAAGGGTCGTCCGCTTTATTGGGTAATTTTCTCTGACAAATGTGTCATGCAAATAAGCGGAATCCACTGTATTACTACATCACACCAGTATTAATATACCACTAGTTCTGACAATCCATTATTACTACATCACACCAGTATTTATATACCACTAGTTCTGACAATCCATTATTACTACATCACTCCAGTATTTATATACCACTAGTTCTGACAATCCATTATTACTACATCACACCAGTATTTATATACCACTAGTTCTGACAATCCATTATTACTACATCACTCCAGTATTTATATACCACTAGTTCTGACAATCCATTATTACTACATCACACCAGTATTTATATACCACTAGTTCTGACAATCCATTATTACTACATCACACCAGTATTTATATACCAGTAGTTCTGACAATCCATTATTACTACATCACACCAGTAGTTATATACCACTAGTTCTGACAATCCATTATTACTACATCACAATAGTATTAATATACCACTAGTTCTGACAATCCATTATTACTACATCACAATAGTATTAATATACCACTAGTTCTGACAATCCATTATTACTACATCACTCCAGTATTTATATACCACTAGTTCTGACAATCCATTATTACTACATCACAATAGTATTAATATACCACTAGTTCTGACAATCCATTATTACTACATCACACCAGTACTTATATACCACTAGTTCTGACAATCCATTGTTACTACATCACACCAGTATTTATATACCAGTAGTTCTGACAATCCATTATTACTACATCACACCAGTATTTATATACCACTAGTTCTGACAATCCATTATTACTACATCACACCAGTATTAATATACCACTAGTTCTGACAATCCATTATTACTACATCACACCAGTATTTATATACCACTAGTTCTGACAATCCATTATTACTACATCACACCAGTATTTATATACCACTAGTTCTGACAATCCATTATTACTACATACCACCAGTACTTATATACCACTAGTTCTGACAATCCATTATTACTACATCACACCAGTATTTATATACCACTAGTTCTGACAATCCATTATTACTACATCACACCAGTATTTATATACCACTAGTTCTGACAATCCATTATTACTACATCACACCAGTATTTATATACCACTAGTTCTGACAATCCATTATTACTACATCACACCAGTATTTATATACAACTAGTTCTGACAATCCATTATTACTACATCGCACCAGTATTTATATACCACTAGTTCTGACAATCCATTATTACTACATCACACCAGTATTTATATACCACTAGTTCTGACAATCCATTATTACTACATCACACCAGTATTTATATACTACTAGTTCTGACAATCCATTATTACTACATCACACCAGTATTTATATACCACTAGTTCTGACAATCCATTGTTACTACATCACACCAGTATTTATATACCACTAGTTCTGACAATCCATTGTTACTACATCACACCAGTATTTATATACCAGTAGTTCTGACAATCCATTATTACTACATCACACCAGTATTTATATACCACTAGTTCTGACAATCCATTATTACTACATCACACCAGTATTTATATACCACTAGTTCTGACAATCCATTATTACTACATCACAGAGTATTTATATACCACTAGTTCTGACAATCCATTATTACTACATCACACCAGTATTTATATACCACTAGTTCTGACAATCCATTATTACTACATCACACCAGTATTTATATACCACTAGTTCTGACAATCCATTATTACTGCATCACACCAGTATGTATATACCACTAGTTCTGACAATCCATTATTACTACATCACACCAGTATTTATATACCACTAGTTCTGACAATCCATTATTACTGACTACTTACTGTATATTTGTCATGAAGGCTAACTGTGTACGTTGTCGTATAATTCCACCATGTTCCTGTATAAATATGTATTTTTGTTAGAAAAAAAATCATTCCCATTTACCGACTTCCCAGCTTTTCTCATTTACCATTAAATCTTGCACAGAGAGTGAAGTATATTAAATATATTAAAAAAAAATTTTTGTTTAAATAAATTACTGTCTAATTTATTTATAGAAAAGATAAATCAAAGATAAATCTAACAATTCCTGCAAATAATCGCATGACATTATTAGTTGGTCTCTATAAATATTGCCAAAAAAGTTAAGTCCCCATAAACATTCTTGGCTGCAATGAATATATAACTCGCAATAATTCAAAACTGCTATTCTATTGAAATATTGAAACAAAATATGGTAGGCAGCTATCATTTTGATAGGATTCTATTTTTACCACTGGGGCCAGACACTCAGCTGTAAACTAGATATCAGTGAGATGGTACCTTTCTCTGTGGGCCCCGCCGACCTTGAGGTCAAGGTCAAAGGTCATCAACCATTTTATGCGACACAATGCCTTGATATTATCTACCCACATACCAAATATCAAAAGCCTACCTCAAAAGATTAAAAAGATATAGCTTGGACACGATTAGATTCAAACGGAAAGACAGAATGATCACTATAGGGTGTGCGCCAGAAAGTGGTGGGGCCCTAATTACAATATGGTTCACATATAGTATTATTGTACATGATTATTAGAATGTAGCAGTTTTTGTTAATGTGAGTGATAATTTAAGGCCTTACATTTTGTACAATCAACACCTCGACAAGTTCTGAGACAAGTTCTGAGACAAGTTCTGCGACAAGTTCTGAGACAAGTTCTGCGACAAGTTCTGAGACAAGTTCTGCGACAAGTTCTGCGACAAGTTCTGCGACAAGTTCTGAGACAAGTTCTGCGACAAGTTCTGAGACAAGTTCTGAGACATTTTGTCCCTTGTCAGAATTTATACTCCCATTTGTGACAAAGTTAAAAATATACGAAAAGTTATTTTTTTAAAAAGGAAAAATGGTGGAGATAAGGACACACTATAAAAGGGGAATACTGTATATAAATATATAATTTCATATTTGTCATTTTTTGTTGTTCACATGTTGTTAAATTATTGCCCGGACTTTTACATGAATTGTAAGGCTTGTGTTAATGGTTTATCTCCTGTATCATATAAAAACCATATTTGTTGGTCCGATTCATAGGACATTTTTTTTAATTCATTACTTTGACTTTAAATATTTCCATTGATAGACTAAACATGAACTACACTAACCTTTGACATTTTGACCTTGTCACTTGGGTCATTATATGTTCCAAGATGTCCTTTATCTTTCGGCTCTTCTAAATACTTTATAAATGGAAGCAACAATGGAGGACAAAATACACAACCCAGAAGCTGTAAGTTAAATAAAAATATAATTAGTTACCTATAATGTTTTGCTTACAGGTCTTACATGATCATGATGATGTTTAACATGTTTAATATACATCAAAGAGATATCTCTAAGATCAGCGTAATAGCATAGTTGTCAATCAATACTTACCAGGGTCAGGGTTTTCTCTAGCTACAATAATGTAGCTCCTTTTTTATCTGTTCATATAAAAAAAGGAGCTATTGTAGCTAGGTTTTCTCATGGTACTCTGGCTTCCTCCTCCAATAAAAACTGTATGCCATGATATTCCTAAGAACAGCACGATAGCCTAGGTGTCAATCAGTAAGCCAATAAAAGTTATAGAGACAGTTCCAATGTTCCTAACCACATCACTTGATATTATATTATTCCATCAAAATTAGTTTACCCACACCTCCTGTTACAATATTTTCTGGGGCCTCGGTGGCCGAGTGGTTAAGGTAGTTTGTCTACTATTGATCACGTGGTCTGTCAACACTGCAGGTAGGGTGTACTAGACTACATGTATATAAAAATCTTTACAGAAATGTAGGTCAATGTTTACATGTTTGGAAGTATGGAGAACAAAGACAAAGGAAAAAATTTTGCAAAACACCAAGTATTACCTTTAAAGATCCGTTTTCAGGAGAAATTCGACCCATCCATATTCTCTGTAATAATGATTGACAGGATGTCTGAGAAATAAACTGTTTGTTTTCTGTTTCCACGGCAATAAGAATACAAGTAGCTCCGCCCCAACTATCCAGCTGACGAATCAGTAAATCTTGAGCCTTTCTTTCATCAGTTTCATGACATTCATTTAAAACTGCAATTGCTAACTCAGAAAATTCTCTGCAGTAAAAAAAAATAAATATTAAATTTACAATTACCAGATCTTCATTTTTCTAGCCAGTCATAGCAAGTGTATTTATTATTAAATGTATTTTCTGTAAATACTGTGTTTAAAATAAAATTATGACATTCTACATAGACATCTGTTTGAATGGAGTTTTATGCTCCTTTCAGCAGTTTTTAAGCTATATCATGGCCTCCAGTTTTTATTAATGGATGGTGCTATGGTATACGTTAAGGAAGACCTGAATTCATGGTAAATTAATGCTAGCACTCCTACTTATCCTGATTTATCTAACCTTCAGTTTTGGAGTCAATATGTCAAACCGTTTGGAGACATGCTCTTGGCAAATCTATGACAGATGGAAGGTTTTACAGACAAGAAAAATCGTTTTTCGTAAAATAACTAAGAAAGCAAGATAAATCTGTGAGCTAATGCTCACTAGTGATACCCCTGCTTTCACAAAAAGAATTCAGTAAACAGGAAGTATAGATGACCAAGGAGCATACAAACGCTATACACCATACGGTTCTATAGGCTAAAGCAATATGCAAAATATCATGCTACTACATACTATAGTTGCTTAGAAAACTATGACATAAATTTTTGTTACGGACAGACAGACAGACGGACTTACGGACGAAAGAACAGACTGAGGGAAGGACAAGGGTAAAACAGTGTATCCCTTCTTCTTTGAAGCAGGGTATGCAGCAAGGTTTGAACTTAACAATATAAAAACTAACAATGCATTCTTCCTGAAAGATTTCTGCAGTTCTATGTCATCAGTTGTCTTAACCATCTTGTTTAACAGTCCATAGGCAACCAGTGCTGCTGCAATGGCATCCTGTAAAACATGGAAATAAATCTGGATCAGACATAGATGGCACTCTATATAGACTGGAATGGCATCTTGTAAAACATGGGAATAAACTTATAGGTGATTAGACATAGATGGCATTCTATAAAGAATGGAATGGACATTTTATGCCTGCATTTAATCAATAGACAAACAAACAAGCAGACAGGATATTTTGAAAGGTGTGAGGTAAAGAAGGTGTGTTACTTATTATCATGTGCTAAACAAGGTGTGAGGTAAAGAAGGTGTGTTACTTATTATCATGTTCTAAACAAGGTGTGAGGTAAAGAAGGTGTGTTATCATGTGCTAAACTATGTTGTGTTTTATTTGTAATTTATGACTCAAAAACACTAAGATATAAATAAAAACTAAAGTTTACGTTTAAAATTAATTGATTTTGTAATATCTTATCTAGTGGTTAGTAAATGCAAATTATAGAGCCATTTATTGCCTACATATTAACAGGAGACTTATTTAAGCTTGGTTTGAAATTGTGAATATACAGTGACTGTTTTTTGTTAAGTTAATTTTTTTACCAATTACCACAGAGAGACAGAAAATATACCTTTCCTAAGTTCCAAAACAGCTTGGCAAGTTCCTGCCTATTCATCAGAACTGACCAGAAAAAGAGTTCTTGTATGGCATTAAACTTGTACAATGTATCTAAAAACAAAAATATTATTTATTTCTTTAATATATGACACACATGCCTAACTTGCATGGGGTGGTTGCTGTTTTTTTGTTTCATTGCCTGATTAAATGGTTGGTTAACATCCACTGAGCATTACTTAAGTTATATTCAGGATGAGAACAAGTTAACAAACAATTGTTCAGCTGAGGGAGAATAGGACAGACCAATATTAGAAAATGTTGACAGTTACTTGAATAGAATGAAATTTGGACTTTTGTAGTGACTACTATGGGCATATTCTTTTTTTAAAATAAACAAAAAGGATTTTAATTTTGCATAGAGCAAGGCATTTTCCTAACATGTTACCTCCCTACTCGCCCTCCCCCAAAAAAACCCAAAACAAAACAACACCCAATCCTCTATAGGTTATTTTGGTATGTATGCACATAATGAAGTCTAAATGGAAATTTCATATTTCACAAGAAATGAAGAAAAAAATGGCTTGTCACAATGACACATTGAATGGATTTAAAGACTTTGCACAAGCAAAATAGTTACAATTCTATATATTAAGTTAAATATTGCTGCCATCAATTCAAGACTTTACTATTGTATGATCTTTACAGACATTGCTGATGGATTGCCAGCAAAACTGCTACATTGATAGAACTAATTGACATCTGTCATAAACAGGCTAGTTATGTCCTATATAGCTATACGAAACATGGCATTTAACTCCAAAATTCTCACATATGTATTACTGTGGAAAATGTACCATAAATATCATTTTACATATTATGCTCAAGGTATTTTTAGCACATGGGTAATATTTATGTGTTGACAAACAAATTTGTTTTACAAAAACAGACCTTGGATGTATACTTTTGTGAGTTTTCTTTACACCTCATGGTACATACATACCTTGCTAAAGAGAGTCAAGGGTTTTCTCATGGTATCATGAGGCTTCCTCCCCCAAAAAACTGGATTCAATTTCATAGCTGAAAAATTCCTGAAAGTGGCAATGAGCAACAAAATTCACTAATGTATGTTTCATATCTCTAGTTCCAGCAGTTGTATATCCCAGTGTCATACCTCTAGTTCCAGCAGTTGTATATCCCAGTGTCATACCTCTAGTTCCAGCATTTGTATATCCCAGTGTCATACCTCTAGTTCCAGCAGTTGCATATCCCAGTGTCATACCTCTAGTTCCAGCAGTTGTATATCCCAGTGTCATACCTCTAGTTCCAGCATTTGTATATCCCAGTGTCATACCTCTAGTTCCAGCAGTTGTATATCCCAGTGTCATACCTCTAGTTCCAGCAGTTGTATATCCCAGTGTCATACCTCTAGTTCCAGCAGTTGTATATCCCAGTGTCATACCTCTAGTTCCAGCAGTTGTATATCCCAGTGTCATACCTCTAGTCCCAGTAGCTGTATATCCCAGTGTCATACCTCTAGTCCCAGTAGTTGTATATCCCTGTGACATTCCTCTAGTCCCAGTAGTTGCATATCCCAGTGTCATACCTCTAGTCCCAGTAGTTGTATATCCCTGTGACATTCCTCTAGTCCTAGTAGTTGTATATCCCTGTGACATACCTCTAGCTCCAGTAGTTGTATATCCCTGTGACATACCTCTAGTCCCAGTAGTTGTATATCCCAGTGTCATACCTCTAGTTCCAGTAGTTGTATATCCCAGTGTCATACCTCTAGTTCCAGCAGTTGTATATCCCAGTGTCATACCTCTAGTTCCAGCAGTTGTATATCCCAGTGTCATACCTCTAGTCCCAGTAGTTGTATATCCCAGTGTCATACCTCTAGTCCCAGTAGTTGTATATCCCAGTGTCATACCTCTAGTCCCAGTAGTTGTATATCCCAGTGTCATACCTCTAGTCCCAGTAGTTGTATATCCCAGTGTCATACCTCTAGTTCCAGCAGTTGTATATCCCAGTGTCATACCTCTAGTTCCAGCAGTTGTATATCCCAGTGTCATACCTCTAGTTCCAGCAGTTGTATATCCCAGTGTCATACCTCTAGTCCCAGTAGTTGTATATCCCAGTGTCATACCTCTAGTCCCAGTAGTTGTATATCCCTGTGACATTCCTCTAGTCCCAGTAGTTGTATATCCCAGTGTCATACCTCTAGTCCCAGTAGTTGTATATCCCTGTGACATTCCTCTAGTCCCAGTAGTTGTATATCCCTGTGACATACCTCTAGTCCCAGTAGTTGTATATCCCTGTGACATACCTCTAGTCCCAGTAGTTGTATATCCCTGTGTCATACCTCTAGTTCCAGTAGTTGTATATCCCAGTGTCATACCTCTAGTTCCAGCAGTTGTATATCCCAGTGTCATACCTCTAGTTCCAGCAGTTGTATATCCCAGTGTCATACCTCTAGTCCCAGTAGTTGTATATCCCAGTGTCATACCTCTAGTCCCAGTAGTTGTATATCCCAGTGTCATACCTCTAGTCCCAGTAGTTGTATATCCCAGTGTCATACCTCTAGTCCCAGTAGTTGTATATCCCAGTGTCATACCTCTAGTTCCAGCAGTTGTATATCCCAGTGTCATACCTCTAGTTCCAGCAGTTGTATATCCCAGTCTCATACCTCTAGTTCCAGCAGTTGTATATCCCAGTGTCATACCTCTAGTCCCAGTAGTTGTATATCCCAGTGTCATACCTCTAGTCCCAGTAGTTGTATATCCCTGTAACATACCTCTAGTCCCAGTAGTTGTATATCCCTGTGACATACCTCTAGTCCCAGTAGTTGTATATCCCAGTGTCATACCTCTAGTCCCAGTAGTTGTATATCCCAGTGACATACCTCTAGTCCCAGTAGTTGTATATCCCAGTGTCATACCTCTAGTTCCAGCAGTTGTATATCCCAGTGTCATACCTCTAGTTCCAGCAGTTGTATATCCCTGTGACATACCTCTAGTCCCAGTAGTTGTATATCCCTGTGACATACCTCTAGTCCCAGTAGTTGTATATCCCTGTGACATACCTCTAGTCCCAGTAGTTGTATATCCCTGTGACATACCTCTAGTCCCAGTAGTTGTATATCCCTGTGACATACCTCTAGTCCCAGTAGTTGTATATCCCTGTGACATACCTCTAGTCCCAGTAGTTGTATATCCCTGTGACATCATCATTCTTACTCCCTTCTTCACGTTAGTTGTTGACAAATGGTGACAGGCATAAAAATCACCAATCAACTCTTGTATCAAATGACCTACATCATTGAGGGACACATCAGTGCCAACAGAGTCCTTAAAAAAAAGGTCAACACATGATAACGGGACAAAGTTGATCTGGCAATCATTGATACCCCACTTATATTTTGCAGAACTTATTTTGTAAAAATTTCTAATGATTTTTGTTGAATGGTTACCTTGACCATTGATGGAATTCTTACGGCGTCTTACAAAACTGATATGTACTGGTAATAATCTCCTAAAGTTTCATTGAAATCAAATACATACTCCTTGAGTTATTGTCTGGAAATGTTTTATTTTTGCAAAAATTTCTAACATTTTTTGGCAACTCTTACCTTGAAATTTGATGGATTTTCCCCAAAATCAATAGACTTCTGATCCACCTCATATAAAACTATGTCCCAAAGTTTCGTTGAAATCAAATGCAAGCTTTTTTAGTTATTGAGTGGAAACATCTTTTTTGTAAAAATTTCCAATGTTTTATGTGGACTGTGACCTTGAAATTTGCCACAGGCTTCTTATCAACCTGATATGTAACAATATCTCAAAGTTTTATTCAAATAGGATGCAAACTTTTTGAATTTTCATCTGGAAACCAAATCTGGATGGATGAACAAACAGATGGTAATTTGGGGAACACTATATACCCCCGACTCTGTCAAGCAGGGGTATAAAAATCATCTATGAACTCTTATATCAAATGACCTGCATCATTATTGCATCATTATCATCTTTATCTCTTATTATTGAAACAAGCAATAAGTCACACAAATAGAAATGACAGTGAACAGTCATTTTATAAAATTATAAAAATCATAAATAACTTGATATATTGTCATACATACTGGATAATGTTCTTTCTTCATTTTCCTTAATAACACAGCTAAATGACATTTGTTTGGAATCTACAAAATATAAATTAAATACAGATGCTACTAGAATACTTACAAACAAAATAAAAAAGGTCTGAAAAACATATCTCCAAGGTGAAGGTTTGCACACAATGGCAAGACTCCAGCAAAGATGTTCACATCAAATTCATTTTAACTGGATTCAGTGATCGGAAAATAAAGCATCACAAATATAATGATTAGACTAACCCAGAACAACAGATCCCCAAAATATAATGAGGGGACTAACACAGAACAACAGATCCCCAAAATATAATGAGGAGACTAACCCAGAACAACAGATCTCCAAAATATAATGAGGAGACTAACCCAGAACAACAGATCCCCAAAATAAAATGAGGAGACTAACCCAGAACAACAGATCTCAAAAATATAATGAGGAGACTAACGCAGAACAACATATCTCCAAAATATAATGAGGAGACTAACCCAGAACAACAGATCTCCAAAATATAATGAGGAGACTAACCCAGAACAACAGATCCCCAAAATATAATGAGGAGACTAACCCAGAACAACAGATCCCCAAAATATAATGAGGAGACTAACCCAGAACAACAGATCCCCAAAATATAATGAGGAGACTAACCCAGAACAACAGATCCCCAAAATAAAATGAGGAGACTAACCCAGAACAACAGATCCCCAAAATAAAATGAGGAGACTAACCCAGAACAACAGATCCCCAAAATATAATGAGGAGACTAACACAGAACAACAGATCCCCAAAATATAATGAGGAGACTAACCCAGAACAACAGATCCCCAAAATATAATGAGGAGACTAACCCAGAACAACAGATCCCCAAAATAAAATGAGGAGACTAACCCAGAACAACAGATCCCCAAAATATAATGAGGAGACTAACACAGAACAACAGATCCCCAAAATATAATGAGGAGACTAACCCAGAACAACAGATCCCCAAAATATAATGAGGAGACTAACCCAGAACAACAGATCCCCAAAATATAATGAGGAGACTAACCCAGAACAACAGATCTCAAAAATATAATGAGGAGACTAACGCAGAACAACATATCTCCAAAATATAATGAGGAGACTAACGCAGAACAACAGATCCCCAAAATATAATGAGGAGACTAACCCAGAACAACATATCTCCAAAATATAATGAGGAGACTAACGCAGAACAACAGATCCCCAAAATATAATGAGGAGACTAACCCAGAACAACAGATCTCCAAAATATAATGAGGAGACTAACCCAGAACAACAGATCCCCAAAATATAATGAGGAGACAAACACAGAACAACAGATCCCCAAAATAAAATGAGGAGACTAACCCAGAACAACAGATCTCCAAAATATAATGAGGAGACTAACCCAGAACAACAGATCCCCAAAATATAATGAGGAGACTAACCCAGAACAACAGATCTCCAAAATATAATGAGGAGACTAACCCAGAACAACAGATCCCCAAAATATAATGAGGAGACTAACCCAGAACAACAGATCCCCAAAATATAATGAGGAGACTAACCCAGAACAACAGATCCCCAAAATATAATGAGGAGACTAACCCAGAACAACAGACCCCAAAATATAATGAGGAGACTAACCCAGAACAACAGATCCCCAAAATATAATGAGGAGACTAACCCAGAACAACAGATCCCCAAAATATAATAAAAAATCGAAGAATGTGTCCATGGGACACAGATGCCCCCCGCTAAATGAAGTCCCAAACAGGAAGTAGTTGTCCAACAGGTCTGAAAGTTGCTTAGGACATACAACTTGTGATACTGAACCACCCTTCCAAATTTCAAATTGTTCTCATGTACGGTTTCTGAGAAAAGCTTGACGGAAATTTGTACATACAGACGTACGTATTTACATACAAATGAAGCCTCAAACAGGAAGTAGATGTCCGACAGGTCTGAATGTCGCTTGGGAGATACAACTTGTGATACTGAACCACCCTGCCAAATTTCAAATTGTTCTCATGTACGGTTTCTTAGAAACGCTTGATGGAAATTTGTTCGGACGTACGGACGGACAGATGGACGGAGGGACATGAGTAAAACTTAATGCCCCCGACATGTCGTTGCGGGGGCATAAAAATGGATGTGACAAAATACTGGCAAACAAATAAAACAGGGTGCAGGGTTGAACCAGTCAAAGTGACCCACAACCATCCCACTGTTTATGACAGAAAAAAACAGATAAATAGAAAATCAAACATCTACTGCACATGACACGAAGGCAACTATACAATACAAGGGCATAAATATCCTGGCTTATTTGAGTAGCTAAATAGTCAGCAAAAGTGAGAAGTCTAGAAAATCAGACTACCGAAGAATAACATATAAGCTGTGAAATGTACACACCATAGCTAGACTGGCCCTGGTTGACAATAGCAAATCATGTTTGTCGTTGAGTAGTTTATAGTTTTTCAAGAGTCTATTGGAAAAACATGTCCTCCAAACATGACAAATATGCAGTAAATCAGATTTAGTCTTTAGTATAATTATTTTTTGATTTAAAGTAATTGATGATGATGTAAGTTCTGTAATGCCGATTACTAGGTATTAATATCACAAGGATTTTTTTAATTAACTTTCCTTTGTAAGTATTATAAAAGAAAGCAGCAGGAATTGTCCTTCTAATTAAATCAGCATGTAAAAAGGTATATTCAAAATCCTATTAAAACATTTGTTCATTTAACCTTCAAAACAATCTATCTTTTGTCAGCTCATCTTGCCAGAATCAAGCAGGTCAAATAAAATAAAGTGGTCATGTAGTAGGTCTCACTGGCAAATAATTTTTGCCACCTTAGAGTAATTCTCGCCACTTAATTTTTGACAGTTTTTGTTAAAAATTGTCATTTTAAAAGTGATAAACGTAACTTGTTTTAGATGGAAGATAGTGAAATCTATCAAATGAAACCTTTGCAATTGATTTTAATGGAAAAATAATGGCACAGTCATAAAAATGGCAAGGATAGCTTCTACTCTCTGACCAGTAGTGATTTTAACTAACATATCCAAATTCACCACAGGCTAGCCTATTTCTAAGTCTACTTCTGAAGCTGTCTGTAATATGAGGGGAACTATTAAATTTTATGGTCTACTTACCTTAGAGTAAAGCTGAACCAATCGTGGCAATGACAGGAAGTCCTTCAGACTGACACCATTATCCAGAAACAATTCTACAAAATCTTTCCTGTTTAGCATAATAGCAGACTGTAAAATGTCATCCAGACTTCCAGGCTAAGAGAAATAAACGAATACATCACTGTTGAGTTTCATACCATTAGGAAATATATATCAGTTGTTCATCTTTTTTGTCGTCCTAAATGCTGCATTTAAACACTGACCAATACATGTAATGAATGAAATTATTCCTTAGTATCCAAAAAATAAAGTGTGCAACTTATATGGAGAGTTGGGTAGGGACAGAGAATTTCCCTGTAGCAAATAGGAACTCTCCCAGTACCCAGCAAATCAATTTCATATTGACAAGGTGTTAAAATGTTTATCTAATAATTATGTAAATAGGTCAATAACATTCACTTATTATAGGCAGGTAATGTACTTGGATGCTTATTATTGGCAGGTAATGTGCTTGTATGATTTTTATTGGCAGGTAATGTACTTGGATGCTTTTTATTGGCAGGTAATGTACTTGGATGCTTTTTATTGGCAGGTAATGTACTTGGATGCTTTTTATTGGCAGGTAATGTACTTGGATGCTTTTTATTGGCAGGTATTGTGCTTGTATGATTTTTATTAGCAGGTAATGTACTTGGATGCTTTTTATTGGCAGGTAATGTACTTGGATGCTTTTTATTGGCAGGTAATGTGCTTGGATGCTTTTTATTGGCAGGTATTGTGCTTGTATGATTTTTATTAGCAGGTAATGTACTTGGATGCTTTTTATTGGCAGGTAATGTACTTGGATGCTTTTTATTGGCAGGTAATGTACTTGGATGCTTATTATTGGCAGGTAATGTACTTGTTTTGGATGCTTATTATTGACAGGTAATGTGCTTGTATGCTTTTTATTCGCATGTAATGTACTTGGATGCTTTTTATTTGCAGGTAATGTGCTTGGATGCTGATTATTGGCAGGTAATGTACTTGGATGCTTATTATTGGCAGGTAATATACTTGTTTTGGATGCTTATTATTGACAGGTAATGTGCTTGTATGCTTTTTATTCGCATGTAATGTGCTTGGATGCTTTTTATTGGCAGGTAATGTACTTGGATGCTTTTTATTGGCAGGTAATGTTTTTTATTGGCAGGTAATGTACTTGGATGCTTTTTATTGGCAGGTAATGTACTTGTTTTGGATGCTTATTATTGACAGGTAATCTACTTGGATGCTTTTTATTGGCAGGTAATGGACTTGGATGCTTATTATTGGCAGGTAATGTACTTGTTTTGGATGCTTATTATTGGCAGGTAATGGACTTGGATGCTTTTTATTGGCAGGTAATGTACTTGGATGCTTTTTATTGGCAGGTAATGTACTTGGATGCTTTTTATTGGCAGGTAATGTACTTGGATGCTTTTTATTGGCAGGTAATGTACTTGTTTTGGATGCTTATTATTGACAGGTAATCTACTTGGATGCTTTTTATTGGCAGGTAATGGACTTGGATGCTTATTATTGGCAGGTAATGTACTTGTTTTGGATGCTTATTATTGGCAGGTAATGGACTTGGATGCTTTTTATTGGCAGGTAATGTACTTGTTTTGGATGCTTTTTATTGGCAGGTAATGTACTTGTTTTGGATGCTTATTATTGATAGGTAATGTGCTTGTATGCTTTTTATTTGCAGGTAATGTGCTTGGATGCTTTTTATTGGCAGGTAATGTACTTGGATGGTTTTTATTGGCAGGTAATGTACTTGGATGCTTTTTATTGGCAGGTAATGTACTTGGATGCTTATTATTGGCAGGTAATATACTTGGATGCTTATTATTGGCAGGTAATGTGCTTGTATGCTTTTTATTTGCAGGTAATGTGCTTGGATGCTTTTTATTTGCAGGTAATGTACTTGGATGCTTTTTATTTGCAGGTAATGTGCTTGTATGCTTTTTATTTGCAGGTAATGTGCTTGGATGCTTTTTGTTGGCAGGTAATGTACTTGGATGATTTTTATTGGCAGGTAATGTACTTGTTTTGGATGCTTATTAATGGCATGTAATGTACTGTACTTGGATGCTTATTATTGGCAGGTAATGGACTTGGATGCTTATTATTGGCAGGTAATATACTTGTTTTGGATGCTTATTATTGGCA
This sequence comes from Limnoperna fortunei, assembly GCA_944474755.1. NCBI lineage: Eukaryota > Metazoa > Mollusca > Bivalvia > Mytilida > Modiolidae > Limnoperna > Limnoperna fortunei. The sequence goes on along the minus strand of OX104114.1, from coordinate 89,439,713 downwards.
GGTAATGTACTTGGATGCTTATTATTGGCAGGTTATATACTTGTTTTGGATGCTTATTATTGGCAGGTAATGTACTTGGATGCTTATTATTGGCAGGTAATATACTTGTTTTGGATGCTTATTATTGGCAGGTAATGTACTTGGATGCTTATTATTGGCAGGTAATGGACTTGGATGCTTTTTGTTGGCAGGTAATATACTTGTTTTGGATGCTTATTATTGGCTGGTAATGTACTTGGATGCTTTTTATTGGCAGGTAATGTACTTGGATGCTTTTTGTTGGCAGGTAATATACTTGTTTTGGATGCTTATTATTGGCATGTAATGTGCTTGGATGCTTATTATTGGCAGGTAATGGACTTGGATGCTTTTTGTTGGCAGGTAATATACTTGTTTTGGATGCTTTTTATTGGCAGGTAATGTACTTGGATGCTTATTATTGGCAGGTAATGGACTTGGATGCTTTTTGTTGGCAGGTAATATACTTGTTTTGGATGCTTATTATTGGCATGTAATGTGCTTGGATGCTTTTTATTGGCAGGTAATGTACTTGTATTGGATGCTTATTATTGGCAGGTAATGTACTTGGATGCTTATTATTGGCAGGTAATGTACTTGGATGCTTATTATTGGCTGGTAATGTACTTGGATGCTTTTTATTGGCAGGTAATGTACTTGGATGCTTATTATTGGCAGGTAATGTGCTTGGATGCTTTTTATTGGCAGGTAATGTGCTTGGATGCTTTTTATTGGCAGGTAATGTACTTGGATGCTTATTATTGGCAGGTAATGTACTTGGATGCTTTTTATTGGCAGGTAATGTACTTGGATGCTTTTTATTGGCAGGTTATGTACGTTCATAGATGGTGAACAAACAGGTTATTCTAATGTGAATCTGTTGTCAGGAGTAATTAAGCAATTCAACTAATATTTTCCAACTTTAGAATGTATCAAAGGATAAAAAAAATACAGCTCAGAATTACACATCAAATAATTGTTACCTCCCAAGTTCGCTCATCAACAAAAATTTCACTTTTGGCAATATCAATTCTGTTCCAGGCAAGAGCTAGTTTTAACTGGTCATAAACTTGATCTTTGTTGGCTGAAAGTATCCAAATATTCATTATTAGTATTAGAGACCATTGGAAATATAACGATCTTGTTTAGACACGATACATAATCACAACATGATTTCAAATTAACTTAAAATTCATAATTTTTATGTGTGTGTACATATTACAAGGTATATTGTTGTTATTTCCATTGATGTAGGCTGTTTTAGAAAAAATTGGCATCAACAATAGAAGGCATGGAGTTATGTCCCTTCTACAATAAAGAAGAAATTTACCCAATTCAAATTCAAAATTACTAATATGTAATTGATTCATGATTGAGGAGTGATAAGCTTCAGTAAAATGAGTAGTTCACTCTGTTATATATCTCTCTCATTGAATTCTGAAAGAAGCTATATGAATGCTAAAAGATAACCCAGATGTTCAGTCAGGCAATTGAAGAATGGTATACCTCTCTCTTTGGTGGACAAAAAGTATCATTTTTACTGCTGAAGGTAAAGGCTTCTCACCAGAAACTGTGGTTTCCTGTCTCAATAAACTGTAGATACTAAGACATAGCTTAAGAATTCCTGAAAGTGCAAGAAACCTCAAACAAACATAGACACATGAACACACCTTTCAGCAAAGCTTTTAAAATAGCATAGTCTATGTCTCTGGATGCTTGTTTTGTAGATGATGGATCCAGAGCAAAAACATTCACCAAATTTCTGTTGACAAGACTTTCTTTGACCATCTGCCAATTTTTGTGAAGGTTTTTGTCTTTAAACACATCCTGGATTGTTTGAATCATCTTTGTTTCTTGTGCACTGTCAAATTCTGATTCTGTTCTGTAAACAAAAAGTTATTTATCGAAATAAATCAAATCTATTCTCAACACTTCTATAATCAGTATGGTCTGTCTTTATCACTTCACTTTGACATTGTTAATAAAGCATATTATTTTTTAAAATTGATGCACACTCTTCAGTGATATCAATTAACAATAAAATTAATTTGTTTTACTGTAGTCTCAACAGCAAGTAGGATCTTAAACAAAATACCATAATCTAAACACATAAACACAAAGGATCTCGAGCAAAACAGGTCTACAATCTGATCAGTCACTGATAACACCAGTCTACAATCTGATCAGTCACTGATAATACCAGTCTACAATCTGATCATTCACTGATAACACCAGTCTACAATCTGATCTGTCACTGATAACACCAGTCTACAATCTGATCAGTCACTGATAATACCAGTCTACAATCTGATCAGTCACTGATAACACCAGTCTACAATCTGATCTGTCACTGATAACACCAGTCTACAATCTGATCAGTCACTGATAACACCAGTCTACAATCTGATCAGTCACTGATAACACCAGTCTACAATCTGATCATTCACTGATAACACCAGTCTACAATCTGATCATTCACTGATAATACCAGTCTACAATCTGATCAGTCACTGATAATACCAGTCTACAATCTGATCTGTCACTGATAATACCAGTCTACAATCTGATCAGTCACTGATAACACCAGTCTACAATCTGATCATTCACTGATAACACCAGTCTACAATCTGATCAGTCACTGATAACACCAGTCTACAATCTGATCTGTCACTGATAACACCAGTCAACAATCTGATCATTCACTGATAATACCAGTCTACAATCCAATCATTCACTAATAATACCAGTCTACAATCTGATCAGTCACTGATAACACCAGTCTACAATCTGATCTGTCACTGATAACACCAGTCTACAATCCAATCATTCACTGATAATACCAGTCTACAATCTGATCAGTCACTGATAATACCAGTCTACAATCTGATCAGTCACTGATAACACCAGTCTACAATCTGATCTGTCACTGATAATACCAGTCTACAATCTGATCATTCACTGATAACACCAGTCTACAATCTGATCATTCACTGATAATACCAGTCTACAATCTGATCATTCACTGATAATATCAGTCTACAATCTGATCTGTCACTGATAATACCAGTCTACAATCTGATCATTCACTGATAATACCAGTCTACAATCTGATCTGTCACTGATAATACCAGTCTACAATCTGATCATTCACTGATAATATCAGTCTACAATCTGATCATTCACTGATAATACCAGTCGACAATCTGATCATTCACTGATAACACCAGTCTACAATCTGATCATTCACTGATAACACCAGTCTACAATCTGATCATTCACTGATAATATCAGTCTACAATCTGATCATTCACTGAAAACACCAGTCTACAATCTGATCATTCAATGATAATACCAGTCTACAATCTGAACATTCACTGATAATACCAGTCTACAATCTGATCATTCACTGATAATACCAGTCTACAATCTGATCATTCACTGATAATACCAGTCTACAATCTGATCATTCACTGATAATATCAGTCTACAATCTGATCATTCAATGATAATACCAGTCTACAATCTGATCATTCACTGATAATACCAGTCTACAATCTGATCATTCACTGATAACACCAGTCTACAATCTGATCTGTCACTGATAATACCAGTCTACAATCTGATCATTCACTGATAACACCAGTCTACAATCTGATCAGTCACTGATAACACCAGTCTACAATCTGATCATTCACTAATAATACCAGTCTACAATCTGATCATTCAATGATAATACCAGTCTACAATCTGATCTGTCACTGATAATACCAGTCTACAATCTGATCATTCAATGATAACACCAGTCTACAATCTGATCATTCACTGATAATACCAGTCTACAATCTGATCATTCACTAATAATACCAGTCTACAATCTGATCATTCACTAATAATACCAGTCTACAATCTGATCATTCACTGATAATACCAGTCTACAATATTCACTGATAATACCAGTCTACAATCTGATCCTTCACTAATAATACCAGTCTACAATCTGATCATTCACTGATAACACCAGTCTACAATCTGATCATTCACTGATAATACCAGTCTACAATCTGATCATTCACTGATAATACCAGTCTACAATCTGATCAATCACTGATAATATCAGTCTACAATCTGATCATTCACTGAAAACACCAGTCTACAAGTCTGATCATTCAATGATAATACCAGTCTACAATCTGATCATTCACTGATGATAACACCAGTCTACAATCTGATCATTCAATAATAATACCAGTCTACAATCTGATCATTCACTGATAATATCAGTCTACAATCTGATCATTCACTGAAAACATCAGTCTACAATCTGATCATTCAATAATAATACCAGTCTACAATCTGATCATTCACTGATAATATCAGTCTACAATCTGATCAGTCACTCATAATACCGGTCTAGAATCTGATCATTCACTGATAATACCAGTCTACAATCTGATCTGTCACTGATAATACCAGTCTACAATCTGATCATTCAATAATAATACCAGTCTACAATCTGATCATTCAATAATAATACCAGTCTACAATCTGATCATACAATGATAATACCAGTCTACAATCTGATCAGTCACTGATAACACCAGTCTACAATCTGATCATTCACTAATAATACCAGTCTACAATCTGATCATTCAATGATAACACCAGTCTACAATCTGATCATTCACTGATAATACCAGTCTACAATCTGATCATGCACTAATAATACCAGTCTACAATCTGATCATGCACTGATAACACCAGTCTACAATCTGATCATTCAATGATAAAACCAGTCTACAATCTGATCAGTCACTGATAATACCAGTCTACAATCTGATCATTCACTGATAATACCAGTCTACAATCTGATCAGTCACTGATAACACCAGTCTACAATCTGATCATGCACTGATAACACCAGTCTACAATCTGATCATTCAATGATAATACCAGTCTACAATCTGATCATTCACTGATAATACCAGTCTACAATCTGCAGGAATTCATAACCTTTGGTTTCTTCCATTAGCATGTTTTTTTTGTATTTAACAGAAAACAAATTTTTACTTCTTTCCCTTGCATTTTGTAGGAGTATCTACAAGTTGATGAGTTCAGATCTGCTAGTCATGTCAGTATACAATATCAATGTATACTGTGACAGTTAAGTATGAGTTATGTATAAATAGTACCTCCATGTTTGGTTGCCCATTTTATCAACATATTGTTTTTCAGTTTCTTTAGAAGAATGATATGCCATGGCTAAGATATCAGCAGCTCTTCCTGAACCCTGCAAACAAATAAACAGTTTCTTCTGAACAATCAAATGCTATTGCAAAATACCAGCAGCTCCTCATGACCCTGCAAACATAGACACATGTTTGTAACAGTGTAATGGCCATCTGGCAAAACTTAATATCAAGGGTAAAATCAGGCATTAATGGTTCCAAAGTTATTGATTGATTGATTGATTGATTGATTGATTGATTGATTGATTGATTGATTGGTTGATTGATTGATTGATTGCCCCCAATATTATCAGCTAAATTAAGTACATAGCAGCAAAACACAAAGAAGAATGTTGAGAATTGCTGACTTTGACAGGTGCAATGTCGTTTTAAAGGAAACCTCTTTGGGCTCTTTAACATTTTGTACTACATTTTAATAAGCATTTAAGACTAAATGACCTATCTGTACTATAATGATTGGTATGACCTACCTGTACTACAATGATTGGAATGACCTACCTGTACTATAATGATCGATATGACCTACCTGTACTATAATGATTGGTATGACCTACCTGTACTGTAATGATTGGTATGACCTACCTGTACTATAATGATTGGTATGACCTACCTGTACTATAATGATTGGTATGACCTACCTGTACTATAATGATTGATATGACCTACCTGTACTATAATGATTGGTATTACCTACCGGTACTGTAATGATTGGTATGACCTACCTGTACTATAATGATTGGTATGACCTACCTGTTCTATAATGATTGATATGACCTACCTGTACTATAATGATTGGTATGACCTACCGGTACTGTAATGATTGGTATGACCTACCTGTACTATAATGATTGGTATGACCTACCTGTACTATAATGATTGGCATGACCTACCTGTACTATAATGATTGGTATGACCTACCTGTACTATAATGATTTGATGTGACCTACCTGTACTATAATGATTTGATGTGACCTACCTGTACTATAATGATTGATATGACCTACCTGTACTATAATGATTGGCATGACCTACCTGTACTATAATGATTGATATGACCTACCTGTACTATAATGATTGATATGACCTACCTGTACTATAATGATTGGTATGACCTACCTGTACTATAATGATTGATATGACCTACCTGTACTATAATGATTGGCATGACCTACCTGTACTATAATGATTGATATGACCTACATTTACTATAATGATTGGTATGACCTACAATGATTGATATGACCTACTTGTACTATAATGATTGATATGACCTACCTGTACTATAATGATTGGTATGACCTACAATGATTGATATGACCTACCTGTACTGTAATGATTGATATGACCTACCTGTACTATAATGATTGATATGACCTACCTGTACTATAATGATTGGCATGACCTACCTGTACTATAATGATTGATATGACCTACATTTACTATAATGATTGGTATGACCTACAATGATTGATATGACCTACCTGTACTATAATGATTGATATGACCTACATTTACTATAATGATTGGTATGACCTACAATGATTGGTATGACCTACCTGTACTATAATGATTGGTATGACCTACCTGTACTATAATGATTGATATGACCTACCTGTACTATAATGATTGATATGACCTACATTTGCTATAATGATTGGTATGACCTACAATGATTGATATGACCTACTTGTACTATAATGATTGATATGACCTACTTGTACTATAGTGAGTGGTATGACCTACCTGTACTACAGTGAGTGGTATGACCTACCTGTACTACAGTGAGTGGTATGACCTACCTGTACTACAGTGAGTGGTATGACCTACCTGTACTACAGTGAGTGGTATGACCTACCTGTACTATAGTGAGTGGTATGACCTACCTGTACTATAATGATTGGTATGACCTACCTGTACTACAGTGAGTGGTATGACCTACCTGTACTATAATGATTGGTATGTTATTCAGAATAGATTGCTGTACTGTCTCTAGGGTTCCTGGTCCTCCTTCTACCACCAGTAAACACACTGGGACCTTTACAGCATCTGAATCAGAAAATAAAAATTATGTTAAAGACCTTTTACTACCAGTAAACCCCATGGGATCTTTACAGCATCTGAATCGAAAACACACTGGTCACATGACAACATGACAACATCACAGATATGTTGTTTTCATGATAATATTTAACAAGGTTTAGAAAACAAAAGCAAATAATTTTATGTTTTTTGTTGCTGACCTAAAGTTGATGTCACAATACAATTTACGGGAAAAGGAGCAAAAAATTCTTTTCAGCCACAAGCTGAAATATCATCTATCCAAGGGTTTGAGAATATCTGCTTGCGATAAGTGATTTCATACTTGTTCTCGCCAGATTGTTTTACACATTTCTACAGTTCATTTGCTAGCCATTTGTGTACTGTGAAGTCAGTACAAGCTATCTCTCCAAAACAGACACAGAAATGTCACCGCCAGTAAGTCACGAAATATTTCTATACCTCAGGTGAGAAAAGGATTTCTCTAATTTTCGCGCATATTAAAACAGCTTGACCAGTGAAAAGATAGTTCCTGTCACTAGTGAAAATGTAGTTCTCAGCAGTTGATTGGTTTAAAATAATAATATCATAATTAAAAATAATGTGTTGGAATGCCAACAAAGTCACCCAAAATCCCCATTGATAGCATTGCATTCCAGTCAGGACATTAAAATGTTCCTACAAATGAAATTCCATCAAAATCGGACAATGTTTAAAATTTGAAGGGTTTTTTAGGCGGATGTTTTGAAAAAAAAATTCCGAATATGGATTTCCACTCCGGACACTTAAATCGAACTCCACACCAAATTTTGTTGCAATCGGAGCACAATAAATTTCATCGAGATCGAATAACATTATACACGCTTTTTGCAGCCATTAGGAAATGCGATGTCTGAAATAAATTTCAAAGGTAGCATTTTACTCGAAATACGTAATTTTACCTCCAAATCAAATTTCATTGAAATCGGACCACTGGAAAATTTTGCCATTTTCGAGTGGGTGTCTTAAAGTGGCAGTCATTTTGAAATTGCGGCCATTATCAAAACTCTGACTATTGACTGCACCCCTCAATATATCGATCTACAAATGTACTAAGTTATATTTTATTATATTAAGGCATCTCTGAGAAATGTGTGGGACAAGTTCACGGTCCAGAAAAAGTGGAAACGGAAATATGTGCAAAACAAACTTCGTTTTGGGTGACTTAATAAGAACTAATGACGTCATAAACAAAACACCTTCCATTTACCGCATATTCAAGTCATGAACACAAAAATGGGGTGTGGAGAATTTGTACTTCATTTTGCAAATTTACCTCTTTTTAATTAGAGAAATAGAATCTTACATCAGTACTCTTGGATTATCGAATTTCTAAATCTTGATATTCAAATATGGAAATTTAACTATCTTGATTGGAAAAATACTATTATCCGCTAATACCAATGTAAAGATCATATATATATCAGGCTAAAAATAGGTACCACGCTGTGTTTTTAGTGAGAAAATAAGTTCATTTTTCAGTTATTATGGACTTACCTTCTCCAGTGTCTGTTTTCATATTTGAGACAGCATTTTCCAGTTTGGCTCTAAATGGGATTTCCACAGCAAACTGCTGCTCTGTCCCGTTATCTACCAGTATAAAGTGGGTGTGGTTTGGATCAAGGTATGCCCCTTTTTTACCTTTGACCCTCTCATGACTGACTCTGTATTGTGCAGGATAAAGACCATTACCCTTCAAAACAGGAAAACAAAACACACATGTATGAAAAATCACTTATAATACAAGTACTTATCAGTTTAAAAACATATGTAAGTTTTCCAAATAATTTATTACTCATTTGCAAAATGACCGCTCTCCTCATTTTAATGTTTCCCCGAGTGACAGTCGCCTTTATTTTAAATTTTACCTTCTACCTTTTTATTTTAAGGGTTTTCGTCACTGAATTCTTTATCTTATGGTTATTGAGTAAGACCTTTTTCTGTAACTGTTTACTTGACTAAGGATTCATATAAAAAACCCACCTAAATCTTCAGTGTTTTAAAGTTTATCTTACAGTCTAAATCATCAGCAGTTAACCAGACTAAGTGCGTAGTAGATGAGGACTATATGACTAACTTTTACCTGACTGACTAAGTCTTCTTTATTGTGGACACACCCCCATGGAGCCACACCTATGGCTACTACAGGTGCTCCTGATGTTGTGGTAAGACCATAATCTCTAACAGCTTCCCCTACATATTTCATCACCCCTGTGTTGTTACCTCCAGTTACTATCCAAGCACCTTACAATAAAAACAAATGCATATAAATTAATCAAATAAGTAGACCTATGTCTCAACTGTGTTGCACAGGTGATACCAGAAAACAGTTTTTACATGTCTGGCTTTCTTACGATTAAAATATAAGTTATTGCACTTTTGATGTGGATATAGAAATCCACTGTTTGGTCTAATCAGATAACAACTTAGAATCTAATTAAGTGGACCAGGCCTAATGGATAGGGCCTCGGCAACTGCATAGAAACTAAGTCAATGGACCAGGCCTAATGGGTAGGGCCTCAGCAACTGCATAGAAACTAAGTCAATGGACCAGGCCTAATGGGTAGGGCCTCAACAACTGCATGGATACTAAGTCAATGGACCAGGCCTAATGGGTAGGACTCAACAACTGCATAGAAACTAAGTCAATGGGCCAGGCCTAATGGGTAGGGCCTCAACCACTGCATAGACACTAAGTCCATGGACCAGGGTTAATGGGTAGGGCCTCAACAACTGCATAGATACTAAGTCAATGGACCAGGCCTAATGGGTAGGGCCTCAACAACTGCATAGATACTAAGTCAATGGACCAGGCCTAATGGGTAGGACTCAACAACTGCATAGAAACTAAGTCAATGGACCAGGCCTAATGGGTAGGGCCTCAACAACTGCATAGAAACTAAGTCAATGGACCAAGCCTAATGGGTAGGGCCTCAACAACTGCATAGAAACTAAGTCAATGGACCAGGCCTAATGGATAGGGCCTCAACTACTGCATAGAAACTAAGTCAATGGACCAGGCCTAATGGATAGGGCCTCAACTACTGCATAGAACTAAGTCAATGGACCAAGCCTAATGGGTAGGGCCTGAACAACTGCATAGAAACTAAGTCAATGGACCAAGCCTAATGGGTAAGGCCTCAACAACTGCATAGAAACTAAGTCAATGGACCAGGGCTAATGGGTAGGACCTCAACAACTGCATAGAAACTAAGTCAATGGACCAGCCCTAATGGGTAGGGCCTCAACAACTGCATAGAAACTAAGTCAATGGACCAGGGCTAATGGGTAGGACCTCAACAACTGCATAGAAACTAAGTCAATGGACCAGGCCTAATGGATAGGGCCTCAGCAACTGCATAGAAACTAAGTCAATGGACCAGGTCTTATGGGTAGAGCCTCAGCAACTGAACTGAGATGTACTGATGAATTCAGCCTAACAGATATCCAATTTAATTTCAAAATATATAGACGTAAAATTGTAATCATTATTTAAATCTACAGCATTAGAGCTTTTATTAGACCCCTTCAGTTTTACATAAACTTGAACAGCTGACCATCTGACCACCGTAATAAGATCTCTTATACTGTACTACTACCAGCCTGTATTAGATCTTTTTAAATTTGTCACACCTGTACTCCAGCGGCATAAATAAGACCTCCATAGTTTTTTCATACCTGTACTCATAGCAGCCTTTTTTTGGGCTTCAAGACACATACCTGTACTCATGGCTGCCTTCATTTTAACCTTCTAAACTTACCTGTACTCCTGGCAGCCTTCATTAAGCCCCTTCTGAATGCATGCTTTAAGTTTGACTTCATATTAAAGAAGTTAGCTCCCCCTGTTACAGATATCAGTAGGTTTGGCTTCTCTAGACCCCACACATTCATCATTAGGTCTTTCATTGTCTCCATACTTGTGTTGACGTCAACTCTTACATACTAAAAACAAATATATATATAGTATACAAGTCCCTTATCAACCTGCCCACAAAAGAAGCAAGAAAACCTCAACGCATAACATTCCTCCCTACCAAAGAAGGCCTCAACACATAGCAGTCCTGGCCCTTATCAAACTATCCACCAAATAAGGCCTCAACGCATAGTATTCCTGTCGTTTATCTACCTACCACCAAAGAAGGCCTCAACGCATAGCATTCCTGGCCTTTATCAAACTCCCCACAAAGGAAAGCCTCAATGCATAACATTCCTGGCCCTTATAAATTTCCCCACCAAAGAAACCTTAACACATAAAATTCCTGGCCCTTATCAACCTCCCCACCCAAAAGGCCTTGACACATAGCATTATTCCTGGCCCTTATCAACCTCCCCACCCAAAAGGCCTTGACACATAGCATTCCTGGCCCTTATCAACCTCCCCATGAAAAGAAAGCCTCAATGCATAGCATTCCTGGCCCTATCAACCTCCCAACCAAAGAAGGCCCCAACGCATAACATACCTTATCCTGCAGTAAGCCAACAACTTTTAGATCCTGATATCCTAACGTTCCAACATTTTACTTTCATTTTTAACAATTGAATGTTAACTTCCTGGAATTCTCCTTACTTAGAACATACACAAAGCATTATGGGAGCTGATTAATGCAAGGAAATGTAAGATTATCTCAATGATGTTAATCCATTTGTCCACACTGTTTTGGCTAGTAGTTGAATGAATAAATTAGCTACCAAGGGAAAATCCTGTATCACGAGATGTTTGTTTAATAAGAAAGTGAAATGTAGGTAAGATAGGGTTGTGATGAAAACGAGCTCAGAAAAGGAGTAAAATTAGTTTGACTGGAGTTAAGATGATCATTTTCATGAAGAAAAATATCTAGAGAAGCGATTTATATATAGTTATATTTACACGAATATGATTGAGGAGAATGTGAAATGTGCCGACTCAGCCCTGTGTCACAAAACGTGCAATTTTGTCAATGGAGAACTTTCCGACATCCCACGCTCCCTTCAAAGTCTAGTACAGCTGAGGATTCTGGGACTAGTTTGATGTGACCTATGTTTGTACAATGTGTAAAAAAAACTAGTACTGCACACTCGAGCAGTATGTTTTGCCAAATATTAATCACTAGTATGATATATTATACATCATAGATACCCCTGGATATTTATAACATACCTTTCTCTCATTTTCTCCATGACCTATGAACTCTATTTCTCCAAATGTGTTTGTGGGTATTGGGACGGTATTTGTTTCAACCTGCCATTCATCAGATTGACTAAAATGTAGCGGTAAATTATGTTCTTTTTTCTTATATCCACACTTGCACAGGGCGTCATCATTGTATGATCTGTAAACAACAAAATAACACTGATTATAATAATCTTCCTTATTTATAAATGCCTTTATATTTTACTATAGAATTATTATTACTTTTTTATTTTTAGTAAATAGTAATATTACATTTTCAAGTTAATAATTTAATCTCTAGCTGCTGACTGTATTGATAGAGAATTAGCATTAGCCAATATGACTGGTATGTGGTTCAATAGCACTTTAAGGAAAGGTATTCCAAAGACAAACAAATTCCCAAGATTTTCTTCTTAAGCCTTTTCAGACTTTTTGGCTATTTTAAGATTTATTGTAGCATTAACAATTTGAAAGTTTACAGAACCAAAATGGTAAAATAACTGGTTACAGTTTAGAATTTAATGTTTAAAAAATGCATGTTGCATCAACCATGATAAGATAACTTTATAAACATGTAATTGTGAAAACAATCTTCATTTGCTAATAACAAATATCCACATTTTCTTCACAAATAAATTGATTGATTGATTGATTGATGGACTGATTGATTGATTGATTAGTTGATTGATTGATTGATTTATTGATTTATTGATTGATTGCAGTATTTCAGCTATAATCAGTACAGGAAAAAGAATTTTATTTTGAAATAATAATAATAAAGAAAGAGATAAAAATATATTTATAAATTGATGTACATGTATTATAAATAATTATTTTTTCCTCACTGAAAATAAATAATAAATATGCAAAATTAAAATAAATCTCGTCCCACAAAAACACAGAAATCAAGTTGGTTAGTCTATTAAATTGTTAAACATCCACCATTAATGTTGATTTAATTTTTGCAATTAGAATCAGAAACTGTTATAACTAAATATCGTAGACAGTTATTTTAAACATGCACACAAATCCACACTTGACGGTTATTCAACATGTCATGCAATGATTTCTCGAAAACAGCTCCACCTAATGTTACCTTACATTGTCCCCCTTGTTACATACTGGTGCCAATGGGTATTATTTGAACAGATGGATAAAAGCAGATGTAAGACCTCCCAGATGGACACGTTGGGCACTGGCTAAATCGGAGCAGCCCCCAGTAGGACATTTTATGCCAAGTAAGCCCCCAAATTTGTCCTTTCTGTTACTAGTTTTGTGAGATTTTTGTTGATCTCTTCTGTATATATATTATCTCTAGTTTTTGGACAACTGACTGATTGTCATCACTGAAGCATTTTACCACAAGAAAAAATTAATGATCATTATTTCTTTCCATTGTAATGTAAGTTATTGTAACATAATCCTAGGTACATTGATGGTTTAAACTGTGGAATACTTCACTGGTGCTGACATAGACTGATAGATAATTTATCATCCCTTCACAAGAGGGTTTCCCCCCAAGTGTCTAGCCTAGATACCGAGCTACTTGGCAGAATAATCTCCCCAAGTGTCTAGCCTAGATACCGAGCTACTTAACAGAATAATCTCCCCAAGTGTCTAGCCTAAATACCGAGCTACTTGGCAGAATAATCTCCCCAATTGTCAATTCTAGATACCGAGCTACTTGGCAGAATAATCTCCCCAAGTGTCTAGCCTAGATACCGAGCTACTTGGCAGAATAATCTTCCCAAATGTCTAGCCTAGATACAGAGCTACTTGGCAGAATAATCCTAATATCATTTTTGATGAAAATTTAAAATTTCTCTACATGTACCTCTTGACTACAGACACAGCTATTTAGGAGAATAACTTTTAAATATTATTTTTGAAAATTCAAACAATGATTTCTCCTTAAGTATCTCTAGAATAGACTGAAAAGCAGCTACTTGGCAGATTAATCCTATTATTAATTTCTAAGTGAAAGTTCTACCTAATTTAAATGAGTAGACTGTGGTCACATACAAAGATTAGTAAAACTCAAATCATAACTTATGTATATTAGTGAAGAAGAGATTCTTACCCATCATCAAATAATGGTCTCCAAACAACTCGCCCTGGTACTAAAGTCCTTAATTTACAAAGTTATTAAATTATGAATTAACCAGAATGACATACATATTTATTATTATTATACTTTACTATGGAAACCAGTGTTAAAATAAATGAGACATTAGGAGCAATAACTGTTTTTCCTTTCTCAAACTGCACATGGGTAAAAAACTATCTAAGAATTAGCACACATATTTAAAATACTAGTTATCTCAGCAACACATATTTAAAATACTAGTTGTATGTTTTACGTGCCAAAGCACGCCAAATTTGAAGGGGAAATAACTAGTTATTTATTCAACATGCAAAAGTGCACCAAATTTAAAAGGGTTACTAAGTTATGACTACACAGTCCCCTTGTTCTTTCTTGTGTTTAGTTCAGTATAATAATACAGTTAAGGTCTTAATTGACTTCATGTGATATCCAAATTATTAAAGGCCATAATTGGTTAATATTACAGATATATATATGATGTGTTATTACAAATTTAAACAAATGATGAGTAGGTTGCAATTTTTTCATTAATAGGACACAAGATATCTTATGTATGCTTGTTTAATATAAACCAAAGGCTCCAAGTATGTGTATTGCCATCATCAACATGATGTAACGGTGTAGTAACTATCTCTGTTTACTATACTATACTCCAGTAATAATCCCTTGTTGAAAAATATCTTTACTTATTCCTCACCATTAAAATCCATTTGCTAACATGAAATCAAGGACTGATGTCTGTTTATGTTACATGTATCCTATATTTACTGAATTTAAAACTTACTCATCTGGGTTATCTTTGACAAAATGTCGACAAACTCTCATATATATATTCTTCTTTATCCATAAAGCTTCTGGACTTACTTGTTCCTAAAAGATACACAAAGTCTCACTAAATATGATAACCATTAACACCTAATATTACGGTTACTATATATATGTATATGTGTTTAAATATGAGATTGTTTCAATTTGAGAAATTTCAGTAAAACCACAGCCACCAAGAACCATATACAATTTGTATTACTTTCCTTATTAGTTTATCTTGTCAAAAAAAAATTGGCAATATGCAAAATATCTAATCAAAAAAAAACTTTTCACCAGTAAAATATGACAATTTTCAAAATATCTAATCAAAAAAAAACTTTTCACCAGTAAAATATGACAATTTTCAAGTTAAATGCATATAAGGGATTATTTATGGTACATGTAAGGCAAATTATAATATAGTTTACCTTTCATATTTATACCCTAAGCTAGGTAGTCAATAAAAACTACAATAAAATTTTGGGCCAAGATTTATCATGTTAAATATAACATGGAATCATTGTTTTTAAAAAGTTGTGTGTCCCTTTTTTCAAATCTATTATCCAAGTGTAACAAACTAAAGAACATTATGACATATATTGTTGATACATGTACCTGTAAGATAACAAACGAGGTCCTTCCAGTAAAATATATCAGACAATGGATAAACATTATTCCATAATCCCATTTGTAAAAAATGGGTCAAAGACAGAAATGACCGGATTTTGTTAAACAGGAAGTACATGAGCGACAGATATGAAATCGAATCCCTCGTTATGGGAGGCCATGCTGATGATGCATACCAAATATCAAGAGGCTGTGATTAGTAGTTGCTGAGAAAACTGCTACAAAAATATTTTCCATGCCTGCACGCCCAGCCGACATTCACCATTTTATAACTTGGATTTTTCACTAGTTTAAATATTTATATAAAATGGCTTGTATTAGATTAGGATTACTCACTTTTTGTTTCCGTGTTTTTGGTTTTTGGTTTCGAGTTGCATGTGTTTTTCAAAATCTAGATTTGTAATTGTGCCTTGACTTTCAACTCTTGTTTTCTCATTTTCCTAGTTATTTTTCTTACAGTGCATCCATACTAAGAAGTCAATACTAAAAACAGATGGTCTGGACAGAAATGTAACAAACAGTGCGTAACCTTTAACCTTGTTAGCTTTTATTAATTATACAAAGCAAGATAGCTCTTTTGCAGGTGAAAGAGGCTGTAAAAATTAGGCATTTAATTAACTTGAATTAAGTTTAAGTGTACAAAAAGGAACTGCTTACTAAAAACTAAATCTGAAACAGACATATAATGTACCATAGCCCATAGTACATGTGACCTCAACATACATTTAGTTAATAATGCTTTCAACACAAAACGTGTCAGAAATTTGTATTGGACGTGGAAATCCATTACAATAACTTGTTATAACACTGGAAGTGGAAGCCTGCATTTAATATATGTACATAGTAAAGAAAAACGACAATAGAAATACATATAAAGTATATATACATAAACTTAGTCCGAGAGTAAACTTGAGAACTATGTAAATATATATTACTGTCTAATGATGATGAATTAATGTTATATAAACGTTTTCTGGTTAATTTTATGTCATATTAATGCGCTGCAATACAGTCCATGTTGTAAGTGTTATCACAGTCAAATCAATGCACTGCAATATAGGCCACATTGTAAGTGTCTTTGTAGTCAAATCAATGCACTGCAATATAGTCCACATTGTAAGTGTTATCACAGTCAAATCAATGCACTGCAAATTAGTCCACATTGTAAGTGTTATCACAGTCAATTCAATGCACTGTGATATAGTCCACATTGTAAGTGTTATCACAGTCAATTCAATGCACTGTGATATAGTCCACATTGTAAGTGTTATCACAGTCAAATCAATGCACTGTGATATTAATAGTCCACATTGTAAGTGTTATCACAGTCAATTCAATGCACTGTGATATAGTCCACATTGTAAGTGTTATCACAGTCAAATCAATGCACTGCAATATAGTCCACATTGTAAGTGTTATCATAGAGGGGAATGGTTCTAATGTAAAAAAAAATATATTGACCACTCCCATGTTTGCTTGAATGCCATGATCACTTGGAAATTTTGCTGCAATATTTCAGAATGAACAGGTTAGGGCCAGTAGTATCACATAATGAGATACCAGTATAAATTTATCCTTTTTTTTTGGAATTTTGTAGATGATTCAATATAAAAATAATTTATAGATTTTGAAATGCTTCATCATCCACCATTTCACATGCATGTGTAATTAAGGACCACTGAAATGATAGATGTATCAATTCAGTGAAATTGTATTTCATTGATTTACTCTTACTTATAGTCCAATAAAGTGGTATATTGAAGTCATCAAGAATCCATGTGACTTGCGGTTTTCGAAAAGTTCAATAGTATATGTTGTACTTATAATAAATAGCAAATATGCCAAAAGTATTTAGCTACTTTTTTCCACTTGACAAAATGCCCAGATAACTGAAATTCAAGAGATTGGTAGAAGGGAAATATTTAAATAATCAATCTTGTCGTTGTTCTAAAGACACAGACCAATAGGTTCTTACGTTTTGGGGAAATTCCAGATGATCTTCCACGAGTGATCAAAATTTTATGTTGTTTTGTGATTGCCACGCAGCTGAACAAGCGAAAAGACATAAAAATCTCTATCACAAGTGGAACATTACACTGGCTTTGCCAAAAGTGCATTTAAGAACCTATTTCTTCCATAAACCACAGATTTTCACATCTTGATATCCTATAGACTATCTATTGTTTAAGACTACATTATCTTTGACATCCAATCAGAACACCAGAAACAAGAATGGTGTTATTGTAATTTCAACAATGTTATTGTTTCATGTGTTTTGATTGGATAACACAATAAGTACAGAATGATGTGTGCTCATCTGTACCAGAAATCAGCCATTTACAGAGAGAAATTTCATTGTCATACAATAGTTTAATAGTATTAACAAATTATAACTGATATTATTTCTTTTATTTATACACATGGATCACAGATGGTCCAGTTGTTAAGGTTAATATGGTTTACATATGTTATACGTTTAAGCCTTACTTAGTTATAACCCTTATAACTTGATAATAAAATAGTTACAAGGTAAAATCTCTACATGTTTACAATATTAACATAGTATGCTATGGGTAAAATATACAAGGCAATTTCCTTATGCTCAGATCTCATATAGCTTTTATTTTTGTAACATAGATTTATGTCACCTAACCTCTTTAAATAAATCTTAACCTCCAAGTGACAATTGAATGTGTAGTAAGTGCTAAATTGGCTTCTTATCTTGCATTTTATTGAAATTGAATCACATTATAAACATGACAGTTACTGTGTATATCAGCTATTTCAGTTTATAATACTGCAAAATGTGAAAGTGGTTTTTTTTTAGTAGATTTCTTTTTCAACCTGTGTCCAACAAAGCAAAGTAATTGTGCCATCTGTAGGTTCTGGAATTAGGTTAATTTATTGGTCCTGCCTGTATTACAAACTAATATCTTCACTTTAATTTTTTAATTATTTTAAAATATGTTTTTAAATTTTTTAAAACATATTTTAAAATAGCTTTAATGTATGAAATTGTTAAGTTTGGTAAATTTTAGGAGACAGAAATTGTTTTTAATATCCTGGAAATTAAAAAAACCGCATCAGATTGTTCCTTCCTTTTTTTATTTTAATGAATTTCTTCTTCAACCGTATTTTACATAGGCATGGATAACTATTTATTTAACACAAAAGTTTTCTCTTCCATTACTATAAGGTACGGTTTCTATTGTTTGGACCAGCTATGTGTTCTCCGTGACTATAAGGTACGGTTTCTATTGTTTGGACCAGCTATGTGTTCTCCGTGACTATAAGGTACGGTTTCTATTGTTTGGACCAGCTATGTGTTCTCCATGACTATAAGGTACGGTTTCTATTGTTTGGACCAGCTATGTGTTCTCCATGACTATAAGATACGGTTTCTATTGTTTGGACCAGCTATGTGTTCTCCATGACTATAAGGTACGGTTTCTATTGTTTGGACCAGCTATGTGTTCTCCGTGACTATAAGGTACGGTTTCTATTGTTTGGACCAGCTATGTGTTCTCCATGACTATAAGGTACGGTTTCTATTGTTTGGACCAGCTATGTGTTCTCCATGACTATAAGGTACGGTTTCTATTGTTTAGACCAGCTATGTGTTCTCCATGACTATAAGGTACGGTTTCTACTGTTTGGACCAGCTATGTGTTCTCCATGACTATAAGGTACGGTTTCTACTGTTTGGACCAGCTATGTGTTCTCCATGACTATAAGGTACGGTTTCTATTGTTTGGACCAGCTATGTGTTCTCCGTGACTATAAGGTACGGTTTCTATTGTTTGGACCAGCTATGTGTTCTCCGTGACTATAAGGTACGGTTTCTATTGTTTGGACCAGCTATGTGTTCTCCGTGACTATAAGGTACGGTTTCTATTGTTTGGACCAGCTATGTGTTCTCCATGACTATAAGGTACGGTTTCTATTGTTTGGACCAGCTATGTGTTCTCCATGACTATAAGGTATGGTTTCTACTGTTTGGACCAGCTATGTGTTCTCCATGACTATAAGGTACGGTTTCTATTGTTTGGACCAGCTATGTGTTCTCCGTTTCGTAATGGCTATGAAACATCAGATCTTATCTAATAATAATAACACATATGATTCTCCAGTTTATTGCAATCTACATTCTACTCTTTAAATTGAGGGGTTGGGAGTGCAAGCAAAATACAACAAAAAACTATTAAACCTCCACACTGATAAACCTGCAACAATTAAATCAAACATCTCTGAATATGGGCGTAACCTGTATCTTTGATTTTTCACTTCAGATTTTCAACAACTCTAAAGCAGTTAAATCATTAATGTAAGTACCTGTACTGATCAATTAAACAGAAATATTATTTTATATAAATAACACAATTATATAAAGTATTGATCATTCACTGAAAAGGAAAATTAAATACATTTGTTACTAATAATTAACAAATAAAAAATATTAACAATACAAAAACGGAAAATACTACGAATGTCAAAAATAATTATTTCCAAGATAATCTAATACAATAACCTCCCCAGCAGCCACACTCCATCAAAGGCCACATTACATAACAGTTATATTGGGATTTTTTAACTCAAATACTCCTTTATCATAACATGGAAATATAATGAATTAATGCTTTTGTCATCAATATTTATTTTTAAGACTATAACTTTAACAATTATTAATAAATATTAAAAAGTGTTACAATTATGTAAATTACACAATCATAATTGTCCGTATCTAAAAAAACACTTTCGGTAAACCGGTAATTGTGTTTGTCTTTTTCCACATACCAGTATATGTATGGAGGTCCAGGCAGACGAAATAGTGAGATATAGAACACCAGGAACTTTAACTGATGGTCCGAGTTCTCCACCCTGAAGTTCACTATTACCAGTATTACAGCACACACACACTCACACAACATAACAGAAAGCAACATTTTCAACACCTGTTTTAAACAACTTTAATACAAATAAACTAAGCCTATAAAACTACTACTTTGTCCATTAAAAAAAAATATGCGCTACAAAAGACCAAAATTCTGATACTTTAAAATAACAGATTGCTTGCTAAGGACTTGCATATTTACATATCCAGAACAACAAGAACCCTTATAGAAGGGGGTAGGGAAAGGGTTGTACACCAAGAAAGTTATTTACTTTATCTATTACCTCAGTTGCCTTGGGGATAACTCTACACTGACCAGAAACTCGTAATAACATTTACACTGATAATAACACTGATTCCAATTTGGTTCTCCATTTTATGCAGCTTGTTCAATTTAAAGATTTTCACACCTACATGCATTTGTATAAAGTGCATTTGATTAAACAGGCTAAAAGCTGGAATCAAATTTGTAATTGATTTTCATCAAAGTGTTAATGTACATCTATGGTAGACCTTACATTTAAAAATTAATACTGATTATATTAATTCACTGGATTTTTACATTTACATACCTATATAATTGATTGATGATTACACTTTCTAAATTGAAGATTGTGATCATATAATGTACCCTAGGAAGGCATAACAAAGGGCTACAAAGATGGTTAAAAAAGTATTGCTCAAATATTGAAAATATAACATCCTCTATGAGTGGTAACCCCAACTTAAAAAATTCATGCATGGGGTACCATACACTGTATAGTGACCTGCTGGATTAAACAGGTTTTAACCAGCCATAAGCTTCAAAGTCTATATTTGTTATGTTGTTTAATGCCACTTTCTGCATTTTTAAGCTATATCATGGTGTCCAGTTTTTATTGGGAGAGGAAGCCAAAGTACCAGGAGAAAACCCCCGACCTTTGGTAGGAAAACTGGCAATCCTTTGTCAATTATGATTGGTACCAAGGGCACCCGGCCAGCAGTGAGACTAGAACCTTCAATCTCAGTGTTCAGTCAGACCATGTGATCAATAGTAGACAAACTACCTGAACCTAATGCAGCCAAATGCACCATCATAATTAGTATTTTAACATGTAATTACAGGATCCAGGTTTTTGATATACATTGTACATGTCTATTGCATGCAGTTAGTAATTTACAGTCTTGTGTGTAAAGCTAAAGCAGGAATGATAGCATTGGCAAGTTTGTTGTAGTCAGTCAACATGCATTGCATAATACTGGGACAGGGTCATGTGAATCAATCATGATTTGTATAATACTGGGACAGTCATGTGAATCAATCATGATTTGTATAATACTGGAACAGGGTCATGTGGATCAATCATGATTTGTATAATACTGGGACAGAGTCATGTGAATCAATCATGATTTGTATAATACTGGGACAGGGTCATGTGAATCAATCATGATTGGTATAATACTGGAACAGGGTCATGTGAATCAATCATGATTTGTATAATACTGGGACAGGGTCATGTGAATCAATTGTGATTTGTATAATACTGGGACAGAGTCATGTTAATCAATCATGACTGGTATAATACTGGAACAAGGTCATGTGAATCAATCATGATTTGTATAATACTGGGACAGGGTCATGTGAATCAATCATGATTGGTATAATACTGGGACAGGGTCATGTGGATCAATTACTGGAACAGGGTCATGTGAATCAATTACTGGAACAGGGTCATGTGAATCAATCATGATTGGTATAATACTGGAACAGGGTCATGTGAATCAATCATGATTTGTATAATACTGGAACAGGGTCATGTGAATCAATCATGATTGGTATAATACTGGGACAGGGTCATGTGGATCAATTACTGGAACAGGGTCATGTGAATCAATTACTGGAACAGGGTCATGTGAATCAATTACTGGAACAGGGTCATGTGAATCAATCATGATTGGTATAATACTGGAACAGGGTCATGTGAATCAATCATGATTTGTATATTACTGGATCAGGGTCATGTGAATCAATCATGATTTGTATAATACTGGAACAGGGTCATGTGAATCAATTACTGAAACAGGGTCATGTGAATCAATTACTGGAACAGGGTCATGTGAATCAATTACTGGAACAGGGTCATGTGAATCAATACTGGAACAGGGTCATGTGAATCAATCATGATTGGTATAATACTGGAACAGGGTCATGTGAATCAATACTGGAACAGGGTCATGTGAATCAATCATGATTGGTATAATACTGGAACAGGGTCATGTGAATCAATCATGATTGGTATAATACTG
The DNA here is from genome assembly GCA_944474755.1 of Limnoperna fortunei. Lineage (NCBI taxonomy): Eukaryota > Metazoa > Mollusca > Bivalvia > Mytilida > Modiolidae > Limnoperna > Limnoperna fortunei. The sequence continues at coordinate 89,416,509 of OX104114.1, read as the reverse complement.
GAACAGGTTCATGTGAATCAATTACTGAAACAGGGTCATGTGGATCAATTACTGGAACAGGGTCATGTGAATCAATTACTGGAACAGGGTCATGTGAATCAATTACTGGAACAGGGTCATGTGAATCAATCATGATTGGTATAATACTGGAACAGGGTCATGTGAATCAATCATGATTTGTATATTACTGGATCAGGGTCATGTGAATCAATCATGATTTGTATAATACTGGAACAGGGTCATGTGAATCAATTACTGAAACAGGGTCATGTGAATCAATTACTGGAACAGGGTCATGTGAATCAATTACTGGAACAGGGTCATGTGAATCAATACTGGAACAGGGTCATGTGAATCAATCATGATTGGTATAATACTGGAACAGGGTCATGTGAATCAATACTGGAACAGGGTCATGTGAATCAATCATGATTGGTATAATACTGGAACAGGGTCATGTGAATCAATCATGATTGGTATAATACTGGAACAGGTTCATGTGAATCAATTACTGAAACAGGGTCATGTGAATCAATTACTGGAACAGGGTCATGTGAATCAATTACAGGAACAAGGTCATGTGAATCAATTACTGGAACAGGGTCATGTGAAACAATTACTGGAACAGGGTCATGTGAATCAATTACTGGAACAGGGTCATGTGAATCAATTACTGGAACAGGGTCATGTGAATCAATACTGGAACAGGGTCATGTGAATCAATCATGATTGGTATAATACTGGAACAGGGTCATGTGAATCAATACTGGAACAGGGTCATGTGAATCAATCATGATTGGTATAATACTGGAACAGGGTCATGTGAATCAATCATGATTGGTATAATACTGGAACAGGTTCATGTGAATCAATTACTGAAACAGGGTCATGTGAATCAATTACTAGAACAGGGTCATGTGAATCAATTACTGGAACAGAGTCATGGGAATCAATCATGATTGGTATAATACTGGAACAGGGTCATGTGAATCAATCATGATTGGTATAATACTAGAACAGGGTCATGTGAATCAATTATGATTTGTATAATACTGGAACAGGGTCATGTGAATCAATCATGATTGGTATAATACTAGAACAGGGTCATGTGAATCAATTATGATTTGTATAATACTGGGACAGGGTCATGTGAATCAATCATGATTGGTATAATACTGGAACAGGGTCATGTGAATCAATCATGATTGGTATAATACTAGAACAGGGTCATGTGAATCAATTATGATTTGTATAATACTGGAACAGGGTCATGTGAATCAATCATGATTGGTATAATACTGGAAAAGGGTCATGTGAATCAATCATGATTGGTATAATACTGGAACAGGGTCATGTGAATCAATCATGATTTGTATAATACTGGAGCAGGGTCATGTGAATCAATCATGATTTGTATAATACTGGAACAGGGTCATGTGAATCAATTACTGGAACAGGGTCATGTGAATCAATTGTGATTTGTATAATACTGGAACAGGGTCATGTGAATCAATCATGATTGGTATAATACTGGAACAGGGTCATGTGGATCAATCATGATTGGTATAATACTGGAACAGGGTCATGTGGATCAATCATGATTGGTATAATAGGGAACAAAGTCAAGTGAATCAATTACTGGAACAGGGTCATGTGAATCAATTACTGGAACAGGGTCATGTGAATCAATTACTGGAACAGGGTCATGTGAATCAATCATGATTGGTATAATACTGGAACAGGGTCATGTGGATCAATCATGATTTGTATAATACTGGAACAGGGTCATGTGGATCAATCATGATTGGTATAATAGGGAACAAAGTCATGTGAATCAATTACTGGAACAGGGTCATGTGAAACAATTACTGGAACAGGGTCATGTGAATCAATTACTGGAACAGGGTCATGTGAATCAATTACTGGAACAGGGTCATGTGAATCAATCATGATTGGTATAATACTGGAACAGGGTCATGTGAATCAATCATGATTGGTATAATACTGGAACAGGGTCATGTGAATCAATCATGATTGGTATAATACTGGAACAGGGTCATGTGAATCAATCATGATTTGTATAATACTGGAACAGGGTCATGTGAATCAATCATGATTTGTATAATACTGGAACAGGGTCATGTGAATCAATTACTGGAACAGGGTCATGTGAACCAATCATGATATGTATAATACTGGAACAGGGTCATGTGAATCAATTGTGATTTGTATAATACTGGAACAGGGTCATGTGAATCAATTACTGGAACAGGGTCATGTGAATCAATTACTGGAACAGGGTCATGTGAATCAATCATGATTTGTATAATACTGGAACAGGGTCATGTGAATCAATCATGATTGGTATAATACTGGAACAGGGTCATGTGAATCAATCATGATTTGTATAATACTGGAACAGGGTCATGTGAATCAATCATGATTGGTATAATACTGGAACAGGGTCATGTGAATCAATCATGATTTGTATAATACTGGAACAGGGTCATGTGAATCAATCATGATTGGTATAATACTGGAACCGGGTCATGTGAATCAATCATGATTGGTATAATACTGGAACAGGGTCATGTGAATCAATTACTGGAACAGGGTCATGTGAATCAATTACTGGAACAGGGTCATGTGAAACAATTGTGATTTGTATAATACTGGAACAGGGTCATGTGAATCAATCATGATTTGTGTAATACTGGAACAGGGTCATGTGAATCAATCATGATTTGTATAATACTGGAACAGGGTCATGTGAATCAATCATGATTGGTAGAATACTGGAACAGGGTCATGTGAATCAATCATGAATGGTATAATACTGGAACAGGGTCATGTGGATCAATTACTGGAACAGGGTCATGTGAATCAATCATGATTGACATAATACTGGAACAGGGTCATGTGAATCAATTGTGATTTGTATAATACTGGAACAGGGTCATGTGAATCAATCATGATTGGTATAATACTGGAACAGGGTCATGTGAATCAATCATGATTGACATAATACTGGAACAGGGTCATGTGAATCAATTACTGGAACAGGGTCATGTGAATCAATTGTGATTTGCATAATACTGGAACAGGGTCATGTGAATCAATCATGATTGGTATAATACTGGAACAGGGTCATGTGAATCAATCATGATTGGTATAATACTGGAACAGGGTCATGTGAATCAATCATGATTGGTATAATACTGGAACAGGGTCATGTGAATCAATCATGATTGGTATAATACTGGAACAGGGTCATGTGAATCAATTACTGGAACAGGGTCATGTGAATCAATCATGATTGGTATAATACTGGAACAGAGTCATGTGAATCAATCATGATTGGTATAATACTGGAACAGGGTCATGTGAATCAATCATGATTGGTATAATACTGGAACAGGGTCATGTGAACCAATCATGATATGTATAATACTGGAACAGGGTCATGTGAATCGATTAGGATTGGTATAATAGGGTCATGAATGATTTTTAATTTGGGTTGAATCAGTAATGAAGAATTTCAACACAGTGTTAACCCAAATGCAAAGCATATTTTAAAAAGCATTTTTCCAAATTCAATAAGGCTCCAACCATTTTACTCCATAAGGGGAAAGGTGAGATATTAGCCTTTCAAAATTTTAACTTTAAAAAAGAAAATTATTTCCTTCTAGTGCCACAGGAATTTTTTTTCTGAATACATGTATGTAACAAAGTGTAAAACATTTGTTTTTTCTCATCAGAGCATAAAAACAAATAACTTTATCCAAAAAATCCCTAATCATTTTCCTTTTTAATCCCAGCTCCTTCCCCTCAGTAATAAAATGGTGCCACTTACTAGTAAAATAATTGAATTCAATTGAGAAATCCCTTAAATTTCAGAATAGGTTATAAAATACAATTTGGTTTAGTTCTGTTTACACCTAATAAACCATAATTAACTCATCAGACACCCTCATCAAAGGTCATTTGTATAGTTATTTTAACTATTGTACCCCCTAATCAGAGGTCTGTATCAAAGGATATTTGTACAGTGTTTTTAACTATTATACCCCCTCATCAGACTATTTTTTACGGCCACATTTTCAGTACAGGAAAGTGTTCTTATAAGAGGGAGACTTAATTGTACAGTAGCTCTCTATAACATCTCACAATCACATCCTCCGACATTTTCAATGTTTAACTAACACCAATCAATTAGCATCAGATAAACTGCTGAAGCAATTTAAACACATGAACAAACAATGACAATACAATGAAAATATAATAAATTAAAAGGGTAAAAAGAGTTCTCAATTCTACCCTAGTAAATTTACCCAACCCGCAATTATTCCAAACAAAAAACTTTAAAGGATATGATTGATTTTCACTCTAACACTTTCATCTGATTGGTAAATTAATTGGCTGCTATTGATTGCAGTCCAATGTCCACATTTAATTAAATATTTATTTATTTATATATATATTTGTAGAAATAAACCTGAGTAAACGAAGACATCAAAAGGCAAAATAATCATTTATTTCTCATAAATATAAAAGATACAGTAATCTGTTGTGTTTTGTACTCATTGTTTTGCCTGAATGTACTTCTGATTAGCTCTGCTTAAGATTGATAGAATTCTAAACAAAATGTAAAATATCAGGATCACTATTTGACAAAAGTCTGTAAAACTTCCTTGGATTCCATTCAGTTATTTAGGTGGTGTTGCAGCTAAAAGATTGATTTGTTTCCTTGTTTAGTGTTTAATGCCCCTTTCAGTAATTTTTTAGCTATATTATGGCATCCAGTTTTCATTGGGGATGAAGCCCAAGTACCCTGAGAAAACCCCAACCTGCAGTAGGAAAATTGGCAATCCTTGTCAAGTTAGATTGGAGTCAATAAAATTCTGCCTTCAGTGAGACTCAAATTTACAACCTTAGTGTTGACAGACCACGTGATCAATAGTAGATGATTAACTACCTTAACCACTCGGCCCCCGGGGCCCCCAGACTTAGTGTTGACAGACCATGTGATCAATAGTAGATGATTAACTACCTTAACCACTCGGCCACCGGGGCCCCCAGACTTAGTGTTGACAGACCACGTGATCAATAGTAGATGATTAACTACCTTAACCACTCGGCCACCGGGGCCCCCAGACTTAGTGTTGACAGACCATGTGATCAATAGTAGATGATTAACTACCTTAACCACTCGGCCACCGAGGCCCCCAGATAAAAGACTGATACCCTTCCTTTGTCACAGATTGCAAAGTCCACGTTTTGATAATGAAAATTTTTTGTCAAAATGTAAAATATCAGCTGCACAATGGCTCTTTAAATGGTAAAGAATCTATTAAAGTTTCATAAAATTCCAGTCAGTAGTGTAGGTGAAATTGCAGTAAATAGAGGGGTAAGACCACATGAAATTGTAGGATGGACACCCCATCACTACATGTATAGGGGAGGGGTATAACAAGTAGCAGAAAGGACAAAGTGTTTAAAACCTTCCCTTTTCACATGTAATACCTTAAGGAAATACAAATTAACATGCAGAAACCCATCACAACAATAAAAAAAAAGATTCTACCTTGTATGATAAATTGTACATAACAAACAGAAATAATCTTGTATAATACATTGTACATAACTAGCAGAAATTTCCTTGTACAATACATTGTACATAACTAGCAGAAACTACCCCGTACAATACATTGTACATAACTAGCAGAAACTACCCCGTACAATACATTATACATAACTAGCAGAAACTACCCCGTACAATACATTGTACATAACTAGCAGAAACTACCCTGTATAATACATTGTACATAACTAGCAGACATTTCCTTGTACAATACATTGTACATAACTAGCAGAAACTACCCTGTACAATACATTGTACATAACTAGCAGAAACTACCTGTATAATACATTGTACATAACTAGCAGAAACTACCCTGTACAATACATTGTACATAACTAGCAGAAACTACACAGGTAACATGGTCAGGCTACTTCCAATTATCAAATATCAAGTTTGATGCTGTTATAGTCTTAATTATACTTCACAATTAAAACACAAGCTGATATATCTTTGAACAGTTTTACATTAATGACCACTGCAGATCAGGTTTGAAATTATCGCACGTTAAGACGCATTTTGAATGTACAGTACAGTTCAAGTTTTGACACTTCAAAAATAATATTACCTATACATGTAAATAAAATAATTAGCGTGTTCATTGTTTTTGGTGATTTGGCTTAATTATGATCCAGATCTGGAATAGCTACAACCTTTTTTCTTGCCCTTTGCGAGAGATATCTTTGCATATTTGTCACAGCACCATGTTTATCATTGAACACTCCATTTTTTAAAACAAAAAGTAAAAGCTGGCATCCGACTTTTTCTATGTTCAGCGTTAAGTAAAATACTGGCGGCAACCAGTAAAAACCAAATGAAAATAAGGAAATATCCGGAGATGATATTGATTTAGTTCTGGAACTTGCAAATACGATGCTGCTGGTGTTGAAGTTACAACCACAAAGATTGAAACACAGTAACTAAAATAGAATTTTGGCAGTCACTTTTCAATTAATTTAATGTACAAATATATCTTTGTTCTAAGGCCAGTACTGTTACTGTAGGAATTACAAATCTGGACAGAACGGCTATCAGACTACTGACATTATATAGGGTACCACTAACCCTCATAAAAACATTAGTACCACAACCATGTCTTCTAAATTAAGCAACTAATTACCTGTGGGACAGAACCAACATCATGTGCCTCTTCTGCAACCTCAGCATAGTGAATACTTGGCAGGCTACTAGGCTTTTCCTCAAATGAAGCCGTCTTGTCATTCCCAGATGGACCAACTTTTGATGTGCTCATACTTTTTAATGTCATCTAAGTTTATACATCCTGGTCAGTTTGAGAATCATTTCAAACAGCAAAAAATTCCTATAATGGAAGTAATTATATATACAACTGTTTCCTCCATACAAGGTGAACATTCAAATTGTTCACCTGAGGTGGGTTGTATTCATGAGGGTAAAGACAACCTATCAAGGGTAAACAATTTAAATGTTCACCTTGTATGAAGGCAATAATTCTGTGTTGGCCCTAAAAAGAACTGCTTGTAATAACTCGGCAAAATCTGAAGTTGGTAGATATCCTCTTATATCCTGTATTAAATGTAAAGTATGTTTATATTTACATAAAATCAACTCAGAAAATGTAAATACTCTGGTCAGAGGCATATACGATCAACAAGTCTCACAATAATGAGGAACATATACTTGGTTCACCTCTATTAAAAGTATCTGTAAAGAATTTGAATTAAATATCCAAAATTCAGAAAATCAGTTGAAACTGTTTAAAAGGATAACTGCTTTTGAAGAAATATTTGATATATTTGATGTTCTGTATAATTATGTCATTTGTATTGTATTTGCTTGAAACATAAGGGTGTATTTTGCAAATAAAGTTATATATTCTTTTCAATGTTATTGCTCAGCAAGAACATGTAATATTTCAAATTACATTATCGGGTGAATTTTGTTTCAAGAAATACACTGTTTATCTATAAATTGCTTTATATGGTTATGGTTGTGAAGGATTATTATAAGTATATAGCACACTGGGCAAAGTTTACTGTAAAACATGGTCACCAAAATCTAACCTGACTGTTGTTCAAATAGATGTTCAACACTTCTTTCAGCAATTGTTCACCTATATATCCAGTTTTCATTGGGGGAGGATGTCAGTGTACTCAAAGAAAGCCCTTGAACTTTGGTAGAAAACTGGAAATCCTTATCATCAAGTAAGATGACGAGACTAGAACCCACATCCTTAGTGTCGACAGACAGACGTGACCAACAGTAGATTAACGACATTAGCCATTCGGGCACAGAGACCCCAAAATCCAACATTACAAAAATTAATCTACAAATATAGTATTAAATGGAGTCACACACCTTAAAAAAAACTTGCCATATTACCTGAAAAATACAGCAACATGATTTACACAGTTATAAATAAAAATTTTAATTGAAGTCATAAAAGTACTTACAAATGTTTATAAAAACAGTTACACATACATTTTCAGAAAATTCATAAAAACCAGTTACATGTAACTTGTTACTAGTCCATCTTTGTGATTAAAATGTTACAGTTTACAGCTGCAAACAACACAGACAATGGACATGTGATAAGAATAAGCTTTAGATAAGGTGAGATGAAATGAAGTTTCTACTTATATTAAAAAAACCATGATGTGGCTCATTTTTTTCCAAACAAAGGGGCTAACATGATAAGCATTATTAATTACAACTTTTTATTTTGTCCTATTTAACATTTTGGCAAATATGAAAACAATCATTCAAATAGATTACCGGTACGATGTATAGTCCTGAAACTCAATATCCTACGGTAAAACACAATGCACTGTACATACCTGATGTTACTGCCAAATTACCTTGAAAATTTTAATTCTTCCACTAGAAAATAACATCCTGCAAATGGGGAAAAATACATATACAAAAATACCTAAACCGCTTGACCGGTGGAAAAAAAAAATGTTCTCGTCACTTGTAAAAATGCCATTCTCAGCAGTTGAACAATTTACAATAATCATGTCATAATAAAAACTAATGATGTCATAAACAAAAAACTTTCCATTCAAGTCATTAGCACAAAAATGGGAGAATTTGTACTTCATTTTGTAGTTTTTTACTTTTTAAAATTAGAGAAACAGAATCTTTACATTGGTACTCTAGTTAAATTTATGGAATTTTAAGTCCTTGCCAAACCTTGGACTTAAAATTCCATAAATTTAACTCTTGATTGGAGAAATCCAATAATCCACTGTTACCCATGTAAAATCCTATACAGTTTATTTTTATCTTTGAGGTTTATTACAAACAAAAACCTTAATTAAATTTTTGGGCATGGATATATTTGTTGCAGGATAAGTCTGGAAACATTATTTAGTTTGTAATCACTAGTACATGTATATTAAACAAATTGGCCAGGATGTGAATAAAAATCTGGTTGTCTTCTATACAAAACAAACTACTAGATAAGTTTATTGATGTAAGACTTTTTCATAAAACATTTTGATGTCATCTAGAGTAATAAAATCTATATAAAAAAATAGTAATAAAAAATTAATTGTGACTTTGATGACAGCAAAACACCTTTGACAAAACAACAGTCAAACAGTTAATTAAAGACACCAGATAAATCATGACAAGGAAAATATGACAAATAACAATAAATATTGAATTTATGTGATGATTATAACTGCAGCCGAAGAAAACTGAGTTTAATGGTTGACAGCAAACAAGTTCTTATCCTCCTTATAAAACCCTTGATATTTAATTACACCATACATGTACAAAATAAACACAGAGATAATCTTTTTTGTTTTTCAACTGAAACGATAGTTAGAATAAAAACTGGACAAAACGTTACAATTCTAGAACTCATTTTATACAACACATGCAATAAAATTATTTATGCCAAAGCATATATATTATTGTGATATGACATAGGATGTACATGTATGTGAGGATTGATTGATAGATTGGATGTTTGCTTTACATCCATTGAGCAATATTTCAGCTATATTTCAGGCTGAGAACTTGTTAACAAACATTAAATCAATGTGAAAAAAAGGTTGGGAAACAATTCCGATTGCCAGGAAAAGTATGGAGCATTGGGTAGGGGCATAAAATGTAGCCTTTTTTGCAATGAGTCTGCAATTTTTCAAAAACTACAAAACTACAAAACTACAAACTACAAAAGGTGTCTTTATCCTGCAAAAAAAAACGTTGCATTCCCCAGACATTTTACCCACTGGGGTCCACAGTCAGCGTTTTAGTATTATGATCTGACAACCACACAAAGAGAGGCCACTGCTTTTCTGCCACCTGTGGATGTGCTGGGCAGCTCTGTGGGTTGAGCATTGTGAACCCTAACAGTATGGTCCCAGTGTATGTCAGTAAAATTAATTTGTAAAACGACCACAACTATATATTTGAGGGCACTGACCATTTGGAAATCCAAGTCATGTTGGGAAAGTCAGGGGGAATGGGGTTATCATGAGATAAAAGAAAATATACTTTGACAGTAATTGAAATTGTTTTGAAGGAATTGTACTTCTGCCTGCAATTAACTGCACTGCAAACACTGAGAACTATCATTACCTTATGTTTCATATGTCATTCTGGAACATAGTTGTCATTACAAAGCTTTTTTTGTTTCAGAATACAAAGAACCATTGGCCTTTCAATGATATTTTCCATATAGGGGTACCCCTTTTCAATTATTATTTTGTTGAAAGACAAACAAAGTTAATTGAATGTTAAATTAAGAGGGATTATTTATGTAAAAGAATAAGGGGTTATTTTGTGTTTTTAAAAATATAGGTTCTTGTTGCTTTTCTGACTGAAAAATGAGGGTCAAAAAGGGGGAGTCTCATTTTTTTTCAAATTTCCTCGAGGTGCCCCTACATATTCAAAATTAATTTTCTTCCTCCAAAATGTGGTTAAAACTCCTTGTTTGTGTACTTTCCAAAATATATTTACTTTAACAATCATTATTGACCAATCGCATTTAACCTGACAGTTTTATCACGCTTTACTTTACTTTACGTTCATAAAATGGCAGTGCCTATACCATTTATGCATTAGTACATTGAGTGATGCGGCCGGGTCATTATCCTATTCATGGAATGAAAACATGGCAGAATGAAAAAAATAGTCCCAACTTTCTCTTTTGTTTCTGCTTTTGCTTATAAATGCTATTGCTTTTGAGTTGGATATTTTGAAAGGTATGGCATTACTGTAGAACAAGAATATATTTTTTTCCAGACAATGTCTTTACAGTGGAAGCACTTAATAAAGTGTGTAATGTGGTACAATGTGACAACAACATCGAAATGAAAGTAGAAAAACCATTCTTAAACTTTAAGGTAAAATTCCTGCAAAAAGTCTGTGGACACTTATACTTTTTTCTCCATTTTTATGTAATGTAGCATTTTAATTGTAATGCCCCATTTATGAAATTTTAAGGGGAAGAAAGATTTTTTTAATACAAAATTTTTATGTCTCACCCGGGATAATGACCTCATACCTTTAAGTCCTTATAATTTATCTGGCTTAACTCAGATCATATCAACCAAAGCCTTTGCTCTATTCACATTTGCTTCATTCTATACACAAGATTTAACCAAATTAACACATAAAATCTTGCCCCAAAAGAACATTTATGGGTTTTTTTTATGAATTGTAAATCTGTATTTCAGTGAATACAGATTTTAAAAAAGAAAAAAAAATCCTGTCAAATAACAAATAATGACTTTGCTGTTTTGGGTAATTGTCATTGTTAAGGACAAAATAATGTACAAAGAATAATTGGTTGTTTGTTTGTTTGTTTGATGGTGTTTAACGCCACTTGAAATTTTTCATCTTTATCATGGCGTCCAGTTTTTTAGGGGGAGAAAGCAGGAGTACCTGGAGAAAACCCCTGACCTGTGTTAGGAAAACTGGCAATCCTTGTCAATTAAAAAATCATTTGTAAGTACTAGTAGAGATGTATTTTGGTAACAATTTATGAAGCAACGAAATTTTGTGATTTCATAATCTCAATGACAATTTACTTTAATCTATCGAATATGTTTTACATAGATTTTTCAAAACTTTCAGATGCATGTATAATCTATAGTCCTTGTTTAGTCCGAGCGCATTATGAAAGTAATGAAACGTAACTGATATTTTTTTGTTTTTAAATCAAATTTTTTAATTAATTAAAAAATTAACCTCTCAATATGTGACTTTCTTTTATAAGAAAGAGATGTATGTTTTCTCGTTTGTATTGCATTTTTTAATTATTACGAGTGTTATCAATAACACACCTTAGTTTTTAAATATTATTTTCATTAAAAAAATGTATACTAAATTTACATTTTGTTGGGTATCCAAGTTGCCCTTGTTGGTGCAGTACATTTTCACCTTGTATTCAAAGGTTTAATTTAAGGTAAACAATAAACAAACAAGTGCACATGTTTGCTACTTGTATGTTTTGGGGTTTTTTTGCTTTTATTTCACTTTCTTATGGTTGTGTGTCTAATAGACATATATTTGTTGTATTCACAAATGTCTATGTTGTACCACATGTAATTGATATGACCTGTGATTAGGAGTATTATTAGAGTATTATTATTATTAAAACCCCGGTAACACACAAACACACCTCATTTCAAAGTCTTAGGAGCAAGAGTGTGGGATTTGAAATCATCAAAGAATTTTTCATAGCACCAGGATTTATAGAACATAATTTCAGAATTTCTCATTTATTTTGGGATTCATTTAAAATGTTGATTAAATGTAATCTATTTTAAAACATTTAAGTCACAATTTCTAAAATTACATAAATGTTAGAAAAACTATGAACTCTCTTATTTAAGTATAATCAATTAACTTACATTAACGAAGACGTCGATGTATTAAAAAATTAGTCTATACTATAAAACCTTCCATGATACAAGTCCAGTTAATGAATAGTTGTATCTGAAACCAAATTCTAATTATCGACCTGTCGTGTAATTTGACAATGCATGACTGCACTTCAATGTAAAGAAACGTTTATATACAGATTCAAACCTGTCAAATTTTTGTCAGTGGTGCCAGATTTCGTCCAGTTCTGTTAATTTAATTCACATACAGAAATAGGTTTTTCCAACGTCGTAAAACATTTAAACGATTTCGCCTCTTTATTAACCGGAACTCTTATTACGTCGTAGCAACACTGTAAACAGGTGCGCGTTCAATAATTTAATTAGACGATACAATTTAATTTTCTGTCACTGAAATTTTTACGATCGTTTGATTCCTATCATCTTTAAGATACGAGCAGAATGATTTTATGCTTCTGTTGTTAGAACGCTGAACTGTTCTTCACTGATGCATTTTTAAATGTCCCAATCATGTTGATAAATTGAATTGTCAACACAAGGGGATCTTAAATTGATCTTTTTATGTGTGTGTTATTTCTGTTTCTGTTTCTGTTTGGATACTCAAAAGTAGCTCACTATTGAGCATTAATCTTTGAGTGGGGGGAGTGCGCTGATGTTAATCGCGCTGAGCAGAGGAAGGATTCAAAATTGATAGTTCTGATTTAAATTGGGATAAAGATTTTGATGTAACACACTGATCTGCCAAAGAGTTCCAGTCTTTAATTGTTTTCGGTACAAATGAATTTTTAAAAATATCAGTGTTACAATGTATATTATTCAAAGCTTTTGAATTTGATTTCCTTTGTTTACGTGGGTTTAGATATAAATCCAATGGGTCAGTGGGTAGCACTACCAGGTCGTTCAAGATTTTAAAAAGTAGAGTGAGACGTAATTCTCTACGGCGTTCAGCTAGCGGCTTCCAACCTAGGCTGTTCATCATTTCGGTGACACTACTTTTATTATTATTGTTTTTGACTAGTCTGGCGGCCCGACGCTGCACACTTTCTAATAGAATGATATCTTTTTGAAGGTACGGGTCCCATACTGTGCATGAATATTCTAAGATCGAACGAACTAACGACGTATAGGCTGTTTCTTTAAACGATTCACTACTGTGTTTAAGATTTCTTCGAATAAAGCCTAGGATGCTATTTGCTCGATTACAGATTTTGGATATATGTGTGCTCCATTTGAGATTTGCATTAATTATTACACCTAAATAGGGATTTTCATCTACCTGTTCTAAAATATGATGGTTTAAAGAGTATTTAAATATTGACGGATGTTTTTTACGATGGATTGTCACAACGTAGCACTTTGTTGCATTAAACTGCATCCCCCACGTATTTGCCCATTTTTGTAGTGAATCTAAGTCACATTGTAGGTTTAAGTGATCATTCCAACATTTTATGGTTCTGTATAATAGACAATCATCCGCAAATAATCGGACTTGGGACTTAACACAGTTAGGGAGGTCGTTTATGTGACATAAAAATAAAAGGGGGCCCAACACAGTTCCCTGCGGACACCAGAGTCGACTGTACAAGGAGACGAGGATATACCGTCGATGACAACACGCTGGTGTCGGTGCATGAGAAAATTTCTTATCCAGAGATTTATATTTCCTCGTATTCCGTAATGTGAGAGTTTATGGAGCAGTTTACGGTGTGGAACAGTGTCAAATGCCTTGCTGAAATCCAGAATCACAAGATCAATTTGCTCTTTATTATCATATGATTTTGTTATATCATGCATCGTGTTTATTAGTTGTGTCTCACACGAATGACCACTACGGAAGCCGTGTTGTAAGTGAGTAAGAATTTTATATCTCTCAAAATGATTTAATATATTTTTGCATATTATATGTTCAAGAGTTTTACAACAGACACTTGTTAACGAAACTGGTCTATAATTACTTGGTTGGTGTTTATTGCCCTTTTTAAATATTGGTGAAATGTTTGCATTTTGCCAGTCCGTGGGGAGTTCCCCAGTATCAAGACTTTGTTGGAAAATTGATGCTATTGCTGGTGCTAGTTCTTTTGCACATGACTTGAGGATATGATTTGGAATTTCGTCTGGGCCACTTGCTTTTTTTAGTGTTAATGTTTAATAAAAGCTACCCCAATATTGTCATTTCGTTTAGCTTTGACATATTTCCAAAAAGATTTGTTATTACCTTCAATTAAGTTTTTATTTAATGACTCATTTACGTATTTCCAATGGGCGTTTCGAATATCTCTTTGTAATTTGCTTTTATGAAGTTTGTAATGTGCCCAGTCATCCTGATTATTAGAATGCTTAGCTTTTTGATATAGTAAATGTTTACGTTTTATGCTTTTCTTTAGTCTTGTTGAGATCCAAGGCATACTTTGCTTTTTTGATGATAGTTTAGATGGTATTTTGTCATTCATAATATTTAAAATACCAGATTTAAGTTCATTCCATTTGTTATTAACGGATTCTTTCATGTTCACAATTTTAAATGACAAGTCTTCCATTTTGCTGTTTATGGTCGTCCAGTCTGCTTTATTATATTTATAAATTTTTCGCCGTTTTGGTTATATATTGGTTTTATGTCGGAATCGGTCACGACTATTTCATGATCTGATAAACCTGGAGCTGTATCACGCGATTTTATTAGACTAGGATAGTTTGTAAAATACAAGTCAAGATTATTTTTTAGTCGGGTTTCATTTAATTGCATTTGTTGTAAACCGGCATCATCTGCTATTTCTAACAAGCGATGGTGTTGGTTGGTTTGGGTAGAACCAGCGTTGACCGTTAAGTTTTACCAGTTGATATGGGGCAAATTAAAGTCACCACCAATAATCATAATCTTTTCTTAACTATTATTTTTAACATTTTTTAATAGGTGTCAAGTTCATCAAGGGAATTTATGTCAGCACTAGGGGGGCGATAGTAACAACAAAAAACAATGTTTTTAGTTTTTGTTTTCATTTCGGACCAAACAATTTCGCATTTACTGTTACTGTTTTCTACTTCCCAGGTCTCAAAGTTATCGTGTATTGCGATAAAAACGCCGCCACCGTTTTTATTTCTGTCCTTACGATAAACATTTTTGTGGTAGCCTTCAGGGAAGATCTCTGCGTTTGTATGCTCACAAGAAAGCCAAGATTCGGTACCGAGAATAACATCCGGTTTGAAATATTCTATACATTCTGCAAAATCAGTGCGCTTATTTCTTATGCTTTGACAATTCATAGTTAATACTCGGAGATTTTGTCGCGGTGCTATTGTAACGGCGGGTTCAGCACATGTAGAGCTAATAGATGACAAATATCTACTTGGTTTTGGGCTACTAAAAGCGGTAGGGCTAAAACTCGAATCTATAGACGGTATACTAGATGTTTGTAAACTACTGATTACACTGAATCTATTAGATATTTCTAATTCGTACGAGTGGTATGTGAAACTATCTATGTTTGGGGTATTGCACTTAGCACATAACCATGCTATACTAGGATGCTGCAGTAGTTCAATGTCAACTTTATTTATGCTGTCCTCGATACATTGTGAGTGGTACCATATACTGCATTCATCGCAGCAGATTGCTCTTTTATGCTCAAAATTTACGGAAAGTTGGCAGAAACCACATGGATATATAGAATTAGGACCTGGATTTAGTTGTATGTCACCAGAGAGAATTAGTAAAAGTAACATAAATCTATGAGCTGCGGGCGTTTTGCTACAAGTCGTTCCGAAAATGTGTAAAGCACGTGGGCGAAACGGGGATGGGGGTGTTACGTTAATACACAATATCGATGGGATGAATTGAAGGTATTTAACCATAGGGATCTTTTTTACCGTCATTCGTTCTTCGACAGTAATAGTATTAGGAATACATAAACAAAATATGACAATTTTTATAATCGACGCCATCTTTGATTTCCCGACCTGGTGTGCTCCCACTGAAAACCTAAATTAACAATATATTCCAAACATTAAATACAAAAAATAAACAAAAATTTCGAAGAATATAACATTATAGAATTCCTCTATTGGTTTTTAAATAAAAGAAAAGATTCTAAATTGTCCAAAATTTCCAAAAAATGCCAAAAAAAATTTCCTCTGCTCTTCAGACAAGATGTTTCCTCTTGCGCATGCAGGGCTTCGTGTCGTATCATGGCTAGTTTGCGACAGAGAGTTGAATCGACGGACTTTTTAAGCAGAAGGTCTTTGTCTATTCTATTCTATGACCTGCTATATTTGCACTATTTTCCAACACTTATCAAAATATAGAGAATCCCATCTTCGCAGCCACAAAATTCTACATACTCACCATACCACATGATCGAGCCCCTGTGTGTGGTGATAATGTAAATCGTCTTGCTTTCTCTGGCCACCTTTATTTATGTTGATTTTATTTACAAAAACAAAAATTAAACATAATTACTTTCATAGACCTATAATTGATCAAATATAGTTAACTTATCAATACACGAGAAATACTCAAAGTACTGGATACACATTTTCATGCAGAAGAATTCCATCAATTCGCCGCATGCTTGCTCTGCATATAGAGTGTGTCTTATATTAAAAAACATGTTTATATCTTATTCTATGTTCTATGCAGTACTGTTAAAATGTGCCAACGAAGCTTTAGTAAATAAAAAAGTTGGTCTAGTTTAAGTCCTACGGATTTTCGATCGAAATAAAAAGGATTATCTATAAACATTCGAATAGAATCGGCATTGTAATTAAATGTATAATAAAGCATTTGTACATTTTCCCTAAATCGTGCTATGTGAAGCTAGTTCGTTTGAATTAACGAATTTCAAAAGTAGTTTGCATGTTCTTTGCTTTCTGCGGAGTTTGGCATACTGCAGTTTCTAGTAATAGTTCATTGTTACATATTTCAACTTTTGTTAAAATTATACTTGTTTCTTTTTTATATATGAGAATGCAATTAAAGATGCCGAGAATTAATATATGAATAGTATTTCTATGTGGTTCATACCATAACTTTGAATAGATTTATTCGATTTTACTCTTGTTCGTTAAATTACTTACTTTATCAAATTACAAGTTTCTTTCTGTTATAAGTACTGAACAGTAGGTTTTAATTTATTAAATTGCTTCGATAATTGACATTGCTCACTTATTTTAACGTTTGGTGGGGTTTATCGCAACTTACAGCAATTTTTCAGCTATATCCTGATGTCTATTTTTCATTTGAGAGGAAGCTGGAATACAGGGTAAAAACACCCGACCCTCAGCATTAGAACCGTCAATCCTTGTATAAGATTTGAGTCTAGCACACCTTTCCTACCGTTATTTAGTTTACTATCAATGTTTATTTCATTGTACACAGGTTCCGCACACGAATACTAGTAAAATATATTGGGGTCCCCCAATGCTTTGTACTTAGATTACAAAGCTTTGCGATGATGAGGATTAATATTTTCTTTATTAAGTATGGATAGGCGCTATTTAGATCTAATTTAGTTCTAACGGTTGTATTTATTTAGCTTCTTTTGGTGCCAATAGTTTGTTTATGATTCTTCTCTAGAGGAGTTTTGTCAATAAAAGATATGTTAATGCTATTTGATCCAAGTTAAGCTCTTTGGAGTTTGAGATAAGCGCCCGTAAAACAGATTTTAGAGTTATATGTTAATATTGGTTTAACAAACATTTATGAAATGTCAACACTGAGTTGTCAACATACAACTGTATATGTGGAACAGAAAATAGAACTGTTCCTGCATGCTGTGTTTGTTAAGATTTGAGCTACAACTGCATGTGCAAATATAAAGATTAATCAGTTCAGATTTATTCGGTTCTTTAAAAAAAAAAAATTGTGTTAATTTTATAAAGATTAATGCATTTTCATGATCAAATTATGAATATTATTAAAAGTCACTAAAACGATTATGAATCAAGAAAAGTTCCAACAAAAACATGATTCGTTAAAATCTTAAAATCTTAGAGTATGTTGTAGTTTAGGAACAGAATGATTTAAATTTCGCAAATGTGTAACTTGAAAAAAATTCTTTACACAAAACAATCACGATAATGTGTACAATTGTCCTCCGATTTGCCACTAACATCGGTCTTTGTTGCGTCGTTTATTTTTATTTTTCAATATAATTTAATTTTTTGGGGAGAGGGGGTGGGGAGCTGGGGCGGGGGCGGTAGTGTAGATAAGTTGTTTATTAGCAAATACTACATTTCAATATGGTGTTTTCCCTATATGATTATACATATACATTGAATATTGGAGAGGAATGTGGTTGGTAAAGTTTGGCTGTCTAATTGATATGAAATGTGCAGAAATACTTAATATGCCATTACACCACAAAAACAGTATATCTGAATATTTCTGTAAACTTTAATGAACTCGTACGTATATTGCCTATAATTAATTTGTCTGAATTAGCTTTTGTTAATTATAAACAGTTGTAACAACATGAATGGCGAGATGGATGCATAACAGCTATCTTAAAAAAACCGGAAGTTGGCCTCAAACTACAGACACGTCTCTCTTAGTTGCATGTATATTGTGCAAACTACGTGAAACCTTTATATCACATAGTGGAAAACATGAAAAGGAACATCTTGTTATCACCTAAACATTTTTGATTCATATCCGGCTGATCTATCGACCTACAACTATCGCATGTGCTAGAACAATGGACGCAAATACTTGACAATGGCGGAAGTTTAGACTGTGTGTATCTTCATTTTATGTAAGTCTTTGATTAAGTGACACACAATCGTCTGCTATATAAGCTTCAACGATATGGAATATCGCCAGCCGTAGTTAATTGGATGCAATCATTCTTGCACAATGAAGACAGAGAATAAGAGCGATGAACAGCTACCCAGACTGTGTTCCAGTAACTAGTGGGATTCCACAGGGAAGTGTTCTTGGACCCATCTTATTCATCTTACATATCAACGATCTGCAAGACAGCCTAACATCCACCTGCTATATGTTTGCAGATGACACCAAAGTATTCAAAGATATATACACACCATAGATGATTACAAAACACTCCAAATGTACATAAAGGAGCACGAGACTTGGTCTGATAATTGGTTCTTCGATTCCGCCAGGATAAAAGTAAAAGCACTGTCAGCAGGAAAGAGAACAATTTCATCATACCAGTACAAAAAAGTTATGTAATATCGAGCTTCAAGCAACGGATAAAGAAAAGGAAAATTGGTGCAACCATAGACAACTGGCTTAACTTCGAACGCGAAAAAGAGTAATAAAATAGTAATATGTTAAAAAGATGTCAAATAGACCCCATACTGCTATCACATATCAAACAAGATTGGTACAACATACATGGATTCAGTTTTGCAATAAACAGACACGGATCCAAAGGGATTTTTGTATATAAATAACACAACTAAAATTGATTTTATAAACTTTGTTAATTATATTTATTATTAATTATACCACATACATGTACAAACAAATCATTATAATCAAAAGGGAAATTCTGAAAAAAAAGTTGTAAGTAAGTAAGTTTATATTTCAGAGCTTTCAACTGGTTACCATTTTAAATATCGAAAATTTCAAGATTGTTTCTTTATAATAATATAATATAATATAAATAATACAGTAAATCATGTGTTTATTTTGTTTGTTTTAATACTACTGTTTAGCGCCACTTTTATCAATTTTTTGCTATATCGTGGCATCCAGTTTTTATTTGGCGAAAGGTGGAATGCCTTGGAAAACCCGTCGACCATTCGGTGGGAAAACTGGTATTGAGTCATGTGATAAGTATCTTAAGGTTAACATTTATTTTAACTTGTTATCATACTGATACTCCAGATCCTGTACTTCCGATCCAGATTTCTTGACAGAGGTGTCTGCTGACAGAAAGCTATTTATCCAGCGGTACTTTTTCTGTCGCCATCATGATTTAGTTCACCGTAACGGAATACCTGTGTCACAAATGACCACTGATTTGTTCCGATTGTCGTAACCACTTCTCTCCTTTCTGGATTATGACTCATTATTACCGGATTTGACCCTGAAATGACATCCGGCCACGCGTGTAGCAGTGGAAGTGCTGATCCTTTCAGAGCATCCGGACTCGCCCATGAGTTGTAGTGAAGTTCGTGTTACTCAGGTTTTTGTTGTTTTTGTGTTGTGTGTGTGTGTTTGCTCCTTTTGTTTTTCTACAGTTTTGTCTGTCCCTGACTTATTTTCTATTTGATATTTCTCGGCATCTTCGAATTCTTTTTTCAAGACTATTTCTGACTTTCTATATTAAGTCAGGTCGGGTATGAAGTCACTGGATTTAGACTAAGTAAGACAAGTATTGTAAAGACATTAAGCAATATGTTTATACTAATTCAAATTCGAGCTGTATTCGAGCTATTTTAAGACGGCGAACATATTAAGAAACTAATATCATACACGAGAAATTGGAATGGCCAACGGCCCGGCTGAAATTTGTCTGACATTGAAAAAGTATAGGGACAAAACTGTTTGACTTTTTTACAGACTGGAATTCCTCCCGTAAAATAAAATAATATTTCACAGTAGAGAATGACACTGTTGTGTGCAGGAAACGTAAAAACTACCCTCAATGCCGTAAACACATTAGATGTTAATAAGTTATAGTGGACACTTTGAAAGAAATTATTTCCCTCCTCGTGATACATCATTTTACAACTACATTGGTGACGGTAACTTGCATAGTGCTGTAAAATAAAGATAAAGTTAGGTAACGTGGCTGTAAACCGCTGTACATGTTAACAACACCAAATGATATTATGTCCTATCAATGCAGGAAACAGTTGAGTCCTGATAATGTTTTCTCTTTTTGCATCAAAATGTCGACTGTTTTAGCGTAATAAAGTTCCAAGACGATTGGAGTAGACGCAGTTTTATTAATAATGTTTTCTCTTTTTGCATCAAAATGTCGACTGTTTTTAGCGTAATAAAGTTCCTAGACGATTGGAGTAGACACAATTTTATTGTGCTCGAATTATTTTAGCTTCGAAATAACTGACTTGTATGCTGCATAAGAAATCCAAATAGTTAATTGCTCGCCTGCAACATTTGCCAGTTTTCTGCCGAAGTTCATGGTTCTTCTCGAGAACTCCGGCTCTCATCCACAAATTAAAGACAGAGGAAACAATTGCGGAGAGTCACATAAAGCATCATTAAAACCAAAACAATCTGTACATTTCAATTAAATATTTCATTAAGTATAAATAAGATAACATAATTATCTTGCATAAGGATTGAATATAAAAACGGATAGCCATAGATAGCAAGAGTTCACGAACATCAGTTCATTTTAAGAACATGGAAATTTACTAAGGATATATTCACTCGTTGGGCATTTTAAACTTGTTCTTTAACCCGTGTTTGAAAAATTCTTTTCATTGTTTAAATATCGTATTTCATTTTAATAGTGTAAGTGCAGATATCAGGTGAAATGGTAAATAATAAACTAATATTCATTTCAGGGTTCATTGAATTTAAAACAAATGAATTTAATAAGAAATGAAAGAGTAACGAAATGTATTCACATGAGTTGTTTGTTATTGTAATTGTACTAATTATTAAGGGTCATAGAGGGATTTGTTTTATTATTGTTACGTTTAAATTTTATATTATCTTCAGCATTTCGGCAAAATAAACTCTTACTTTGGTAACTCTATTGTGTATTTCATAAGAATATCTTTTGTTTCTAGAACAAACGATACAAAATTTCTTCTCAATCATTTTATGCAAACCAACGTATCCCCAGACAGTGTCGGATCATCGCGATAGTTACCAAATAGTGAAGACCTTCACTGTCTCTTGGTCATAATTACTAACTCTATATGCCGGTGTCGTATTAAATTTTGCTACCATGACAATCAAGCTGCTTTTTAATGTTCGGAATACTTATTCGGTAAAACATCGATGTGTTCCGAAAGATCGTTATGAAAATCTGCTACCCAATAATAACGTGTTTGGATTATCGCCCTTCCACCAAGTTACAATAACAAAACCAATGCAAAAATATGAAATTTTCACGAGAGGATTGGAGTTGGGGTACGGTAATATGGATGTGCAGCCCAAAAGGGTCTCTTTTTTTCCCTTCCAAATTATATGAAAAGGTTGCTCTTTTCATTGAATAACATATATATTTGAGTAGTTGTAAATTATCTAAATATACCCAATTCCCCTTATTTTCATCTAAAGCTGAGGTTAACCGCGGTGACTTATCAAATAAAAGTGCTCTATTAACATCACTTGATTACATTTAATGTCTTTATGTCGTTACATAAACCAATAAAACATGTTTCATGCAATGATAACAAATGGTTGTTAATGTGTATAGGAATGCCCACAGATGTTATAATTAGTTGCAATTCTGTGAAGACAATTGAGGAAATAAACACTAGGAGAACAAGTTCTAACAGACAGGAAACACAAATACATATTATTCTTTATATGTCATTTTAATTTTTATTGCTTTTGTTTTATAAACATTTTGATAGTAAATGGACTTTTTTCAAAGTGGAGGTACAGTAAAATACAATTAAATATAAGAATATTTTTTGTTTAAAAATTCTATATACGATGTAAGTCACCATTGTATAAATAACGCAACCTTTTGTTAAATGTGTTATTACAAAACCTTTTCTTTTTTTAAACCTTCAATAACTCATAAAACTTTTACATTGTGTGAAAAGATAGATAAAGAATGTATTGCCGCTGTGGCGTAACCAACTCTCATATTTCGTTACAGATGTGTATGTTAATTAATACTAATGGCCACAAAGTGATGGCGCTGTAACTCCAAAACAAGGGATTATTTATGATCTCCTATTTGTAATCACTTAGGAATTGACAAGGAGTGCCAGTTTTACTACCGCAGGTCGGGGGTTTTCTATACTCCGGCTTTATCCCGATAAAAACTGGACGCCATGATATAGCTGAGCTGAAAATGGCGTTAAACACCATTAAAACAAACAAACATGAACACGTAGGTTCGCGTTCTGGCCTAAAGTATTATGAGATGGTATGGCCGAACCTTATAATTGACAAGGATTTGCCTCTTTATTGTGGATTTTTTAACTCGAAACTATGATATAGCTGTACAATTTCTGCAAGCGGCGTTAAAACCCATTACACCAACCAAAATCTTATTAACAAAAAAGTCTTTGCTATTATATAAATCAAGCGCGTAAATATATTGATGTTTGTTTGTGTTTAACGCCAATTTCAGCAATTTTTCATCTATATCGTGGCGTCCAGTTTTTATTGTCCAGTTACACTGTAATACAAACCCCTTCCCCATATCTTGCCAGATGATAAGATTGTCATATATCAACTGGAAGAAATGAAAATTAACGTATCTAAACATGTGATTTACATCGGACGTTTGCAATCCAGATTATTATTTTAATCATCCAAATCCATTTTTACAAGTTTAATGTTGCCATTAAAATGATCTTAAAGAGAAAAGGATCAAAATACCTTTAATTTTGAATTTTTATCCTGTGGTCAAAACTTGAGCTTTGAAATGGCCCATAAAATATTTTTTCATTATTATTTATCCGATATGGGTAAAACTGTTATCCCTGGGGCTATACTGTGATGGTTCCCAGTGTCCGAGCTACAGCGCATCTCCGGTAGAGGAAAGAAAGTTGTGAGGTATATAATACGACAAGTATTATCTTTCCTAAAAAGCTAGCCGTCTCAAAGCTTTATTTTTCTGTATGGACAAAAATACGTACTGTTTTTTTAATGTTAAATGGCAATATGTATTGTTATTATTTACATCACTTCAGTATAAGTACACGATGTTTAGATATCCAAATCAGACAACCGTAAAATATAGGTGAGAGACAGCACTATACTAAGCATCTCTAGATGCATCATACGTGGTAAGATAGTTGATGTTAACATTGTCAGTAAGCAGGAAAAGAATTAAAATTTGTCTTGTAACCGGAATCATTTGTCCATAAAATAAAAATCAAAAGCAGTATCCAAGAAATCATTGTTTAGTATCCTAGATCCATTATATTCACAAAAATAGATGATATAGACCTGTTCGCGAAAATGTTACGCTTCGGAAATTTCCGTTAAAGTTTTATACACATTTTATAATAAACATACACAAATCAATGCCACTTTCCTTTTTAAAAAGTTTGATTCCAATCTAATTAAAATCATATTTTCACTTGACCCCCTTTTGCTATTGTCGTCGTGAAAATAGCAAAAGGGGGAGCCAAGTGAAGATATAATTTTAATTAGATTGGTTTGATTCCCATTATCTTGCATATTTTTCCCCTTTTTCATTCATCGTAAGCGATTCGTGATTTCTCGGCTTTTCTAGAGTGGCATGAACGGCGGTCTGCCCATTATGATTGCCACCGCCCCGTAAAAATGAAGGGTTTTCATCCCTAACTTAGCTCTGCTTACTAGTATTTGTTGGCCAATCGGGTAGCTATCTCCCAAATTAAGCAGTCAATCAAGACACACATTGTTTATCTGTTATCCTTGAAGTACAACTGGTTTCTGCAGTTTAGAATTTGATCATTTATCCCGTCTTATGCGAAACGGCAAAAAACCTGACCGCGAACCGTAGTGGATAAAGTGTTTGCGGAGTACTGCGTTTCTTGCGCGATGAAGACCCCTTCCTTCTGTAGGCACTTTGCACCCGCGATATATTATGCTTAAAACTACGCGCCTCATAACTATTTCAGTGGAAGTCAAAATTCTGTTTCCGGTGGTAAATCACTTTTCTCATTATTTATTGATCATAAAAACAAACAATAAATCAGTCAATCAATCAATAAAATAGTTTTTAATCTTGTCATGTTATATATTATATTATAAACTATCTGTATTAAACCATTGCTGTGACAGTCTTAAAAAAAACATTTCCCTATTGTCCAACACTTAGAAGTCCCATGTCGTCCATCATTGTTAATCACTTTTTCTATCTTTCTTTACCTATAATTATCAAGTGGCACAATCTGGAAGACACCCTAATGAAATGTATAGTCTGAACAAAGATTGTTTGTTTGTTTGATTGGGGTTTAACGCCACTTTCAGCAATTATCATGGCGTCCAGTTTTTATTGGGAGAGAAAGCCGGAGTACCCGGAGAAAACTCACGACCTGCAGTAGGAAAACTGGCAATCCTTGTCAATTAAGATTGGAGTCGAGTACACCCTGCTAGCAGTGAGACTCGAACCCGCAACCTCAGTGTTGACAGACCACGTGATCAACAGTAGACGAACTACCTTAACCACTCGGCCAACGAGGCCCACTGAAAAAAGACAAAAAATCTCAGTACATTCGGAACGTACGTATGTACGGTTGTCCTACGAAAACAATGCTTTATAGTTGTTAAAGAAGCCGAACTAAACACTGGTATTGTTAAACAAAGAAATTCAATCTTCTTATGGTTTTGTCCACTTTAATTAGAATTCGTCCTCTCATGGCTTCTGTACTTATTTTCGACGCGATGTATCAGCAAAACTTGAGAGATGAGGGATCGAATTTTAATTAAACAGATTGTTTTGCTCATAGAGCGGTTTGGGTCATAACCTTGACTCTGTTGTGACTAAAATGTAGCAATGTATGTAATATTAACAATGTTCAGTTGTTTAAGTATTTTAGTTGTAAAAAGGGTGTTAACAGACCCGGTGATCAATTTTAGACGAACTAATTAACCACTCGTCTAACGAGGCCATATCCGATCTGTATTGGATAAATTTATTTGCTAAAAGTTTGATCTGGGCTAAGTACACCATCATGTATAAGAAAATGTACAGTGCGTTTGGTGTTTGACATTTTCGCTATGTTTGATATAAAAGTAAAATATATTTGGGTATCAATATTTTGGAGATTTGGAATACTGCTTCGATGTCACTGGCTGATTCTGAAGAATCTTTTCAGATAACAATTTATCGCGAAACTTTAAAAATGAAATATTTCTTACTTTTTCCACTGCCTTTTTGGAAAAATGAGAAGCAAAAAGAGCAAAAATAACAAAATTGAGAAGGAATTTGGAAAGCAAGCGTCATATTGGAAAAAGTAAACCTTAATAATAATAATAATAATAATAATAATAATAATAATAATAATAATAATAATAATAATAATAATAATATTCACATCAATATTCTTGATCTAGTTCTAAAAATGCATGTCGTAAAATATAGCAACAATACACATCTTCTTAGTCGGTGAACATATTTATATGAAAGTTTATTTTTAACAATAATTGTTCCTAAGTATATATGAATAAAATGAATTATTTTATTTATAATTACTTTAATGTGACAATTTTAATGTTAGATCAATTGTTGCTCTGTTCAAATTAAGACGACAGGTAGACACATTAACTTGGACATATATTAGTATGATTATATATTGAACACTAAAACAAATGTAACTTAATTAAATCTATTAATGAAGGCGAAGTATCCTCTAGAGGTAGCTTCACTAGATGTGTAAGAATTTATCTACATCTTTATAGCAGTAAACAAATAAAATTGACATTATTAGTTTCAGTGTGAAACAGCATAAAAGTAATTAAATGCAGAAAACATTCAGATAAAATCTTGACCATCTTCAAGATATTGTATATGACCGCCTTCAGATTTCATCACTGTTGGATAATTTGCTAGAACTACATATATATCTATAGGAGTCGTCAGAGAGGTACCTAGAGTACAGTG
Source organism: Limnoperna fortunei (assembly GCA_944474755.1). NCBI lineage: Eukaryota > Metazoa > Mollusca > Bivalvia > Mytilida > Modiolidae > Limnoperna > Limnoperna fortunei. The sequence goes on along the minus strand of OX104114.1, from coordinate 89,389,312 downwards.
AAATCTTGAACTTCTGGTAGATAGAATTCGCCACGTTAAGAAATTAGAATAAAGTACCATTATATTTGTATATACATCAAAGTGATACTATGGACTTACTTATTACATCAAAGTGATACAGAGTAGAATCACTAAAATGGAACAACATGAATTAAGCCCCATACCATTTGAAATATGGGGGGGGGACATGGCCCTTTTTATATGTAGTAAAATTCCTGTGAATAAATTTTACCGACCAGCTATTTAGGCTGACTTATAACAGTTATGTAAGCTTAAATTACGTTGTTTCTCTTACAAAGTTGTTTTAGGTGCTAGTTAAAAGTAATTCGAAGAAAAGATGGAGATTGTTTTCCTTGAAAACAAACATTTTATAAACATTTGTATTAATTTCTGCACATAATTTATCAGCATTTTCTTAAAAAAAGATGGTATAGGTTCTAATTAATTTATCGTTTGTCCCAATCTTAACCTAACAATAGATAACTTTTGATCATTTTAGTATCTTTCCCCCAGCCCCCTTTCTTCTAATCATTTAAAAAAATATGGCATATATATTGATGCTATCACTATATTGGATGCAGGATGGAAATTTGCTTTCGGATATTTTTTTAGATCCGCCGCGAACGTTAAGTGTTAATATCAAATTCAAATTTTTTAATTGGATAAAGCATAGTCATATTTACAATATTGCGTAATCTAATACACAACAGATAGTACGTTTATCGACATAAAAGTATATTGGTATGTATTCAATAATTATAATGAAATAATCAATTGTGAAAATATATAAAGTTTCTGTATAGTATGACAATGTACACTAAGTGGCATTTTGCTATACAATATGATGAGAATTATTTTTGAATAATTATACACATATATTTTTTCTAAAGATGTAAATTTCTTAGTGTATAAGATTCTTTTAAATATGAACAAATATTCTTTAGTTCTTGTGTTGTATTTGGGTTAATTAAGGAGTCGATTGATGGGTGTGACTTTTTACCCAAACATACCCAAACTTACCCAAATTATACCCAAACACACATTAAACTAACATGTTTTTGCATTTCTATTATGTCTTAGCATTTTATATACTATATTTTTGATGGAAAATGTTATAAAAGTGAATTTATCATGACAATTTTCGCCGTTAAAATCGATGAAGCCCCTTATGATCCTGAAAAATGTATTACCCAAACTCTCATTAAAATGACAATAAAAAAACTGGACCCCTTGATATAGCTGTTAAATTGATGAAAGTGCAAGCGTTAAACACTACTTAAACAAGCAAACAAATACGAGGTCATGTCATTGCATTATTATTGCCTACCATGTATCATTAGATTAATATTGTATACCATATATCTAAGGTAACTGTTTTTAGAAATTTTATTGTTCTTGCAAAACTGTATATGTTCATGAACATAAAAAATCGAGGGTCTCTCCTCCGATTGGTTTGAGTGTAGTGTTCACATTAGTTTTGAAATCTAATACCATATATACCTATTTTTTCTGTGACTGTGTACTTTGTAGTTAATCAGAAATAAATGAAGGTAATAACAAAATGCCGAATAAAAGAAACTCAAAAAAGACAATCCACAAATCAAACAATTTCCGAAACAGGAGCCACATATCTTCCTAAGTCAGAATTCATCTCTGCCACACCAGAAATTGAGACATGCCCATATTAATTGATTTATTAACCTCTATAAAATATGATTAAACAAAACAAACTGATAAACCAATTTCACATGCTAAATAGTCTCTCATTCTTATTTAATACACGTATAAAGTTAACTAAACTGATTTAAATTATAAACATAGATAATCGTTTTCATGGCTGCCGAAAAATTTTCTATCAACGTTTAAATGTTAAAAATAAATGGTTTGACGACAAACCTTTACGAAAGACAAACTACTCAGATGAAGAAGAGCAATATAACTTTCTACGATAAAATTCCACATTCTCGCCAATTCAAAATTGAAAGCCACCCGTCAAATTTAAGGATAACCACACGACATGATATAATCATTTTAAAAGCGTCAAATCAAGCAACATTTTCGCTAAACCGCGACAGTATATTAAGATAGAGAAGGGTATTATTGAGGAGATACTTTGTAAACCTGGTCGATGACCCATTTTATTGCGAAATGGTCTGATTTTAAGGGCAAAACGGTTATTATAGTCAATGATGGAAAGTCGCCGTTTCAATGGAAGATCCCCCCCCCCCCCCAAGGAATTAGACAAATAATTTTGAATTTTAATAGAAATTCTATAACCGTTTTTTTCAAGGAGTATAGTTCTTGTTACCCCATAATACAATACAGAGATATATAAGGTATCTTATTTTCATGGATCATCTTTCTGATTCCTCTTTTGTACATGTATAGATGTAAGGTAGCTGATTTTCATGAGTAATAGTTTCATACATGTTTAATATAATCTACAGGGTAAAGTTGCTTTTTTTAAGGAGTATAGTTCTTGTTACCCCATAATACAATACAGAGATATAAGGTATCTTATTTTCATGGATCATCTTTCTGATTCCTCTTTTGTACAATGTATACTAGATGTAAGGTAGCTGATTTTTCATGGGTAATAGTCTTATGTTTAATAAAAAATACAAAACAGCAATTTCAGGTATCTTATTTTCATGGGACATACTGCTGATTCCTCTGTTATTCAATGCAAAGATGTAAGGTAGCTGGTTTTTCATGGGTAATAATTTTATTTATCTTTAATATAATCTACAGGGTAGCTTGCTTTTTCAAGGATTATATTTCTTATTCCTCTATCATACAGTACAGAAATTTCAGGTATCTTATTTTCATGGGTCATATTTCTGATTGCTATGTTGCACAATGTATAGATGTAAGTTAGCTGGTATTTCATTGGTAATAGTTTTATTTAGCTTTAATATAATCTACCGGGTAGCTTGCTTTTTCAAGTATTATATTTCGTATTCCTCTATCATACAATACAGAAATTTCAGGTATCTTATTTTCATGGGTCATCTTTCTAATTCCTCTTTTGTACAATATATAGATGTAAGGTAGCTGATTGTTCATGGGTAATAGTTTTATGTTTAATTTAATCTATAGGGGAAGGTTGCTTTTTTAAGGATAATAGTTTTATACTTCTGTCATACAATACCTTGATATAAGGTATCTTATTTTCATGGGTCATCTTTCTGATTCCTCATTTGTACAATGTATAGATTTAAGGCAGCTGATATTTCATGGGTAATAGTTTTATACATTTAATTATATAATCTACAGGGTAAGCTTTCTTTTTTTCAACGATTTTAATTTTTATTCCTCTATCATACACTACAGAAATTTCAGGTATCTTATTTTCATGGGACATACTGCTGATTCCTCTATTATACAATATAAAGATGTAAGGGAGCTGATTTTTCATGGGTAATAATTTTATTTATCTTTAATATATAATATCTACAGTGTAGCTTGCTTCTTCAAGGATTATATTTCTTATTCCTCTATCAAACAGTACAGAAATTTTAGGTATCTTATTTCCATGTGTCATCTTTCTGATTCCTCTTTTTGTAAGGTAGCTGATTTTTCATGAGTAATAGTTTTAAACATGTTTAATATAATCTACAGAGTAAGGTCGCTTTTTTCAAGGAGTATAGTTCTTGGTCCCCTATAATACAATACAGAGATGCTTTTTTAAGGATAATAGTTTTATACCTCTATCATACAATACATAGATATAAGGTATCTTATTTCATGGGTCATCTTTCTGATTACTCACTTTGTTGTAATGCATAGATGAAATGTTGCCGATTTTTCATAGGTAATAGTTTTATAGATGCTTACAAAAATCTACAGGGTAAGGTTACTTTTTTTCGAGGATTATAATTCTTATTTACCCATCATGCAATACATAGCTGTAAGGTATCCTATTTTAATGGGTCATATTTCGGACATTTGTCATGCATAAATATACCGGTATATTGTTAGGTAAATAATAACAATAAAGGTGGCAGTGAAGTCATAGGAGAAAGTGAATGGTAGCAAAAGTAAGAAAAGAGAATGTAGAGCAGAACTATGGAATAAATAAATAAACTAATGAATAATCAATCTAGTACTTTCACCTTGACTTCACCTTCTTGAGGGCAACAATCAAATTTCTTAACCCGAACCCGAGGCAAACAACTTCAACGAGGGTTAGTTTACAAATATGAGTGTCTCCCTCAATAAGAGAGGGTCGTACTTGTTTTATTATATTGTACGCCAATTAACACTAAACATGTACATGTACATTTTAATTTACTGAAATTTGTGTTGTTCTCATCTAAACTTCTGCATTGTTGACCTTTTTATTTGTTTTTTTACCTTAAAGGTTATTTACCGGTGACCAATAGAGTTGTTTCCCTTTTGTTTTATTTCCCCGGGAACAATAGGGTTGTTTCCTTTTCTTTCATTCTATTAACAGGTTAACACTTTTTAATTTTTCTCAAAACAGATAACAGTAGATTTAAAATAATGATAACAGATAACAGCAATTTACATGAGAAAACAGAAAACAGCGACTTCAAAAATCGAAAAAAAACCAGATAACACTGAAACAGAAACAAGCGAGTTTCTCTTAGGACTCTTATTCAAACTTCAGAATTATGGTATTGATGGAAATTTATTACTCTGGTTTAAAAACTATCTTTCAGGGAGGGAACAAAGAGTGGTTTTAAGCGGTGGTAGTTCTGACTGGGCATCTATTAATGCAGGTGTTCCTCGGGGTTCCATTTTGGGGCCTTTATTGTTTCTTTTATTTATTAATGATATTGTAGAAGATATGAATGCTTGTGTTAAGCTTTCTGCAGACGACACTAGCATTTATATAATTGTAGATAGTCCCGAAGTCGCTGCTGACATATTAAATAGGGATCTAGCTAAAATTCATAGCTGGTCAAAAAAGTGGTTAGTACAATTTAACCCACATAAAACTGAAACGATAACTATATCTCGTAAATCAGTCAAGCCACTTCATCCACCTATTGTTATGGACGGGCTCAATATTCAAGAAGTCGCTTCGCATAAACACTTAGGCATTTATTTTTCAAGTAATGGTTCTTGGCATGACCACATTAATTACATTGTTAAAAAAGCTTATAATAGAGTTAATTTCCTTCGTAGGGCACGATTTGTCCTTGACAGGTATGTCCTGGAGAGAATGTACTTTTCTTATATTAGACCAATTCTGGAATATGGCGATGTGGTATGGCATAACCATACACAATACTTAGTAAACAAGTTAGAGAGTGTCCAGATAGACGCTATGCGCATTGTTACGGAAGGGACAAAATTGACGTCGTTAGAAAAACTTTATCAAGAAACAGGTTGGGAAACACTTTCGGCTAGGAGGGAAAAACATCGACTTATTCAATTATATAAGATTATAAACAAGGAATCCCCAAATTATTTATGGGAACTTGTTCCTAGTTCATTTGGTGATCGACATAGTCATTTTACTCGCCAAGTCGAAATATTGTTAATCTTCGTACAAGAACGAACTTCTACTCTGAATATTTTCTGCCTGCGACCATTAACATGTGGAATAATTTGCCTTTAGATGTAAGAAAGTCTACCTCGTTAAGTATATTTAAAAATAAATTGGAGACTCGTAGCAAAGTAACCCCAAAATACTATTAGGTCGGAACTCGAAAAGGGCAGATTCTACATGCGAGGCTTCGTATGAACAGTAGTTCACTAAATGAACACCTGTTTCTGCGAAACCTTGTGGATTCTCCAAAATGTACATGTGGTCATGTCGAATCAACCTATCATTTTCTTTTTGAATGTTATAAGTACGATCATCTTCGTTATAGTACCATACATACTCTTAATTTAAACCAACCTGTCGATGTTAACTTATTATTGTATGGGTCAGATTTTCTAACATTAGATGAAAATATTAATGTCTTTAATCTTGTTTAAAAATATATTGTTCAAAGCAAACGCTTTTTTTAACTGCATTTCACTATTCCATCATTTCCAATGTCACATTGACTGTTTCGTTTATTGATTACACTTCCTGACAACATTTACATGTCCTTTTTCTATTTCTATTCATTCTCTAAGCATGCTTATAGTTTTGATATTACACTTTGTCGGAATTGTAAGGAGACGGATTAACAAAAGCTTACATGCTTATTTCCGAATCCTGTATGTTATTCTTTGTATGATGTATTTTGTACATATTATTGAATTTAAAATTAATAAATATGTTTAAACTAAACACATTACCTGTGAATCTTATTTGCAAGATACGAAGGATAGACATTTGTATACCATAATACGCACGCATGGGGGGGGGGGGGGGGGGGTCTGTCATTGACAGGCGTATAAAAATGAAAATGAAAAATGTTTAATTCCATTTTAAACTACATAAACTAAATTACGTAAAATTGTAAAATTTAGGTGAAGATAGCATTTAAAATTTGGGTTTTTACTTCTTTGATCAATTAAAATTAATTAGTTGCTAAATTTATCTTTTGTAATTATGCGATAATTGGGAGATAGTCAAAAACATACCTGAAGATGTTCGCTCACAAATGTTTTCAGAGCAAATCTACGGACTGTAGAACAAACGTTTGGTAAATTATTTAGTAACAGACCCCAGTTTATGCCGTTATGGCATTGTAGATAATAAATAACATTATAAAAATAAGTTTGTTTATTAAAATAAGTATTTTAATAGCTCACGCCTATCTAACTCCACCTTACGGTATAAGGGAGATAAATTTAATTAATTTATGTCATAGGGTAGCTTGTTTACATGAGTAGTCAATTTTTAATAGCTCCGCGGTATTAAAATTTACTACCGTAGCTAATTTTCATAGGTAGCTCGGTATTAATACGACACCGGTTTGATCTGTGAAGGAATAACTTTAATAATCAAATGAATACCGACAGGGATTATTGAACATTCTAAACGATTGTAAGTACATGTAATACCGAAGCAATCATTCTTTATGCTATAAATCTTGTTAGAACTACGTCAGTCGAATTCGGTGCTTTAAAACTCGTAGATTTTTGTACCAGAAATACTTTGATAGTTCCTTTAGAAATGACCATTTCGTTTAGTCTGAAACAAACACAGATTCTATTAGCATTGTTCTTTAGTGTGCATTTTTACGCTAATTCAAATACATGGCAACTCAATATTTTTATGCTAATCTCAACCGAAGAACAATTAGATAGTGCAATATAAGTTAACGTACCGGTCAATATTTATTGGGGGTTTGGACCGGTGCAAAACGCAATAGATCACATACTTTTTTATGCCTGCATACATGGTACTCATGCAAGTTTTGTTATTTGATTGATTGATTGATTAATGGTGTTTAACGCCCGAGCAGCACTATTTCAGCTATATTCAGGCGATGAACATGAAATGGATGATAAAATGAACATGAAATGATGATGAATGAAAATGGGATGGGTCACAAGGAAAAATAGGGGTAACGGATTTTAGATTGCCACTGGCAAATGGGAGGATGGATAGGGTCGGGCAATTTGGCCTCATGTAGCGGGATCGAAATCCCTACTCATAGCGAATACTACAGCAGCGTTCTTTAACGTGCGAGGAACGTGGCATTTTTCCCAACACGGTGCACTAATATGGTTTGCGGTCAGGTTTTCCGTATTATGGCCTGACAACCCCAGCTTGCCAGGGGTACCCCATTCAACCACCTGGGGCACACATCCCAGTCGGTCTTTAGGCAAACCGACCTGACACGCCGGTCAGGGTACTGGGCGCTATTTAGTCGCCTTTTACGACAAGCTAGCGCGACTGCGGTCTATTCTTTTAGCCACCCGGATCCCGCACGGGGAAGTTTTGTTATTTTAAACACTGATAGGACAATAAGTTTTTATCTGACGTTTCAATTCAAAACCAACATTCTGTAATCGAACAAATTTTAAATAGGACATGTACTTTTGTACAAACAACTGATGTCGGACAGCAAGCTTTTTGTATTTTTATGAGATAGGACATATTTGAAATGCACAGGTCCCAAACTCCCCCCCCCCCCCCCCTTTACTGGTAGTCACTAATAATAGTCACTGTGATAATAGTGTCGTGTTTACTTTTTATTTCTTCATGGATTGATTGATTTGATAGTTCATTTATTTATTCGGTTTGATTCGATTCACTCGAACCCATATTTGTCACCGTACAATGCGGATGAAAACTCTGAGCATAAAGGACGAGGCTCAGAGACCTTTACCAAACTATACTTTACATACATGAACAATAATTATGTTTTATTCTATTTTTGACAAAAAATCGAATCACTGGTGAGTGTATCGATGAAAGTATAATAACTAATAACAAGTATCGAGTCACACACATATATGGAATATGACACGGCAAACAAAGGTGTAATTCTAGAAGTAGATCCAATCCAGGTACACAAAGTCAAGTACGATACCGCGTGTAATGCAAGTAATGTATGGACCTTCGATTCTGTCCGTTTCCAGAGTGTAGTTAAATGTAACACTTTCGTGTCCTTCTGTAGTCAAGAGTAACTTTGGACTTTGTAACTCGATACAATAACACCTTCAAACGAAATATTTGGGAACAAAATAGCACAACAGAACTGACATTAATGGATTGGTTGTACATGAATTGAGGAGCATGCTTTCTTTTTTTCAGTTTTAAAATGACAAGTGGAAACCGCTATTGCGATCCATGCCAACAACGCAGCGCCATCAAATTGGCCAAGGTTTGGTGTACAGAATGTCAGGAGGCGCTGTGTCGCGAGTGTGAAGCTTATCACCAAACGTTTAAAGTTAGCAGAGATCACAGACTGATACCAATTGTTGAAAATGAGAAATTTCCGACAGCCTTAGTTAAAATAAAGGCATTCTGTGAACGGCACGCCATGAAAAGAAATGAATTTTATTGCACTCTACACGAGGAGCCGATGTGCGCCATATGTGTGGCAAATGAGCACAAAAGCTGTGACGCTATTGTCACAATAGAAAAGGCGGCAGAAAACGCAAAATTTTCGCCAGCATTAGCAGATTTAGAAGACAGAATGCATTACGTAACTAATTTGCTAGAGAAGCTAAAACAGGACCGTATTTTAAATATGCAAGTTCTTGAGAAGCAGAAAACACACATGCTTTTGGAAATCAAAAGGTTCAGGGAAAATATCAATCGACATCTCGATATGCTTGAAAAGGACTTAACCAAAGAACTCCTCGAACTTCATGAAAAACACATTGAGGACTTACAATCACAAGTGTTTGAACTCGAAAACAGAGTTCATTCTATAAAAGAATACCAGAACTCGTCCAAAAAAATTAAAGACCAAGCAACAAACGTTCACATGCTGCTTGCAATGCGTGAACTTGAAAATCTACAAAATTCCCAAGAAGAGTATCTTGAGACGATCAGTGATCGGCTAAGTCGAGTTGACATAAACTTAGAATTTAACCAAAATGCAGTAGAAATACCAACTCTGGCTAAACCGCTTGGTTTTATTCAGACGAAAATTTCACCCTGTTACGTTTTTACAACGACAGAAAGAGTTAAACAAGCGCCGTTGTACGTAAAAGGCATTCTCCATGAGACGCGCACAGAGGTTAAGCACCAATTCATTGTGCCTAGATCTGACAGAAATGCCGCAATTACAGGTGGAACATTTCTGTCCGATGGTAGAATCGTGCTGGCAGACAATAACAATCAACGATTATTGATCTACAGCGAAAATGGGACTATTTTTGTTGAGGTTAAGATGACTGGAAAACCGTGGGATATAACAGAGGTTAGCCTCAATAAAGCGGCAGTTACACTCCCAAGTGACAGAATGGTCCAATTTTTTGACGTAAAAACCATGCGTGCCACACAGGAAACAAAAGTCAAAGGCCGGATATATGGTATATCTAGTTATGGAGGCAAAACGGTAGTTGTCTGTCGAGGCTCAGGCATGCTTCTACTGGACGAAGAAGGAACAGTTGACACCGCCTTACCTATTGACGTCACGTTTGTAGAGTATGTTTGCATGGGACCCGGGAGAATTTATTATACAGACTGGTACCGGAAGACAGTTCACTGTATTAATATGGTGGGTGAAGAAATTTTTAGACTGAAATACAATAAAATGAAGTATCCGTTGGGCATTACGCTCAACAGAGATGGGACGGTGTTCGTAGTCGGGCGTGACTCGCACAATGTACTTCACGTATCAGCCGACGGTCACCAGAGAGAGGTTATTCTTGGAAAGCAGCATGACCTAAGTTATCCTCGCGTGATCTCATGTCATCACGGGAGCCGTACAATGTTTGTTACATACAGTAATAAACACGTTGTTGTGTTTAAACTAACATGAATATGCTAACTATTACTGATAAATGTGAACACTGCTAAAAAATTATTAACTGAAAAAAAAACACTGCTGCTAAAAACTGTTTTACACTAACACTGCTGCTAATTAGTGTCTACCATAAACATTGCCTGAGATGAGCGCTTCTGCTTAGAACAGACTGACATGAGAAATGCTGCTAATCATTGACTGACATGAACATTGCGGCTGGTTGCTGACCGACGTGAACACTGCGCAGTTAATTATTGACTGACATGAAAATTGCCACCTATTACTGACAGACATAATCACTATACTGTCAATTATTGACCGACATGAACATTGATGCTGATTACTGACTGACATGAACAGTGCAGCTAATTATTGACAGACATGAAAATTGCCACCGATTACTGACCGACGTTAACACTACAGTCAATTATTGACTGACATAAACATTGCTGCTGATTACAGACTGACATGAACACAACAGTCAATTATTGACTGACATGAACATTGCCGCCGATTACTGACCGACATGAACACTACAGCTAATAATTGACTGACATGATTACTGCTGCTTAGCAACTATAGACGTGAACACGAGTAAAAGTAATTGCTCTTGTACAGATACTAGTATATTGATATTTAAATATAATTTTATTCGTGTTTACTTAATATATTTCCCAGGAATTTCACCATGTAGTTGGAAATCATGAAACAAAGTGCGGGTCATATAAATACACATATCATTTTATTCGGTTTCTGGTTAGTTTACTTGTATTTAAGTCTTTCTTTGCTTATATCGAGCATCGGATATAACCCTAATTTTAGACTTTCTCAGCTACATCATCATGACAATTAGTAGTGACAACAATCAGAGGAAACGAACGGTGGGAATTAAAAAAAATTGACTGGCCCCTTTTACAGTGTTTTATCATCTTGAAAAGCACATTGCAAACCCTATCTTCCCCTTTCGAGAAGTGAGATAAGCAATTTGTTTGGGTTGATGAAAACACCTAACAGTGTATGCAGGTTATTTGACCCGTCCGGTCGTAGATAAGATAACAATTTGTGAGGAGACAGGTTGTATTACGTAACCAGCTGTCAAGTTGATATAGTACACTCCAGACATATCAAGTAGCATACATAAAACATGTAAAACACGAGGAAAGTTCAGCTGTAATAAAACATTACGTTTGAAAATAGTGATCGGCACACTGCAGTCTTAGTTTTGCATCCGTCACGTTGGCTCCATCAATAGTGATCGGCACACTGCAGTCTTAATTGTGCATCCTTCACGTTGGCTCCATCAATAGTGATCGGCACACTGCAGTCTTAATTGTGCATCCTTCACGTTGGCTCCATCAATAGTGATCGGCACACTGCAGTCTTAGTTTTGCATCCTTCACGTTGGCTCCATCAATATTGATCGGCACACTGCAGTCTTAGTTTTGCATCCTTCACGTTGGCTCCATCAATAGTGATCGGCACACTGCAGTCTTAGTTTTGATTCCTTCACGTTGGCTCCATCAATAGTGATCGGCACACTGCAGTCTTAATTGTGCATCCTTCACGTTGGCTCCATCAATAGTGATCGGCACACTGCAGTCTTAATTGTGCATCCTTCACGTTGGCTCCATCAATAGTGATCGGCACACTGCAGTCTTAATTGTGCATCCTTCACGTTGGCTCCATCAATAGTGATCGGCACACTGCAGTCTTAGTTTTGCATCCTTCACGTTGGCTCCATCAATATTGATCGGCACACTGCAGTCTTAGTTTTGCATCCTTCACGTTGGCTCCATCAATAGTGATCGGCACACTGCAGTCTTAGTTTTGCATCCTTCACGTTGGCTCCATCAATAGTGATCGGCACACTGCAGTCTTAGTTTTGCATCCTTCACGTTGGCTCCATCAATAGTGATCGGCACACTGCAGTCTTAATTGTGCATCCTTCACGTTGGCTCCATCAATAGTGATCGGCACACTGCAGTCTTAGTTTTGCATCCTTCACGTTGGCTCCATCAATAGTGATCGGCACACTGCAGTCTTAGTTTTGCATCCTTCACGTTGGCTCCATCAATAGTGATTGGCACACTGCAGTCTTAGTTTTGCATCCTTCACGTTGGCTCCATCAATAGTGATCGGCACACTGCAGTCTTAATTGTGCATCCTTCACGTTGGCTCCATCAATAGTGATTGGCACACTGCAGTCTTAATTGTGCATCCTTCACGTTGGCTCCATCAATAGTGATTGGCACACTGCAGTCTTAATTGTGCATCCTTCACGTTGGCTCCATCAATAGTGATCGGCACACTGCAGTCTTAGTTTTGCATCCTTCACGTTGGCTCCATCAATACTGATCGGCACACTGCAGTCTTAGTTTTGCATCCTTCACGTTGGCTCCATCAATATTGATTGGCACACTGCAGTCTTAATTGTGCATCCTTCACGTTGGCTCCATCAATAGTGATCGGCACACTGCAGTCTTAGTTTTGCATCCTACACGTTGGCTCCATCAATAGTGATCGGCACACTGCAGTCTTAGTTTTGCATCCTTCACGTTGGCTCCATCAATATTGATTGGCACACTGCAGTCTTAATTGTGCATCCTTCACGTTGGCTCCATCAATAGTGATCGGCACACTGCAGTCTTAGTTTTGCATCCTTCACGTTGGCTTCATCAATAGTGATTGGCACACTGCAGTCTTAATTGTGCATCCTTCACGTTGGCTCCATCAATATTGATTGGCACACTGCAGTCTTAATTGTGCATCCTTCACGTTGGCTCCATCAATAGTGATTGGCACACTGCAGTCTTAATTGTGCATCCTTCATGTTGGCTCCATCAATAGTGATCGGCACACTGCAGTCTTAGTTTTGCATCCTTCACGTTGGCTCCATCAATAGTGATCGGCACACTGCAGTCTTAATTTTGCATCCGTCACGTTGGCTCCATCAATAGTGATCGGCACACTGCAGTCTTAATTGTGCATCCTTCACGTTGGCTCCATCAATATTGATTGGCACACTGCAGTCTTAATTGTGCATCCTTCACGTTGGCTCCATCAATAGTGATTGGCACACTGCAGTCTTAATTGTGCATCCTTCACGTTGGCTCCATCAATAGTGATCGGCACACTGCAGTCTTAGTTTTGCATCCTTCACGTTGGCTCCATCAATAGTGATCGGCACACTGCAGTCTTAGTTTTGCATCCTTCACGTTGGCTCCATCAATAGTGATCGGCACACTGCAGTCTTAATTGTGCATCCTTCACGTTGGCTCCATCAATAGTGATCGGCACACTGCAGTCTTAATTGTGCATCCTTCACGTTGGCTCCATCAATAGTGATCGGCACACTGCAGTCTTAATTTTGCATCCGTCACGTTGGCTCCATCAATAGTGATCGGCACACTGCAGTCTTAATTGTGCATCCTTCACGTTGGCTCCATCAATAGTGATCGGCACACTGCAGTCTTAGTTTTGCATCCTTCACGTTGGCTCCATCAATAGTGATCGGCACACTGCAGTCTTAGTTTTGCATCCTTCACGTTGGCTCCATCAATAGTGATCGGCACACTGCAGTCTTAGTTTTGCATCCTTCACGTTGGCTCCATCAATAGTGATTGGCACACTGCAGTCTTAATTGTGCATCCGTCACGTTGGCTCCATCAATAGTGATCGGCACACTGCAGTCTTAATTGTGCATCCGTCACGTTGGCTCCATCAATAGTGATCGGCACACTGCAGTCTTAATTTTGCATCCTTCACGTTGGCTCCATCAATAGTGATTGGCACACTGCAGTCTTAATTGTGCATCCTTCACGTTGGCTCCATCAATAGTGATCGGCACACTGCAGTCTTAATTGTGCATCCTTCACGTTGGCTCCATCAATAGTGATCGGCACACTGCAGTCTTAATTGTGCATCCTTCACGTTGGCTCCATCAATAGTGATCGGCACACTGCAGTCTTAATTGTGCATCCTTCACGTTGGCTCCATCAATAGTGATCGGCACACTGCAGTCTTAATTGTGCATCCTTCACGTTGGCTCCATCAATAGTGATCGGCACACTGCAGTCTTAGTTTTGCATCCTTCACGTTGGCTCCATCAATAGTGATCGGCACACTGCAGTCTTAGTTTTGCATCCTTCACGTTGGCTCCATCAATAGTGATCGGCACACTGCAGTCTTAATTGTGCATCCTTCACGTTGGCTCCATCAATAGTGATCGGCACACTGCAGTCTTAGTTTTGCATCCGTCACGTTGGCTCCATCAATAGTGATCGGCACACTGCAGTCTTAGTTTTGCATCCTTCACGTTGGCTCCATCAATAGTGATTGGCACACTGCAGTCTTAGTTTTGCATCCTTCACGTTGGCTCCATCAATAGTGATCGGCACACTGCAGTCTTAATTGTGCATCCTTCACGTTGGCTCCATCAATAGTGATTGGCACACTGCAGTCTTAATTGTGCATCCTTCACGTTGGCTCCATCAATAGTGATCGGCACACTGCAGTCTTAATTGTGCATCCTTCACGTTGGCTCCATCAATAGTGATCGGCACACTGCAGTCTTAGTTTTGCATCCTTCACGTTGGCTCCATCAATACTGATCGGCACACTGCAGTCTTAATTTTGCATCCTTCACGTTGGCTCCATCAATATTGATTGGCACACTGCAGTCTTAATTGTGCATCCTTCACGTTGGCTCCATCAATAGTGATCGGCACACTGCAGTCTTAGTTTTGCATCCTACACGTTGGCTCCATCAATAGTGATCGGCACACTGCAGTCTTAGTTTTGCATCCTTCACGTTGGCTCCATCAATATTGATTGGCACACTGCAGTCTTAATTGTGCATCCTTCACGTTGGCTCCATCAATAGTGATCGGCACACTGCAGTCTTAGTTTTGCATCCTTCACGTTGGCTCCATCAATAGTGATTGGCACACTGCAGTCTTAATTGTGCATCCTTCACGTTGGCTCCATCAATATTGATTGGCACACTGCAGTCTTAATTGTGCATCCTTCACGTTGGCTCCATCAATAGTGATTGGCACACTGCAGTCTTAATTGTGCATCCTTCATGTTGGCTCCATCAATAGTGATCGGCACACTGCAGTCTTAGTTTTGCATCCTTCACGTTGGCTCCATCAATAGTGATCGGCACACTGCAGTCTTAATTTTGCATCCGTCACGTTGGCTCCATCAATAGTGATCGGCACACTGCAGTCTTAATTGTGCATCCTTCACGTTGGCTCCATCAATATTGATTGGCACACTGCAGTCTTAATTGTGCATCCTTCACGTTGGCTCCATCAATAGTGATTGGCACACTGCAGTCTTAATTGTGCATCCTTCACGTTGGCTCCATCAATAGTGATCGGCACACTGCAGTCTTAGTTTTGCATCCTTCACGTTGGCTCCATCAATAGTGATCGGCACACTGCAGTCTTAGTTTTGCATCCTTCACGTTGGCTCCATCAATAGTGATCGGCACACTGCAGTCTTAATTGTGCATCCTTCACGTTGGCTCCATCAATAGTGATCGGCACACTGCAGTCTTAATTGTGCATCCTTCACGTTGGCTCCATCAATAGTGATCGGCACACTGCAGTCTTAATTTTGCATCCGTCACGTTGGCTCCATCAATAGTGATCGGCACACTGCAGTCTTAATTGTGCATCCTTCACGTTGGCTCCATCAATAGTGATCGGCACACTGCAGTCTTAGTTTTGCATCCTTCACGTTGGCTCCATCAATAGTGATCGGCACACTGCAGTCTTAGTTTTGCATCCTTCACGTTGGCTCCATCAATAGTGATCGGCACACTGCAGTCTTAGTTTTGCATCCTTCACGTTGGCTCCATCAATAGTGATTGGCACACTGCAGTCTTAATTGTGCATCCGTCACGTTGGCTCCATCAATAGTGATCGGCACACTGCAGTCTTAATTGTGCATCCGTCACGTTGGCTCCATCAATAGTGATCGGCACACTGCAGTCTTAATTTTGCATCCTTCACGTTGGCTCCATCAATAGTGATTGGCACACTGCAGTCTTAATTGTGCATCCTTCACGTTGGCTCCATCAATAGTGATCGGCACACTGCAGTCTTAATTGTGCATCCTTCACGTTGGCTCCATCAATAGTGATCGGCACACTGCAGTCTTAATTGTGCATCCTTCACGTTGGCTCCATCAATAGTGATCGGCACACTGCAGTCTTAATTGTGCATCCTTCACGTTGGCTCCATCAATAGTGATCGGCACACTGCATTCTTAATTGTGCATCCTTCACGTTGGCTCCATCAATAGTGATCGGCACACTGCAGTCTTAGTTTTGCATCCTTCACGTTGGCTCCATCAATAGTGATCGGCACACTGCAGTCTTAGTTTTGCATCCTTCACGTTGGCTCCATCAATAGTGATCGGCACACTGCAGTCTTAATTGTGCATCCTTCACGTTGGCTCCATCAATAGTGATCGGCACACTGCAGTCTTAATTGTGCATCCTTCACGTTGGCTCCATCAATAGTGATCGGCACACTGCAGTCTTAGTTTTGCATCCTTCACGTTGGCTCCATCAATAGTGATCGGCACACTGCAGTCTTAATTGTGCATCCTTCACGTTGGCTCCATCAATAGTGATCGGCACACTGCAGTCTTAATTGTGCATCCTTCACGTTGGCTCCATCAATAGTGATCGGCACACTGCAGTCTTAATTTTGCATCCGTCACGTTGGCTCCATCAATAGTGATCGGCACACTGCAGTCTTAGTTTTGCATCCTTCACGTTGGCTCCATCAATAGTGATCGGCACACTGCAGTCTTAATTTTGCATCCTTCACGTTGGCTCCATCAATAGTGATCGGCACACTGCAGTCTTAATTGTGCATCCTTCACGTTGGCTCCATCAATAGTGATCGGCACACTGCAGTCTTAGTTTTGCATCCTTCACGTTGGCTCCATCAATAGTGATCGGCACACTGCAGTCTTAATTGTGCATCCTTCACGTTGGCTCCATCAATAGTGATCGGCACACTGCAGTCTTAATTGTGCATCCTTCACGTTGGCTCCATCAATAGTGATCGGCACACTGCAGTCTTAGTTTTGCATCCTTCACGTTGGCTCCATCAATAGTGATCGGCACACTGCAGTCTTAATTGTGCATCCTTCACGTTGGCTCCATCAATAGTGATCGGCACACTGCAGTCTTAATTTTGCATCCTTCACGTTGGCTCCATCAATAGTGATCGGCACACTGCAGTCTTAATTGTGCATCCTTCACGTTGGCTCCATCAATAGTGATCGGCACACTGCAGTCTTAGTTTTGCATCCTTCACGTTGGCTCCATCAATAGTGATCGGCACACTGCAGTCTTAATTGTGCATCCTTCACGTTGGCTCCATCAATAGTGATCGGCACACTGCAGTCTTAATTTTGCATCCGTCACGTTGGCTCCATCAATAGTGATCGGCACACTGCAGTCTTAATTTTGCATCCTTCACGTTGGCTCCATCAATAGTGATCGGCACACTGCAGTCTTAGTTTTGCATCCTTCACGTTGGCTCCATCAATAGTGATCGGCACACTGCAGTCTTAATTGTGCATCCTTCACGTTGGCTCCATCAATAGTGATCGGCACACTGCAGTCTTAGTTTTGCATCCTTCACGTTGGCTCCATCAATAGTGATCGGCACACTGCAGTCTTAATTGTGCATCCTTCACGTTGGCTCCCTCAATAGTGATCGGCACACTGCAGTCTTAATTGTGCATCCTTCACGTTGGCTCCATCAATAGTGATCGGCACACTGCAGTCTTAATTTTGCATCCTTCACGTTGGCTCCATCAATAGTGATCGGCACACTGCAGTCTTAATTGTGCATCCTTCACGTTGGCTCCATCAATAGTGATCGGCACACTGCAGTCTTAGTTTTGCATCCTTCACGTTGGCTCCATCAATAGTGATCGGCACACTGCAGTCTTAATTGTGCATCCTTCACGTTGGCTCCATCAATAGTGATCGGCACACTGCAGTCTTAATTGTGCATCCTTCACGTTGGCTCCATCAATAGTGATCGGCACACTGCAGTCTTAGTTTTGCATCCTTCACGTTGGCTCCATCAATAGTGATCGGCACACTGCAGTCTTAATTGTGCATCCTTCACGTTGGCTCCATCAATAGTGATCGGCACACTGCAGTCTTAATTTTGCATCCTTCACGTTGGCTCCATCAATAGTGATCGGCACACTGCAGTCTTAATTGTGCATCCTTCACGTTGGCTCCATCAATAGTGATCGGCACACTGCAGTCGTAGTTTTGCATCCTTCACGTTGGCTCCATCAATAGTGATCGGCACACTGCAGTCTTAATTGTGCATCCTTCACGTTGGCTCCATCAATAGTGATCGGCACACTGCAGTCTTAATTTTGCATCCGTCACGTTGGCTCCATCAATAGTGATCGGCACACTGCAGTCTTAATTTTGCATCCTTCACGTTGGCTCCATCAATAGTGATCGGCACACTGCAGTCTTAGTTTTGCATCCTTCACGTTGGCTCCATCAATAGTGATCGGCACACTGCAGTCTTAATTGTGCATCCTTCACGTTGGCTCCATCAATAGTGATCGGCACACTGCAGTCTTAGTTTTGCATCCTTCACGTTGGCTCCATCAATAGTGATCGGCACACTGCAGTCTTAATTGTGCATCCTTCACGTTGGCTCCCTCAATAGTGATCGGCACACTGCAGTCTTAATTGTGCATCCTTCACGTTGGCTCCATCAATAGTGATCGGCACACTGCAGTCTTAGTTTTGCATCCTTCACGTTGGCTCCATCAATAGTGATCGGCACACTGCAGTCTTAGTTTTGCATCCTTCACGTTGGCTCCATCAATAGTGATCGGCACACTGCAGTCTTAATTGTGCATCCTTCACGTTGGCTCCATCAATAGTGATCGGCACACTGCAGTCTTAATTGTGCATCCTTCACGTTGGCTCCATCAATAGTGATCGGCACACTGCAGTCTTAGTTTTGCATCCTTCACGTTGGCTCCATCAATAGTGATCGGCACACTGCAGTCTTAATTGTGCATCCTTCACGTTGGCTCCATCAATAGTGATCGGCACACTGCAGTCTTAATTGTGCATCCTTCACGTTGGCTCCATCAATAGTGATCGGCACACTGCAGTCTTAATTTTGCATCCGTCACGTTGGCTCCATCAATAGTGATCGGCACACTGCAGTCTTAGTTTTGCATCCTTCACGTTGGCTCCATCAATAGTGATCGGCACACTGCAGTCTTAATTTTGCATCCTTCACGTTGGCTCCATCAATAGTGATCGGCACACTGCAGTCTTAATTGTGCATCCTTCACGTTGGCTCCATCAATAGTGATCGGCACACTGCAGTCTTAGTTTTGCATCCTTCACGTTGGCTCCATCAATAGTGATCGGCACACTGCAGTCTTAATTGTGCATCCTTCACGTTGGCTCCATCAATAGTGATCGGCACACTGCAGTCTTAATTTTGCATCCTTCACGTTGGCTCCATCAATAGTGATCGGCACACTGCAGTCTTAGTTTTGCATCCTTCACGTTGGCTCCATCAATAGTGATCGGCACACTGCAGTCTTAATTGTGCATCCTTCACGTTGGCTCCATCAATAGTGATCGGCACACTGCAGTCTTAATTTTGCATCCTTCACGTTGGCTCCATCAATAGTGATCGGCACACTGCAGTCTTAATTGTGCATCCTTCACGTTGGCTCCATCAATAGTGATCGGCACACTGCAGTCGTAGTTTTGCATCCTTCACGTTGGCTCCATCAATAGTGATCGGCACACTGCAGTCTTAATTGTGCATCCTTCACGTTGGCTCCATCAATAGTGATCGGCACACTGCAGTCTTAATTTTGCATCCGTCACGTTGGCTCCATCAATAGTGATCGGCACACTGCAGTCTTAATTTTGCATCCTTCACGTTGGCTCCATCAATAGTGATCGGCACACTGCAGTCTTAGTTTTGCATCCTTCACGTTGGCTCCATCAATAGTGATCGGCACACTGCAGTCTTAATTGTGCATCCTTCACGTTGGCTCCATCAATAGTGATCGGCACACTGCAGTCTTAGTTTTGCATCCTTCACGTTGGCTCCATCAATAGTGATCGGCACACTGCAGTCTTAATTGTGCATCCTTCACGTTGGCTCCATCAATAGTGATCGGCACACTGCAGTCTTAATTGTGCATCCTTCACGTTGGCTCCATCAATAGTGATCGGCACACTGCAGTCTTAGTTTTGCATCCTTCACGTTGGCTCCATCAATAGTGATCGGCACACTGCAGTCTTAGTTTTGTATCCTTCACGTTGGCTCCATCAATAGTGATCGGCACACTGCAGTCTTAATTGTGCATCCTTCACGTTGGCTCCATCAATAGTGATCGGCACACTGCAGTCTTAATTGTGCATCCTTCACGTTGGCTCCATCAATAGTGATCGGCACACTGCAGTCTTAGTTTTGCATCCTTCACGTTGGCTCCATCAATAGTGATCGGCACACTGC
Source organism: Limnoperna fortunei (assembly GCA_944474755.1). NCBI lineage: Eukaryota > Metazoa > Mollusca > Bivalvia > Mytilida > Modiolidae > Limnoperna > Limnoperna fortunei. The sequence continues at coordinate 89,368,407 of OX104114.1, read as the reverse complement.
AGTCTTAATTGTGCATCCTTCACGTTGGCTCCATCAATAGTGATCGGCACACTGCAGTCTTAATTGTGCATCCTTCACGTTGGCTCCATCAATAGTGATCGGCACACTGCAGTCTTAATTTTGCATCCGTCACGTTGGCTCCATCAATAGTGATCGGCACACTGCAGTCTTAGTTTTGCATCCTTCACGTTGGCTCCATCAATAGTGATCGGCACACTGCAGTCTTAATTTTGCATCCTTCACGTTGGCTCCATCAATAGTGATCGGCACACTGCAGTCTTAATTGTGCATCCTTCACGTTGGCTCCATCAATAGTGATCGGCACACTGCAGTCTTAGTTTTGCATCCTTCACGTTGGCTCCATCAATAGTGATCGGCACACTGCAGTCTTAATTGTGCATCCTTCACGTTGGCTCCATCAATAGTGATCGGCACACTGCAGTCTTAATTTTGCATCCTTCACGTTGGCTCCATCAATAGTGATCGGCACACTGCAGTCTTAGTTTTGCATCCTTCACGTTGGCTCCATCAATAGTGATCGGCACACTGCAGTCTTAATTGTGCATCCTTCACGTTGGCTCCATCAATAGTGATCGGCACACTGCAGTCTTAATTTTGCATCCTTCACGTTGGCTCCATCAATAGTGATCGGCACACTGCAGTCTTAATTGTGCATCCTTCACGTTGGCTCCATCAATAGTGATCGGCACACTGCAGTCGTAGTTTTGCATCCTTCACGTTGGCTCCATCAATAGTGATCGGCACACTGCAGTCTTAATTGTGCATCCTTCACGTTGGCTCCATCAATAGTGATCGGCACACTGCAGTCTTAATTTTGCATCCGTCACGTTGGCTCTATCAATAGTGATCGGCACACTGCAGTCTTAATTTTGCATCCTTCACGTTGGCTCCATCAATAGTGATCGGCACACTGCAGTCTTAGTTTTGCATCCTTCACGTTGGCTCCATCAATAGTGATCGGCACACTGCAGTCTTAATTGTGCATCCTTCACGTTGGCTCCATCAATAGTGATCGGCACACTGCAGTCTTAGTTTTGCATCCTTCACGTTGGCTCCATCAATAGTGATCGGCACACTGCAGTCTTAATTTTGCATCCTTCACGTTGGCTCCATCAATAGTGATCGGCACACTGCAGTCTTAATTGTGCATCCTTCACGTTGGCTCCATCAATAGTGATCGGCACACTGCAGTCTTAGTTTTGCATCCTTCACGTTGGCTCCATCAATAGTGATCGGCACACTGCAGTCTTAATTGTGCATCCTTCACGTTGCAATGGCTCCATCAATAGTGATCGGCACACTGCAGTCTTAATTTTGCATCCTTCACCTTGGCTCCATCAATAGTGATCGGCACACTGCAGTCTTAATTTTGCATCCTTCACGTTGGCTCCATCAATAGTGATCGGCACACTGCAGTCTTAATTGTGCATCCTTCACGTTGGCTCCATCAATAGTGATCGGCACACTGCAGTCTTAATTGTGCATCCTTCACCTTGGCTCCATCAATAGTGATCGGCACACTGCAGTCTTAATTGTGCATCCTTCACGTTGGCTCCATCAATAGTGATCGGCACACTGCAGTCTTAATTTTGCATCCGTCACGTTGGCTCCATCAATAGTGATCGGCACACTGCAGTCTTAATTTTGCATCCGTCACGTTGGCTCCATCAATAGTGATCGGCACACTGCAGTCTTAATTTTGCATCCTTCACGTTGGCTCCATCAATAGTGATCGGCACACTGCAGTCTTAATTGTGCATCCTTCACGTTGGCTCCATCAATAGTGATCGGCACACTGCAGTCTTAATTGTGCATCCTTCACCTTGGCTCCATCAATAGTGATCGGCACACTGCAGTCTTAATTTTGCATCCGTCACGTTGGCTCCATCAATAGTGATCGGCACACTGCAGTCTTAATTGTGCATCCTTCACGTTGGCTCCATCAATAGTGATCGGCACACTGCAGTCTTAATTGTGCATCCTTCACGTTGGCTCCATCAATAGTGATCGGCACACTGCAGTCTTAATTTTGCATCCGTCACGTTGGCTCCATCAATAGTGATCGGCACACTGCAGTCTTAATTTTGCATCCGTCACGTTGGCTCCATCAATAGTGATCGGCACACTGCAGTCTTAATCTTGCATCCTTCACGTTGGCTCCATCAATAGTGATCGGCACACTGCAGTCTTAATTGTGCATCCTTCACGTTGGCTCCATCAATAGTGATCGGCACACTGCAGTCTTAGTTTTGCATCCTTCACGTTGGCTCCATCAATAGTGATCGGCACACTGCAGTCTTAATTGTGCATCCTTCACGTTGGCTCCATCAATAGTGATCGGCACACTGCAGTCTTAATTTTGCATCCGTCACGTTGGCTCCATCAATAGTGATCGGCACACTGCAGTCTTAATTTTGCATCCGTCACGTTGGCTCCATCAATAGTGATCGGCACACTGCAGTCTTAATTTTGCATCCTTCACGTTGGCTCCATCAATAGTGATCGGCACACTGCAGTCTTAATTGTGCATCCTTCACGTTGGCTCCATCAATAGTGATCGGCACACTGCAGTCTTAGTTTTGCATCCTTCACGTTGGCTCCATCAATAGTGATCGGCACACTGCAGTCTTAATTGTGCATCCTTCACGTTGGCTCCATCAATAGTGATCGGCACACTGCAGTCTTAATTGTGCATCCTTCACGTTGGCTCCATCAATAGTGATCGGCACACTGCAGTCTTAGTTTTGCATCCTTCACGTTGGCTCCATCAATAGTGATCGGCACACTGCAGTCTTAATTGTGCATCCTTCACGTTGGCTCCATCAATAGTGATCGGCACACTGCAGTCTTAATTGTGCATCCTTCACGTTGGCTCCATCAATAGTGATCGGCACACTGCAGTCTTAATTGTGCATCCTTCACGTTGGCTCCATCAATAGTGATCGGCACACTGCAGTCTTAATTGTGCATCCTTCACGTTGGCTCCATCAATAGTGATCGGCACACTGCAGTCTTAATTGTGCATCCTTCACGTTGGCTCCATCAATAGTGATCGGCACACTGCAGTCTTAATTGTGCATCCTTCACGTTGGCTCCATCAATAGTGATTGGCACTGCAGTCTTAGTTTTGCATCCTTCACGTTGGCTCCATCAATAGTGATTGGCACTGCAGTCTAAATTTCGCATTCTTGACGTTGTATTCCTCAATACCACATACATAATTTGTCGGTCAAGAATAAAAAGATGTTTTATCCTGCAATCATTCTTGAAAAATACTAACCAAGAAAGTTTTGATTGTGATGTTAGACTTGGGACACTTAGGGGTTTAAATATTAAAACACACAAACACACACACACACTTTTATTATAAAGCAAATTTAAAATGCAAGATAAAAACAACACGAGTGTGTTCTCGAAAAAATATAGTTCATGTATTTTCTAGAGACAGTTTCATTTCAATCAATTACGTTATTCTAAAATGACGTCCTGCTGTCGTTATGTAAACAAAGCCTGTGTTAAAATTCCAATAAATCTAGTTCGCACAAGCGTAAGTTCAGAGGGTTAAATTATTTTAAAAAACTCAAATTTTAAACCATAATAATCGTTACTGTTAATAAAATTGCTATTTTAAGTCTGAATTTTGAGATTTACATGATTTAACATACTGTCATTAAATTGTTTCTTGCCACTCTACATTATGACAAACCGGAGATACGTGGAACAGAAATGCACCAGAGCGCGGTTTACTGTTAACTGTATAGATTACCGTATTTGTCATCATCAAACAAAACAAAATATCTTTAGTTCAATTAGACACCCATTGCTGAGTTAAGTAATTTACATTATGTACAGACAAAATACAATAAACGAGAAACTCCATTAATGATAAAAATAAAAATATATATATTTAAACAAGTACTATCTTTAAAAAAGATAACCGACGCATTAAAGATATAAATTGAGTTATGCATGGAACTACGAATCATCATTATTGTCATACAAATTCCCCGTTTCAATAGACCAGAAATGTTTGATGGACATTTTTTTGGGGAAGTACTGACGGACAATTATTACTACGTAAAAGAAATCATGAACCTATAAATTAACATTAGTCCCAGGTGAAACGAGTTGGAAATTATTAATTTATACATGTGTTCGCGCCCCCTTTTTATTTACGTGTTTTCAATATTAACAGATTTACCAAGCATACAGTTAACTCAAAATTGATACTTTGTTGTACATGTACATGTATTCCAGAACGTTTATTGCTATTATGTATTGAAACCCACTGCCTAAGATACAGAAATGATGTTTTTCTGCAAGCACCAAAAGCAGTTATACAATTATGTCAACAAATTGAATATAAGAATTGTTTAATAAAATGTTTATAGTTTACTGATTAAGCAAAGTATACTTTACAATTAGAGCCACAACTCTCTATCTATGTGTGTACTACGACGGACGCCCAAGAACAATAATAACACATTTGATTTACTTTCAACATGAATATACAATGATTGTTAATTTGTATTTTTTTAAAGAAATTAATTAAAATTTCTTCTCTTCGTTTCTTTTACACTCTATAAAATCCCGGAAAAATCCAGGGTGTTAATATGCGTTTTAATTTGCGCTGTACTTCAAATAAAAAATATTTAACATTTTTGTACAAGACGTTTAATTTAAAATTGTACAAACTGCAGCTCATCGCTATCGTTCTTAATACTTAAATTGCACTATGAAATAATTTTATAAACAAACAGACGGCAAAATCTAATAATAATAGGACACAATTTTAAAAGGAGAATTGCCAATTTACCATCCTGTTCCGAACCCCTGTCCAATTCATTACCCTGTTTCGAACCCCCGTCCAAATTGGTTTTTGACTAATCAAGAAACAGAATTAGGATCACGTTACTTGCTTTTCGAGAGGTGAAGTGTCATGAGGTCAAAGGGTAAAAAGTGAATATAATACCGACTGCGTCGGAAAAAATTGTAAAACTTGAGAATTGTCTACTATTAAACAATATGATAAAAAGCATACACGTGTTTGTATAGGAGTTTGATATATTCTAAAATTATGCTGTTAATGAATGTTTAAAAGCTTTTAAAAAGTTTGATACACAAACGTTGTTCATTGAAAAACAGCGTTATCAAACCTAATTATGACAGAACTTTCCATATGTGACAAATTTAATTAGTTTATAAATTATGTTTACCATGGTTAAAAATATACGGTCCTTCTTACTACATATTCTCTCTGTTTATTTTAAATACTGAAAATATATATATTTTTTCGTTAACAATGTCTAATATAACATATAATGAATGTTATATTGACGCCTGGAATACATTTGATTGCAGACAGAAGAATAATTTAATGACTGCCAACACAATGAACATTGTTATAGGTCGGTATATTTTACTTTGATCTTCCGACGATGCTGGACGTAAAGACAACGATAACTGCCGATCTTGCCACCAGAGAAACACGCTCGACAAATGGATATTTCGAAAAAGACATTTCCGGATCGTACGGTTAGATCTTTTCCGATTTTGGTCAATTTTACATATATTTGATAAACTTCCTCCTAAAGAATATTATATAACTGACGACTTTCCAATTTAAAAATCGCCACCTAGTGTCCACTTTCGGTACTAAAAACTGCGGCTACAGCCGCAGTTTGTTCTGTTGAAAACTTATGAAATGGACAATTACCTTTGATAAATTTTAACGCTTATGTTAATTACAGGTGTCAAAATCTAATTGAAGATGTTTTTAAAACCCCATGCTTGTGTAAACATGATTGTTAATTAATTATCCATAATGTTTATTACCCCATTTACTTGATGCTAATCAAAGGTAGAACCCCAGCTGTTTTATAGCTTAATTTAACAAGCTTACCAGTGACATACTTAGTACATGTTCCAATTTATTCAAACTCACCTGTTGCCTATGGCTATAGTAACATCTACTAATGAGGTTAATTAAATAATTTAATTGGCATAGACGAACAATACAAAAAACAATGCAAAATCTTTATTTCAATATCATAGTCTTTAAGTGATGATAGCCGTAGTTTTTTTAACTGGAAGTAAAAAGGGAGATAAATCATGTAAAACTGGAAATGGGTCAACTCAAATTAGAAATAAGCCAATTTTATAATAAAAGACTTGATAGCAACAAATATAGTGACACTAATTATCATATCATGATAACGCGTAATGCAAAACCTTTAAAGATATTCTGTACAATTCATTTGATTACAAAATATGACGATGTTCTAGATGTTGAACCTATTATTGGCGTTGCAGGTCACTAATTACTAGCCTATAAATCAATACCTATTAAAGGTAAGTTTATTTTTTCGTCTTGGGTACAAAAAATAATTGAGCGTCACAAGGATCCTTCCACCCTGCAAGGAAAATATCTGCTGCAGCACCACATCTGCAGGATTTTTCATATGGGGCCTGGGCTATATATTTTAATTAAAATTATAGAAGATTGGCGCATAGCCCTAGACGATAATAAATATATCGCTGCAATATTAATGGACCTTTCAAAAGCATTCGACTGTCTGCCTCATAACCTTCTCCTTCTGAAACTTGAAAACTATGGTTTATCTAAAGAAGCCCTCACACTTTTAAAAAGTTACTTAAGCAACAGGAAACAATGTGTTAAAATTGGCTCAGTATATAGTTCTTTTCTAAATATTTACAAAGGGGTTCCCCAAGGATCAATTCTAGGACCAGTACTGTTTAACATTTTTATGAACGATATCTTCCACTTTGTGTCAAAATCTGATTTATACAATTATGCAGATGATAATACACTCTCATATAGCAGTAATGATTTTCAAGATGTAATTAAAACTCTAGAGGTAGAAAGTAAAGACTTAATACAATGGTTTAATAATAATCACATGCAGGTTAACCCAGAAAAATTTCAAGCCATAGCTGTAGGCAAAAAAACCCACTGTAAAAATATTGTATTTGATATAAATGGTAGTAAAATTAGATGTGACGATGAAGTAAAACTTCTTGGTGTTACTTTTGACTTCAAACTAAATTTTGACACTCACATTGCAAATATATGTAAAAAAGCCTCCCAACAATTAAATGTCTTAAAAAGAATTGGACAACACCTCAACAAATTGGGTCGACTCACCATATACTATACTTTTATTTTATCCAATTTTAACTATTGTCCTTTAGTGTGGCATTTTTGTAGCGAAAAAAACACAAAAAAACTAGAAAAAATTCAAGAAAGGGCCTTAAGATTTATCTATAAAGACGATAGTGGTACATACGAAGACCTACTCACTAAATCTAAGATGCCATCATTACGTCTAAGAAGACTGCGTCTTTTAGCTATACAAGTTTTTAAAATAGTTAACAAACAAACCCCTGCATACTTACATGATCTTATAACTATTAAACAGAGTTTTTATTCTTTTAGATATTCAAATATAGCAGCCAAACCAAACGTTAATACAACAAGGTATGGTCTACACTCGGTGCGGTATGGGGCTGCCAAACTATGGAATGAACTCCCAAATGATCTGAGAGGAGATATAAGTTTAAATCAATTTAAGGGTTTAATTAGTAGGTGGGAAGGGGTGGCTTGTAATTGTTCTTTTTGCTGTTAGATATAGTTTGGCACCCCCCGACATCACCAGTGTCTGAAATCCCTAGTGCTCCTTTCAGTGCTGCATGTTTTTATGCTATGGCTATGCTTACATCTTTTTAATTTTCTTAATATATAAACATTTGTGCTTTTCGATGCTTGTGTACGCTATTAATATATTTTAGTGCTTTTTCTGTTTTATTTGCTTTTATGTATCCCATGTCTGCTTTTTTTTATGTGCTTAAATGTATCTTACCTGAATTTTCTATGTTTTATATCGAAGGAAATCTCTCATGTCTGCATGCTTTTATGTACTGTGTTTTGTCCTTAAAGATGCTCTTATCATTGATTTTATGTATGCAATGTATTTGTTTTGCCTTGTTTGTCTGTACTCACATGTCTTAATGTCGGTTTTAAAAGCTCATCAGAGCTTATGTTATATGTATGTAATTTTGTTATTTTTTGTCTTACCGACTATAAATAAAATTTACTTGACTTGACTTGACTTGGCCCCTGTGAATTGGGAAAATTACAATGCAAACTCCACAATTTGGACAAAAGTCTCAAATCTGAATAAACTATTAAAAAAATGATTGCTTTTTACCACCGTTTTTATTAATAACTCATGCTTTATACATGTGTACTTGAAAGATCCAAATTTCCTGCCATTTTAATAGATAGTAAAACATAAGCACAAAATTTGACCTCATTATATTCTCTTAATTCGGGTCCTACTAAACGCAGAGAAGTGCAGAGAAATGCAGAGAAGTGAAGAGAAGTAATTAAAAAATGATTTATTTGATTAAATAAAGGTTTATTTTATTTTATTTTATTTATATCTGTTATATTTTGTATAAATTTATCAAAATTGACAAAAATGCGACCTTATTTCTATATAATTCGTCTGTGAATGGACGATTTCGAGCAGATCGACGATGTTTACATAGGTTATAATGGCCGACAGTAGAGAGAAGTAACTGTATAATGTATCACACATGATGTTTATTATGTAATAAGTATGATTCGGAACAATTTCATCACAAAGAACACTTTTCTGTGCAAAAATTGTTATTGAGACCACAAAAAAAGAGTGATTTCATAGAAAGTAAACCAGGTGTACATTCTCGTACATTGTGTAAACAAATGTGCATATAATTACACCACGATTACCGGTTAAATTCCGGATTGACAGTTCATATTGGACAACCATTATATACAATGAATAAAATATATAATGGAAGAGCCCCCACGCATTATGTCATCAGGAGTAGCTGTGTTAACATCTCTCCTGATCTCCCTTGGAGCCTTACCGTGTTTTACCCCATCACGGATAATAGACTTCTGTGTGGAAGTTAAACTGCGGTAAGGGACGGTAGTATACTTGGCATTGCCATGAACTACATTTGGGACATAATATAGAAACTGTGTCATGCCGTACATTACACAGATCCACTCCCGAAACCACCCGGAATTTACTGTTCAGCTTTGTCAATCGCCATATTGAATTTACATCGAACAAATTTGGGTGAAATAAAGTCGGTTATTATAAATCTAAGTTCGTTAAACATGTTAAAACTTATTTAACATAATATTTTGTTTATGAATTAACTTTTTGGAAACATTTATTAAAGATAAATAAACCATTATTTATGTTTCTCTCGTACTTCTCTCCACTGTAGCCCATTACATCGTATGTAAACATCGTCAAACTGATCGAAATTGTCAACTAAATGACAAATTATGTAAAGATGTGGTCTTCTTTATGTTCATTTATACAAAATATAAAAAAAATATATATAAATAAACCTTTATTTAATCAAATAAACCATTTTTTAAATTACTTCTCTTCACTTCTCTGCATTTCTCTGCACTTCTCTGCGTTTAGTATGACCGCTTAATTCCATCAATTCTATCTAAAGCAAGGTAAAAACATAAATTAAATCAAATACATATTGGCTACATGCATATATGTATGCTTACATTCCCTGTCTCGTGCATATTCATAAGATAAGTTATTAAAATAAACATCAAAGATTGTCAATTTATAAGGAGATGTAAAATTCTACAATCAGAAACATTATCATGATCTATATGCTAATCATATATTATCTATCTAAGCTCTAATTTCATCAACCAGTATGTAACTGAACAGAGACATAAAATCACTATTTCATATTTTACTTTAAATCTCATTCTCATGTGTTTCTGGAGTCTTTGCTAAATGACTGGTTTAGCACTAAATCAGATGCTTAACTTTAGAATTGTGCATTGCTCTGGCTTAACTCGGATGCTAATAGACAAGGTCTGTAGGAAGGTTCGACTGAATGGCTATAATTGGATGGGTCTACTAGGGTGGCAAGAAGACTATTGATTTCCTATGCATCAGGGTTCCGGGCAAATATTTAATTCTTAAATTCTTAAAACCAAAATTGTCTAGTTTTTGGTAAAATGCACCATCTTTCACCTTTAGTAATACTACTTATTTCACATTGTTCAATTTCAGTTTAAATGTGTTTGAAGAGTTGCGCTTTTCATTCCAAATTTTTTCCTCCAACTTATTCTTTTCTAGACAATGCTATTTAAACTCAAAAGCCTATTTTGGTGGGAAAAGATATCCAAAATAGAAAAATATAAAGTTTCAAGACACAATATTATTTTAAATACTGTACAAAATTCAGCAACTTAAAAAATCATAAATAATAATCAAAGGATCAATAGTAGACAAACTACATTAAGCACTCAGCCACCGAGGACCCCCATTTTAAAAATTAATCATTGTGTATAAAATAGCATAAACATTAACACTTCAAGTCCCTGCAAAATCTTTGATTGGTTAAATAGAGCAAATTTGAGTCAACATAACTATTTTAGCAAGCACTATAACAAGACTCTTGTATTGACCGAACAGAGCTGGCTTACCACATTAAATCATAACCATAGAAACAAGTATTACATGTATAACAAAACACTTTTATTATCTGAACAGAGCTGTCCTTACCACATTCCAACAGAGCTATCCTTACCACATTCCAACAAAACCATAATAACAAGCACTGTATGTATAACCAAACACTTGCATTGACTGAACAGAGCTGTCCTTACCACATTCCAACAAAACCATAATAACAAGCACTGTATGTATAACCAAACACTTGCATTGACTGAACAGAGCTGTCCTTACCACATTCCAACAAAACCATAATAACAAGCACTGTATGTATAACCAAACACTTGCATTGACTGAACAGAGCTATCCTTACCACATTCCAACAAAACCATAATAACAAGCATTGTATGTATAACCAAACACTTGCATTGACTGAACAGAGCTGTCCTTACCACATTCCAACAAAACCATAATAACAAGCATTGTATGTATAACCAAACACTTGCATTGACTGAAAAGAGCTGTCCTTACCACATTCCAACAGAGCTGCCCATACCACATTCCAACAGGGCTGTCCTTACCGAATTTTAGCATACACATTGTTGTTACTAAGCATGTGTTGACAGAATAGAGCTATATATATTACTGATCAGTAAAGCATTTTTATTGCAGAAAATGGAAGAGACAATGGAAGATTATACCAAACCATTAATTCTGAAGAATGGATGCTTTGAAAATCCATGGAAAGACTTTAAATTCCCCTCAATATCAGGAGTTTTCAAATTCCTGTTATTTGCCAAGGACAATTCTAATATTCCAGGAAGACAGGTAATTGCATTTAACTTGGAGACACAGCTATAAATATGGTAGATGAATATGGAGCAGTGCACATTTTTGTTTTGTTTTTTTCGTAGCAAGCAAATAAATCACATAGAAGTTCAATACTCTACTTGTCACTACCTGACAGGTGTGTATATATTGTTTTTAGAACAGAAAGATTTTGCTGCATATTTTATAATTATTATAAAAATGATGGTAAATGCATGAACTGTTAAACAAGTCTGTTTGACTATATTATATGTCCCTTATTTCTACATCTATCTATTTCCTGTTTGACTGTATTACATGTATATGTCCCTTAATTTGTCTACATGTATCTGTTTTCCCCGTCCTGAATATAGCTGAAATACTGCTCACTGCTCCCGACACTTTGATGTACAAACGAAGTTGCATACATTTGTATCTATTCTCTGATTGACTGTATTGTATGTCCCCTATTTCTACATGTATCTATTCTCTGATTGACTGTATATTGTACGTCCCTTATTTCTACATGTATCTATTCTCTGATTGACTGTATATTGTACGTCCCTTATTTCTACATGTATCTATTCTCTGATTGACTGTATATTGTACGTCCCTTATTTCTACATGTATCTATTCTCTGATTGACTGTATTGTATATCCCTTATTTCTACATGTATCTATTCTCTGATTGACTGTATTTTATATCCCCTATTTCTACATGTATCTATTCTCTGATTGACTGTATTGTACGTCCCTTATTTCTACATGTATCTATTCTCTGATTGACTGTATTGTACGTCCCTTATTTCTACATGTATCTATTCTCTGATTGACTGTATTGTACGTCCCTTATTTCTACATGTATCTATTCTTTGATTGACTGTATATTGTACGTCCCTTATTTCTACATGTATCTATTCTCTGACTGTATATTGTACGTCCCTTATTTCTACATGTATCTATTCTCTGATTGACTGTATTGTACGTCCCTTATTTCTACATGTATCTATTCTCTGATTGACTGTATATTGAACGTCCCTTATTTCTACATGTATCTATTCTCTGATTGACTGTATTGTATGTCCCTTATTTCTACATGTATCTATTCTCTGATTGACTGTATTTTATATCCCCTATATCTACATGTATCTATTCTCTGATTGACTGTATTGTACGTCCCTTATTTCTACATGTATCTATTCTCTGATTGACTGTATTGTACGTCCCTTATTTCTACATGTATCTATTCTCTGATTGACTGTATTGTACGTCCCTTATTTCTACATGTATCTATTCTCTGATTGACTGTATTTTATATCCCCTATTTCTACATGTATCTATTCTCTGATTGACTGTATTGTACGTCCCTTATTTCTACATGTATCTATTCTCTGATTGACTGTATTGTACGTCCCTTATTTCTACATGTATCTATTCTCTGATTGACTGTATTGTATGTCCCTTATTTCTACATGTATCTATTCTCTGATTGACTGTATTTTATATCCCTTATTTCTACATGTATCTATTCTCTGATTGACTGTATTGTATGTCCCCTATTTCTACATGTATCTATTCTCTGATTGACTGTATTTTATATCCCCTATTTCTACATGTATCTATTCTCTGATTGACTGTATTGTACGTCCCTTATTTCTACATGTATCTATTCTCTGATTGACTGTATTGTACGTCCCTTATTTCTACATGTATCTATTCTCTGATTGACTGTATATTGTACGTCCCTTATTTCTACATGTATCTATTCTCTGATTGACTGTATTGTATGTCCCTTATTTCTACATGTATCTATTCTCTGATTGACTGCATTGTATATCCCTTATTTCTACATGTATCTATTCTCTGATTGACTGTATTGTATATCCCCTATTTCTACATGTATCTATTCTCTGATTGACTGTATTGTATGTCCCTTATTTCTACATGTATCTATTCTCTGATTGACTGTATTTTATATCCCCTATTTCTACATGTATCTATTCTCTGATTGACTGTTTTTTATATCCCCTATTTCTACATGTATCTATTCTCTGATTGACTGTATTGTACGTCCCTTATTTCTACATGTATCTATTCTCTGATTGACTGTATTTTATATCCCTTATTTCTACATGTATCTATTCTCTGATTGACTGTATTGTATGTCCCTTATTTCTACATGTATCTATTCTCTGATTGACTGTATTTTATATCCCTTATTTCTACATGTATCTATTCTCTGATTGACTGTATTGTATGTCCCTTATTTCTACATGTATCTATTCTCTGATTGACTGTATTGTACGTCCCTTATTTCTACATGTATCTATTCTCTGATTGACTGTATTGTATGTCCCTTATTTCTACATGTATCTATTCTCTGATTGACTGTATTGTATATCCCTTATTTCTACATGTATCTATTCTCTGATTGACTGTATTTTATATCCCCTATTTCTACATGTATCTATTCTCTGATTGACTGTATTGTACGTCCCTTATTTCTACATGTATCTATTCTCTGATTGACTGTATTTTATATCCCCTATTTCTACATGTATCTATTCTCTGATTGACTGTATTGTACGTCCCTTATTTCTACATGTATCTATTCTCTGATTGACTGTATTGTACGTCCCTTATTTCTACATGTATCTATTCTCTGATTGACTGTATATTGTACGTCCCTTATTTCTACATGTATCTATTCTCTGATTGACTGTATTGTATATCCCCTATTTCTACATGTATCTATTCTCTGATTGACTGTATTTTATATCCCCTATTTCTACATGTATCTATTCTCTGATTGACTGTATTGTACGTCCCTTATTTCTACATGTATCTATTCTCTGATTGACTGTATTATATATCCCTTATTTCTACATGTATCTATTCTCTGATTGACTGTATTGTACGTCCCTTATTTCTACATGTATCTATTCTCTGATTGACTGTATTGTACGTCCCTTATTTCTACATGTATCTATTCTCTGATTGACTGTATATTGTACGTCCCTTATTTCTACATGTATCTATTCTCTGATTGACTGTATTGTATGTCCCTTATTTCTACATGTATCTATTCTCTGATTGACTGCATTGTATATCCCTTATTTCTACATGTATCTATTCTCTGATTGACTGTATTGTATATCCCCTATTTCTACATGTATCTATTCTCTGATTGACTGTATTGTATGTCCCTTATTTCTACATGTATCTATTCTCTGATTGACTGTATTTTATATCCCCTATTTCTACATGTATCTATTCTCTGATTGACTGTTTTTTATATCCCCTATTTCTACATGTATCTATTCTCTGATTGACTGTATTGTACGTCCCTTATTTCTACATGTATCTATTCTCTGATTGACTGTATTTTATATCCCTTTTTTCTACATGTATCTATTCTCTGATTGACTGTATATTGTATGTCCCTTATTTCTACATGTATCTATTCTCTGATTGACTGTATTTTATATCCCTTATTTCTACATGTATCTATTCTCTGATTGACTGTATTGTATGTCCCTTATTTCTACATGTATCTATTCTCTGATTGACTGTATTGTACATCCCTTATTTCTACATGTATCTATTCTCTGATTGACTGTATTTTATATCCCTTATTTCTACATGTATCTATTCTCTGATTGACTGTATTGTATGTCCCCTATTTCTACATGTATCTATTCTCTGATTGACTGTATTTTATATCCCCTATTTCTACATGTATCTATTCTCTGATTGACTGTATTGTACGTCCCTTATTTCTACATGTATCTATTCTCTGATTGACTGTATTGTACGTCCCTTATTTCTACATGTATCTATTCTCTGATTGACTGTATATTGTACGTCCCTTATTTCTACATGTATCTATTCTCTGATTGACTGTATTGTATGTCCCTTATTTCTACATGTATCTATTCTCTGATTGACTGCATTGTATATCCCTTATTTCTACATGTATCTATTCTCTGATTGACTGTATTGTATATCCCCTATTTCTACATGTATCTATTCTCTGATTGACTGTATTGTATGTCCCTTATTTCTACATGTATCTATTCTCTGATTGACTGTATTGTATATCCCCTATTTCTACATGTATCTATTCTCTGATTGACTGTATTGTATGTCCCTTATTTCTACATGTATCTATTCTCTGATTGACTGTATTTTATATCCCTTATTTCTACATGTATCTATTCTCTGATTGACTGTATATTGTACGTCCCTTATTTCTACATGTATCTATTCTCTGATTGACTGTATTGTACGTCCCTTATTTCTACATGTATCTATTCTCTGATTGACTGTATTGTACGTCCCTTATTTCTACATGTATCTATTCTCTGATTGACTGTATATTGTACGTCCCTTATTTCTACATGTATCTATTCTCTGATTGACTGTATATTGTACGTCCCTTATTTCTACATGTATCTATTCTCTGATTGACTGTATATTGTACGTCCCTTATTTCTACATGTATCTATTCTCTGATTGACTGTATTGTATATCCCTTATTTCTACATGTATCTATTCTCTGATTGACTGTATTGTATGTCCCTTATTTCTACATGTATCTATTCTCTGATTGACTGTATATTGTACGTCCCTTATTTCTACATGTATCTATTCTCTGATTGACTGTATTGTATATCCCCTATTTCTACATGTATCTGTTTTCTGATTGACTGTATTGTATGTCCCTTATTTCTACATGTATCTATTCTCTGATTGACTGTATATTGTACGTCCCTTATTTCTACATGTATCTATTCTCTGATTGACTGTATTGTATGTCCCTTATTTCTACATGTATCTATTCTGTTTTAGGAGTTGGACAAAACATTACCAGTTGAAAAGCCAGACTTTGACAAACTAAATAACCCTCCTGCTAATGACATCCAAGTGACTTGGATTGGACATGCCTCAGTCCTAGTGCAGTTTGATGGGATTTCAGTCCTAACAGATCCTATTTTTAGCCAGAGGTGTGCACCTACACAGTTGTTTGGTCCAAAGCGATATAGACCCGTTCCTTGTGAAATAGGTGATTTACCAAAAGTAGACATTGTTGTGATCAGCCATACACATTATGACCATTTAGATCACGGCTCAGTTAAAAGTTTAAACGAAAAGTTTGGGAAAGATTTGTCCTGGTATGTTCCTACTGGAACAAAAGAATGGATGACAAATGTTGGATGTCAGAATGTGACAGAACTTTCATGGTGGGAAGAAGCCACGTTTCCAAAGAATCCAAATATTAAGTTAGTCTGTACTCCTTGTCAACACTGGTGCAAAAGAAACCTGACAGATTTCAACAAGGTAAATCTATGTAAAAATTAGAAAATAACACAATACACAGTAGAGGTTGTAGATATGTATGTTGATGCAGAGAAACATGATGACTATGCAACAGGAAATGTTTCAGCTATATTCAGTACTAGCAATGATACTAATTGCCATGTAAAATGTATACCCAAAACGGGGGATTGCCTAGTATCAATTGAATTTGTATTCCTTAAGCAAAATAAGGAAACAATTGGTTGGGTTGTATAATTTAACTTACAGTCAGCTACATAAAACATTCTTAATTTGCTTGCTGTATGATATCTTTAATGTTCAGGGAAGATGGCATTCTGCCCATATGTGATCTCTATCTGTTGATAGTTCTTGTGTGATGTAATCTATCCATTGATAACTGCTACAAACCCTTCAATCATGTATTTTACTTCATTTCAGTTTAAAATTGATAATAAGAAAACCTGACCTTTGATTTTAAAAACTAGCAATCCTTGTCAGTTAAGAATGAAGTCAAGTGCACCTTGTCTGCAGTGAGACTCAAACAAGCACTCCCAATGTTGACAGACCACATGGTCAATAGTAGAGAAGCTACCTTAACCACTATGCCACCAAGGCCTCCTAGGTCGAGTTCGGATGACAATCCAAGATCGTACCAGAGTTACCGGAGATCCATTCGAACTACTCTGGAAGGTGCCCAATTGACGTAATCTGACCTTTGACACCAGTCCTCGATTAACTCTAGTCGGACTAAGAGTAAGTAGGCATCCAAAATGGCGACTGTCTGAACGAGAGACGATACGTTAAAATTGATTTTAGGGTTTTTTTTGCAAAAAAGGGAGTTTTGTTGATAATTTTTGGATAACATTTTGAAGGAATAATAGTGTTGATTGATGAGAAACACATTTAGACGGAATTTCCCTTGCTCAAACATACAATATTTGGCCTTCGATGTTTAGGTTGAGTTTGGATGACAACCCAGGATCCTACCCGAGATCCATTCGAACTACCCGGGAACAGTGGAATTATGTTTTCAACATAGCCACATATTTTAGGCAATTCAACTCTGGGATTTATATTGTACAGTCCCATTAAAAGTCCTAAAATGGAATTGTTTTGATAAAGGAAGATATTTACATCGTCCTCTGAGTCATAAATGAAATAACTGAAAGTTGTTGTTTATTGTGGCCATATTGGAATTTGTCCAGAGAAACCGGAGTGCGTTCAAATGGAAAGTTGCGCACGCACAAAAAAGTCATCTGACAACGGCACCCGATGGCACCTCTGAATCATCATTCAAACTCGACCCTAGATGATTAAGAACAGATGAGCTCATGCTTATCCGTACTTGTTGTGTATCTAATAAAAATATAGTAACATAACAATGTTCTTGTTTCAGGCATTCTGATTGGATGAAAGATTTAAAATAATGGATACGCTATAGGATATTCCGTGTGAAAGTTGTTGGTTTTACAAAAGAAATAGGTGCTTTCATGCGCTTTTGGGAAAGCCCTGTGATATTCCACTCTAGATAGAATTTTGTGTGTGTCTTTCTGCTAATTTTGCTGCACTCCACTGGAGTAAAGACATCAAATTTCTGTCACTCATTACCTGGGCTTTCCCAAAAACATATGTAAGAACCTACATGTATAAATCTTAATAGTCTTAATTCTTGCTTTTACACAGTTGGGCTCCAAAACTATTCAAAATGGTTTCAAACATTCAGAATGAATTTTTTGTAACCTAGTTTTAAACCTGTGGTAGGTTGACTGTTATGGCATTCAAAGCAAATTGTTATTCAAAATATTGTTATGGGACAGGACACTAACACAAATAAGCCAGTAAATTTCCTATATTTGGGCCAAAAATGTAACTGCAATTGCTGTAATGTGTGTATATATGGTAAATGATATACTGATAATTGACTTATACAGGTTTCCTTATGTGAGTATATATCAGGGGTCACCACACTCTAAAAAAGTAGGAAAGGTGACTTCTCCCTGGCAGCCAAACAGGGAGAAGTCAGGGGGACAGTATAAACAATTAATTTCACAGTAGTTACATACATTTTTCATTATTTACATCAATTTCCAGGATGACTTCTCTTGTGTTTTTAAACCATAACACACTTAGATTCAGTTTGTTTTCTTTCTTTTTCATTATTATTCATGGTATGCAATATCAAATAGCACATAACCTTTATCATTATTCAGTGAAAAAAACACCAGATATAGGGACTATTTTTCTATCTACTTCAGTTTTTGTAGCCATACAAGGTATTCACAAATAAAAATAGATCAAGAAAAATATTTGTATATGTGTAGACATAAATTTCATTCATGAGTTCTTGTATCACAATATTCCTAAGTTTGTTATGAACATGCCATGTTTATCTGAGCAAATTTCCAAAGAAGATAGATAGAATAACATTACATTAAACCTAGAAATAATTCTTCTGTTCAGCACACTTCCACTTGGACAAAGTTGTGCTGATCAAAATTGCTTCATGGGACACCTATCTTCATGACTTATCATTATGTCAATAATTACTATACATCTTTATTCTTTCTTCGACTTCGCTTTTGAGGCGCCTTATGGCAACTTCAGGTCTCAGTAGGGCGACTTTGTCACCCACTTCGCCCAGTGTGGTTAGCCCTGTATATTATGGTATATGATATATTGGTAACTGCAACTATCTTGGTATTTAATATAGTCTCTGTCAATAAAGCTTCAAGCTATGTTGCATGAAATTTTGTAGGCATTATGGGGAAGTTGGATAGTAAAGGGACCTAGACACAGCTTTTACTTTGCTGGTGACACTGGTTATTGTGAGGGCTTCAAACAAATTGGTAGAAAATATGGTCCAATATCATTTGCTGCAATACCAATAGGAGCCTATGAACCAAGGTGAGATCATATTATTTTATTCTGTTGCAGTATCAATGTTACATTATAAATTGAGTTACAGATCTGCAGTACTTTTCACAAAAATTGATTAGTGTAAAATACTTTTTTTGTTCTGACGTCACAATGCATTTCCCTTTCATATTCAAACACTTACTTTTCATATGTTGATCATAGGAGATACCAATTGTCATAACAATGATATGTACTGGAGATATTTGTTACTGGCAGATACTGTCTATGTAATTCTATGAGCAGAAACAAGGAACAACAATTTGTTTGAAATTATATTTATATTCAATTTAAAAACACAATTAAAAATATTAACCATTTATATATTTAAAAAATTTTATTGCTTTTAAATTGACAGCTGCTTAATTTTTATGTACTACTAGAAATCAGTAACATAAACAAAGGGAAATAATTTTTAATCTCAATAATTATCTCCCTTACTTTTCTCAATTCATGTTTATTATACATTGTAAATTAATTTAATAAACATTTACCGGCATGTTTTAGGGATTTTATGAAGAACCAGCATGTAAATCCTGAAGAATCTGTACAAATCCATGAAGATATTAAAGCACAATTTTCACTAGGAGTACACTGGGGCACTTTCAAATTGACAACCGAGGTATATGTATATGAAATTGGATAAGATTTTGAGAAATTTGGTTCAATATCTGAAGTTTATACATAATTTGTACTAAGCTATACAAAATACTTAATCTCAATGATAATATGAAGCTAAAGTTAATATAAATGCAATTTACTATCTGAACCCTACATTGACAGGCTTTGTATGACAATAGTTTATTTCTTGGTCTGTAATCAATGTCACGTTTTACTGGTCCTATCCTAACCAGTTGGTATTTATATGTACATTTGTACTAAACAGACTGATTTATGTTCGTGGTAGGCGGTATTTCCGATGTATTGTGATTCGGGTCATTGGCGATAAACCATATCTATACAGTCTCAGAATACCAGTATGCTCTGGAAAAATGCTCTGTCAGTTGTAGCCAAATTATGAAAAACATTGAACATTACTTTATTTACGCAAATATCCTTTGTTTTCTACCTTTTTAACATCAATTATTATAACTTAAATATATGCACAACTGAACAGGGAATGTACGGGATCCCAAAATAGTATGGTAATACCAGTAATATCACAGGGAATGTACTGGATCCCAAAATAGTATGGTAATACCAGTAATATCACAGGGAATGTACTGGATCCCAAAATAGTATGGTAATACCAGTAATATCACAGGGAATGTACGGGATCCCAAAATAGTATGGTAATACCAGTAATATCACAGGGAATGTACGGGATCCCAAAATAGTATGGTAATACCAGTAATATCACAGGGAATGTACGGGATCCCAAAATAGTATGGTAATACCAGTAATATCACAGGGAATGTACGGGATCCCAAAATAGTATGGTAATACCAGTAATATCACAGGGAATGTACGGGATCCCAAAATAGTATGGTAATACCAGTAATATCACAGGGAATGTACTGGATCCCAAAATAGTACGGTAATACCAGTAATATCACAGGGAATGTACTGGATCCCAAAATAGTATGGTAATACCAGTAATATCACAGGGAATGTACTGGATCCCAAAATAGTATGGTAATACCAGTAATATCACAGGGAATGTACTGGATCCCAAAATAGTATGGTAATACCAGTAATATCACAGGGAATGTACGGGATCCCAAAATAGTATGGTAATACCAGTAATATCACAGGGAATGTACGGGATCCCAAAATAGTATGGTAATACAAGTAATATCACAGGGAATGTACGGGATCCCAAAATAGTACGGTAATACCAGTAATATCACAGGGAATGTACTGGATCCCAAAATAGTATGGTAATACCAGTAATATCACAGGGAATGTACGGGATCCCAAAATAGTATGGTAATACCAGTAATATCACAGGGAATGTACGGGATCCCAAAATAGTATGGTAATACCAGTAATATCACAGGGAATGTACGGGATCCCAAAATAGTATGGTAATACCAGTAATATCACAGGGAATGTACGGGATCCCAAAATAGTATGGTAATACCAGTAATATCACAGGGAATGTACGGGATCCCAAAATAGTATGGTAATACCAGTAATATCACAGGGAATGTACTGGATCCCAAAATAGTACGGTAATACCAGTAATATCACAGGGAATGTACTGGATCCCAAAATAGTATGGTAATACCAGTAATATCACAGGGAATGTACTGGATCCCAAAATAGTATGGTAATACCAGTAATATCACAGGGAATGTACGGGATCCCAAAATAGTATGGTAATACCAGTAATATCACAGGGAATGTACGGGATCCCAAAATAGTATGGTTACTATGGTAATACCAGTAATATCTCTCTTCTAAAGGTACCTTAGCAACCCAAAATGGAGAACATACATGTGTAAGATCGTTACAATATAACGCGGTATGTATATGTATTGTCATATGGCAGGCATTTATCACGATAAAAATTTTGATATGCTTTGCTCTGCTATACCCCACTCTATTGCTGGTCCATAATAGTTGTCAGTCCATGATAGCTTTTTCTTGTCTATTATGGATTAGCCAGTCCATTATAGCTTTTCCTTGTTCATTATGGATTAGCCAGTCCATTATAGCTTTTCCTGGTCCATTATAGATTATATATAATTAGCCAGTCCATTATAGCTTTTCAGTTCCATTATGGATTAGCCAGTCCATTATATCTTTTCCAGTTCCATTATGGATAAGCCAGCTCAGTCTATTATAGCTTTACCTGATCCATTATGGATTAGCCAGTCCTTTATAGCTTTTCCTGGTCCATTATAGATTAGCCAGTCCATTTAGCTTTTTCAGTTCCATTATGGATTAACCAGTCCATTATAGCTTTTCCAGTTCCATTATGGATAAGCCAGTATATTATAGATTTTTCTGGTCCATTATGGATAAGCTAGTCTATTATAGCTTTTCCTGGTCCATTATCATGATTATGGATATGCCAGTCCATTATAACCTTTCCTGGTCCATTATGGATTAGCAAGTCTTTTATAGCTTTTCCTGGTCCTTTATGGCACAGCGAGTCCATTATAGCTTTTCCTGACTACTATGGATTAGCCACTCCATTACAGCTTTTTCTGGTCCATTAAGGATTAGCCAGTATATTATAACTTTTCCTGGTCCTTTATGGATTAGCCAGTCCATTATAGCTTTTCCTGACTACTATGGATTAGCCAGTCCTTTATAGTGTTTCCTGGTCCATTATGGATTAGCTAGTCTCCATTATACCTTTTCCTAGTCCTTTGTAGATTAGTCTATCCATCATAGCTTTTCCTGGTCAATTATGGATCATCCAGTCCATTATAGCTTTTTCTGGTCTATTAAGGATTAGCCAGTTCATTATAACTTTTCCTGGTCCATTATGGATTAGCTAGTCCATTATACCTTTCTCTGGTCCATCATAGATTAGTCTTTCCATCATAGCTTTTCCTGGTCCATTATGGATTAGCCAGTCCTTTATAGCTTTTCCTGGTCCATTATAGATTGGCCAGTCCATTATAGCTTTTCCTGACTACTGAGGATTAGCCAGGCCATTATAGCTTTTCCTGGTTCTTTATAGATTTGTCTGTCCATCATAGCTTTTCCTGGTCAATTATGGATCAGCCAGTCCATTATAGCTTTTCCTGGTTCATTATGGATTAGCCAGTCCATTATAGCTTTTCCTGGTCCATTATAGATTAGCCAGTCCATTATACCTTTCTCTGGTCCATTATAGATTAGTCTTTCTGTCATAGCTTTTCCTGGTCCATTATGGATTAGCCAGTCCTTTATAGCTTTTCCTGGTCCATTATAGATTGGCCAGTCCATTATAGCTTTTCCTGACTACTATGGATTAGCCAGGCCATTATTACTTTTCCTGGTTCTTTATAGATTAGCCTGTCCATCTTAGCTTTTCCTGGTCAATTATGGATCAGCCAGTCCATTATAGCTTTTCCTGGTCCATTATGGATTAGCCAGTCCATTATAGCTTTTCCTGGTCCATTATAGATTGGCCAGTCCATTATAGCTTTTCCTGACTACTATGGATTAGCCAGGCCATTATAGCTTTTCCTGGTTCTTTATAGATTAGCCAGTCCATTATACCTTTCTCTGGTCCATTATAGATTAGTCTTTCTGTCATAGCTTTTCCTGGTCCATTATGGATTAGCTAGTCCTTTATAGCTTTTCCTGGTTCTTTATAGATTAGCCAGTCCATTATACCTTTCTCTGGTCCATTATAGATTAGTCTTTCTGTCATAGCTTTTCCTGGTCCATTATGGATTAGCTAGTCCTTTATCTATAAAACTGTTTAGATTTTTTGTTACAGAATTTACAGCAAATAAATGTTATATTTTTCCAGCACTATCTGGAACCAAGGAGTAAGTTGATAGATGAACTAAGAAAGAGGAACCTCTCTACCTCCAGTTTCTTTACATTGAATCATGGACGAGTGCATATAGTTGGCCAGGACAAACTTGATGAAGTTGATTGATAAATGTAGAACATAAACAAAATGTTAAATCATCTGTATATATGTACTTTCTTAAATACCAAAATTTGTAGTTTCAGAAAAATGTTGTAGTTGAAAGGATACATAGTTTCCTGGATTTTTTATGTTATCAGAGCACCTAATTTTGTATTTCATTTAGTACTACAGTGGATGGTTTTGCTCTCATTGAATCCTTGAAAAAAAGTAAATAATATTGTACCACATGTAGTTTATAATCTAGTTTAAATTAGATAATTGACTTACTTTTGACATTTATTTTTGGCTGTGTCAGACCACTTAACTTGTTCACTGGGTCAAATTTCTTTATTTTTAATTATTTTTATGTTTATCTGCTGATTGTAAATTTTATCCACAAGTTCACCTGAGCAAAATCTTCATGTGTAACATGGATTTCATTATTTTTTCAGAAATTTGATTTACCGAATAATAACCACTGGTGTTTCAGAATAGACACCCACAAATTCTGTGATTATACAGATATTAGCAGCCTACAGATATTTGACTTGTGTCTTTTTAGAAGAATGTGTATGTTTATATTATTTCCTGTATATTTATCATTAACAAGGTGACAAATTTGTTGCTTACTTATTAAATTTTTTGTATAGACATGTTTATTTTATAAGTTAACTTTTTATGATTTAGTTGATCTGTATAGCAATTATTCAGACAGTATGACAATCATTGTTTGTAATATGAGGATACACTCTTACAATACATAATTGAATTTTATATGTGTCACACAATTTTATTGGTTGTTGGATATAGAGTAACATTGTTTATAAAGTATAAACTGTTTGGTATGGGCCAATGAGGCTTTTTTATATTTTATATCATGGATATTACAATATGTAATGTAAACCTTGAATACCACTGTATATTCATAATTTTTAAAATAAAATTTTATGTAAGGTTTTCAAGTTAAATATTTTTAATCTAATTTAAATTAAATTAAAAGAAATTATTTCAAATTTTTGTAACCAGCTATGACTTTTTAAATTTTTTTTCTCTCCTTAATGAAATGGGTGTACATAATTTTTGTCATGAATATTTCTACTAAATATTGTAGACAATGTTAAAACATCTTTGAGGCCTTCTTGATGTTGTTAAATTTTTTATTGTTAAGCAGAGTAAAAGCTGAAGAAGCTCTCTTTGTTTTTGTGTAATCATTACACTTTTTTTTTAACTACAGAAGGAAGTAAATCAGATGTGCTTACTGTTGCATCTAATTAACTCTTAATGTGCAAAAGCTGTTATTTCTCTTAAAGAATTTAACTTTATTCAAATATTGATTTTCAAATTAATACAGAGAGCATTGCTGTGTCACAACTTCTCTACACGTGTTTGATGGAATTTAACAAAACACAAATTCTTTATTATGATGGGGCCTTGGTGGCCAAGTCGTTAAGGTAGTTTACTGTAGATAATGTGGTCTGTCACTGATGTTGAATCTCACTGCAGGCAGTGTGTGCTTGACTACAATTTTATTGACAAGGATTGCAGTTTTCCTACCCAAGGTCGGGTTTTTTTCGGGGTACTAAAGGTTCCTCACCCAATTAAAAATGGATTTGATCTGTACCATATATTTTTTACTCCAAATTAAGTAAAGGTTGAACTACAATAGTGTGTCTTGCCTTGACTGTAATTTCTCTATTCCTATTTAAAGGTAGCTAACTACACTTACTTAATTTTATTTAAGAATTAACTTCAAAAAATATTTTCTCCATTGAGGGATAACAAAATTTGCGTATTGCACATTGTATAATCCGTGTAGCAGATTATATTAAATGTGCACAATGGAAATTTTTTTATTCCTCGATGGAGAAAATATTTTTTGTAGTTAATACTTATAAATAAACTCAAACAATAAAATAGGCTCAACAATTTTATTTTTTGTAACTGGACATTTTTGAAAAAAGGGATCAACAAAAAACTGTTAGTTTCCTGTGAAGTAATATATGACGTCAAATGGCGCATGTCTCCATGACGATCAAATTTGTTTTCCATCCTCTGATAGAAAATATTTTCCAGCCAATGAAAAATCAGTATTCTTGCAAAATTTATTTATTTTATGATATTTAAAAGATTCCTAGATAACTGTTCAAACCAGCTGGCATAATTAGTGTTATTGACTGTTTTCTGTTGAATTTTTCTCTAAAATAGCTAATAATTGTATTTGAAATTATGTTTGTTTGTTTGCATGTTTCAATGCTGTTTAATGCCACTTGTAGCAATTTTTCAGATATATTATGACATCTAGTTTTGTATTTGGGGAGTAAGCCAGAGAGGCAGTAGAAAACCCCCACCTTTGATAGTAAAACCAGCAATCCTTGTCAGTTAAGATTGGAGTTGAGAACACCCAGCCCACAGTAATGCTCGAACCCACAACCTAAGTATTGACAGGTACGTAGTTAGTGACTATTATTAGTCACTAACTACGTTAACCATTCGGGCAAAGAGGCCCATTAAAATGATTAAAATCAATATATTGGTAGCGTCTAAATCAGCTCCTCCAGTAACATGTGTAAACCTGCTTAAGGTATCCGACCATAATTGAAGTTACCGTTTAATTTTATTTTTCAACCAAGAAATACAACTTTATTAAATGAATGTTTTGCTAATTAATGATACAAATTAAAAATATTGTTTAATACTTTGAGTCAAGTTTAACATTTTTGAGCAAAAAAGTTAGTTACTCAAATAGTATTTCCGATGTTTGCCAAATATTACAGAGGTCTGCTCCATTGAAAAACAATGGACATCAAGGACACCAAATATGATCACGTGGTCAATTGTGGTCCTGATACCTTAATCAAGAACAAATTAAATATTATTTCTAGAAGTGTCAATGACAAACTGATGCCCATCAGCACTATACTTTAGACACAACAATACCAATTGCCTTCATTATAACACAGATTTACCTATGACAGATACCTCGGTCCAAGTATGTTAGTTCATTTTACATATGTAATTTTTGTCTAATGCTTTTCATATATGTTATAAATAACCAGATCATTTTTAATATTATGTTTACAAATAAAGTTGTTTGTTGTTTTAAACAAGGCGATGTAAGGTCTTGTTTTTATCAACTTTTATTATAAATCATCTTGGCCATGAATAGGCCATAAATACAAAACGTAACAAGTAGATAATTTTGGGCCCAACGAGCAATATTTCATCTACATGATAGAAAGAAATGACTGTATACATTGTATGTCTGAATATTTACATGTTATGTCATATGGCTGTTCCATTAGAGCAGATAAGAGATCCAGGGAAAGGCGCTTAAAATAAGCTGCCAGCCCATAAAGGAATATGGTACTAGTATATGTTAAAGTAGTACTACTGACCACAGTAGACGTTTTGTTGTTTAATAATGATCGGACATTTAATCAGATAGGACACGCCGATACAACTATCAATTGTCGCATCGGTGGCTGAGTGGTTAAGGTAGATAGTCAACTGCTACTGTATTAAAACATGATATCATGTGCATCCACCAATAAATGGGAGAAATTAAACCAGGTTACAATATACTGCTAAAGGCTGTTACAGTCAATAAGGAACCATAACTCCTTCCAAAATTATCCAAACTGATACAGGTCTATATCACAGATGACAATACCCAAGGCCCAGTCTGAAATGCCTTATAAACCTGTCTGTTTATTTCTACATTTAAAATGTGCTTTTCTGAACAATATATGACAATAATCATGATAATGGCAATAAAGTTCATCTAACAGGATTTGAGCCAGTCTAAATCAACGGGTATACAGGTTAGCACACCTAGCTGCCCAATAACAATCAAATTCATAGAACTTATAACTGACCTCTCATACTATATTCTGCTAAGTTGCAATTCACTTGACTTGGTCATTTCAGCAGATATATAAAATTTCAGCCAATCAGAAACTATAATTAGAACAAGTGTGGACTGTGAGATAATGCTCACTAGTGATACCCCCGCTGTCACAAAAATTTTGCTTGTATATAAACTGTGTAAAAATCTAATTATTCTGTAAACAGGAAGTAGATGACCAACGAGCATAAAATCGCTTTACACCATATGGGACTATGGGATTAAGCAATATGCAAAATATCAGGCTTCTGCAACCTATTTTTGTTACAGACTACTGAGGGACTGAAGGACGGACAAGTGTAAAACTGAATACCCCTCTTCTTCGAAGCGATGGTATAATTACCTAAGATTAGCATGTTGTATGGAAGGAGCATCCATAGACATTACTGCCGATTGGTCCAGGCGATTTTGGAGAAGTTTAAAGTCACACAATATAACAGCAAACTATGTATTATTAATATGTTTCAAATTTGTCAAGTTCATATATAATGCATAAGATGTTTAGTTAAACCCCTTGCAAACTAGTTTGGGGGGGGGGGGGGTATATTGGAATCACCCTGTCTGTCTGTCCAAATCCCTTGTAAGCGCTTCTCCTCCTAAACTGCTCGACAGATTTTGATGAAACTTTACATGAAGAAAGTACATCATATGTAGATGTGCATGAAGAATTTTCGTCGCGATCGGATATTATTCAGGGGAGATAATTGGACTTAGACTTTTAAAATATAGTATTCAGTGCGGGACCTCGTAAGCGCAACTCCTCCTAAACCGTTTGACAGATTTTGATGAAACTTTACATGAAGGAAGTACATCATATGTATATGTGCATGAAGAATTTTCGTCGCTGTCATATTCAGGGGAGATAATTGGACTCGAAGCGAAAAAGGGGGGGGGGGGGTATTTCTTTGTGAGCATGCTCACAGTCCACACTTGTTCCATTTGTCCAAGGCAGCTGGTAAACTTAAGTTTTGGGTCAGATGTCTTTGATCATTAAACTTTAAAAATGTCAGAGAATAACTCATTGATACTTCATCAACTCTTCAGTAAGTACATATTTTTTCAATGCCTTTAATTTTGTGGGTACAAATTCATATACTTTATTAAAAAAGCTGCTGTTTAAAGAATGCTTACATTATGGTTTTATCAAAACAGCAGAGAAATGGAATGTACCTTTTTTGTTTGAATGGGGTTTAGACAGTTTTTTTTGCTGTATCATGGCATCCAGCTTTTATTTGGGGAGGGGGGGATTTTTTGTTTGTTTGAATGGTGTTTTAATGCCACTATCAGCAATATTTCAGCTATATCATGGCGTCCAGTTTTTATTGGGGGAGGAAGCTGGAGTAACCGGAGAGAACCCCGGACCTGCGGTAGGAAAACTGGCAATCCTTGTCAATTAAGATTGGAGTCGAGTACACCCTACCTGCAGTGAGAATCGAACCCCCAATATCAGTGTTGACAGAACATGTGATCAATAGTAGACAAACTACCTTAACCATTCAGTCACTGAGGCCCCAAGAAGGGGGGAGCCTGAGCAATCAGTGAAATCTGTGACCTTCGGCAGGAAAACTGGCGAATTCTTATTAAGGCTGGAGGGGCACACCCTGCCATAGAAAATTTATTGTGTGAGTACATAAACATGTAAACTTCATGGTTTCCACTAAATCTATGTAAATTAGTATCTCACAAATATTGATGAATGAACTTGACAGCTTCATTCCTAAACTTGCTATGCATTAACTCTGGTTAACAAGCATTGGTCAGATATATAATGGATAGAAACTGTTACATACACTGTAGAAATATTTTATTAAATTTACTTTCAGAATAAACATACATCTAAAATAACATACATAACAACAGCATCAACATAGCAATAAAACATTACCAAAAAAACATTCAAATTATACAGAAACAAGATAAACAATACATTATACAAATACTTATTGTTTTAATCAAATCAATTTATAATTGCTTTTAAAACTCTCTTAGATTCAACATTAGTCTGAGAATCTTCTTCTGTCCAAGGCGTGGGACGCAATAAAAAGCGTTGGACAGCAGAGGATTCTCGGACTAATTCAACATGTTTAAATCTTAAACTAATTATAACAATCACTTCTGACTGAACATACAACAGGCTCACAACATTTCAATACATTATATTTATAATATAATCATAAAATTATTTAATCTTAAGATTTCTTATTTATTTGCTCTGAAATTTTTTCAACAATAAAATGAGAAAACTTAAAATAATGTGCTTTGAAATTTGTGATCAAAATATATATTGGTAAAATAATCATGTTACATGCATGTTTTTTTGATACTAACATTATTGGCTACAATGTAATAACAGGTCTTCATAACCAAATAATGCCTTTGTATACAATAAAATAAATTCTAATATGACATGCTTCAAAGGCTTTGAGACCACAACTGTGGTAAAAACATGATTTATGTATGAGCAACACACTACCAGGAGGGCGTGTTTTGAATGGCTCTTCCAATAACAAAACTGTTACTCCCTGTGGAAAGCTATTGCGTATGACATATTAATCTTATAAATAGCGGAACATGATACAATTATCCATTTCAATATATTGTGTTTGATTTATAACAGTTTATGGCCGAAATTATGTTTTCTATAGGTATTAAATATCATAAATGTACCGTAAATGTCTTATTAGAATGATAAACCACAGCCTCTGTGAATTATTTCTTAAATTATCAAAGCAACTGTGCAATTAAAGCAGCTTACATGCATTGACTGTGTATATTTTTGTGATATACAGTCTGTGACCTACATAACAAAAACCTGACCTCACAATGGATTCCCATTGCTTAAAATTCAAGCACAGTAAATGCATTGAATTCTTTGTGTATTAGTATCCCATTAATGGACTATGCTACTTTTAAGATTTCCATGAATACAGAATACACTCATATTTTTGATAAATTTATTTGAACAAATCCAAAGGTAAAATATTCACAATAACCATGCATAATGTATATCATGTCAATAAACTAATATTATATAACTACCTCTGCAAATATATCAAAGAGAAACGGGAAGTAACTTGGTTCTATTAGTAATAATTTTATGCCTAGATTTTGTTTATTACATGTAGCAAATTGGTTTGTCTTAATTCATAGAGACATTTATGGCCCGTCTTGGAGAATATCACTGTTTTTTAAATAAAAGAAAATCGTTTAGCCCAGAAGTTCTATTTCAGAAGCAAACATACCCTAGTTGTAACAACCAACACTTAGATAACATGTTTTGTGCTTTACATGAATCTGATAGAACATACTGCATTATGTCAACTTTTGTAAAATTCAACATACAAACAACATGTAGAAATAACATCATTTATCTATATATGTATATATAATCAAAGTAATTATCTCCAACAATTTACATACTGTACCAATCACTTGCTCATATATCTGATAATTAACCAATCAATTTTATTTTCAAGCAATAACTCACACACTTATTTGTTTACTATATATTAAACTAATGATAATATTACTATATATATTATTGTTTTTATACACATGTTAAAACTTGATGCTCTGATACATAACTGCATGAAGAGATAGGTTAACATTAAAAATAACAAGTATCTTATGTGCCAATCAATTTTTGAAAAACTCATTTTGTAATATTTTTAGAATTAAGTGACAGCAAATTATTGCATGTACATGTATGTTAACAAAAACACTATTGTACAATTAATGACTTTGATACAGGTCCCTATCAGGATTTATCAACCAGAGAAAATGTAACACATTGTATTCACAGGGCTGATAGGCGAGGTGAATATACATTTTTTAGGGCTGAGAAATCCTGATAGCGACTGTATATCAAAGTCAGTAATTGTTTTATTACGTGAATAAAATCCCCACGTTCCTTCATCCGGAAAAATAAAGGATGGTTACATTTTGTCATTGTTGTAATGCTGGTTACCCATAATATTTTCAGTTAATACTGCATTTTTATATTGATTTGATGCTAATCCTGAAATTCCAGTTTCATCCAATTTTAAATATTGAAAATAGTATAAATTAATCAATTAGTTTTTTCTTACATTTTTTAACAGTATATTTACAATGACAGTGGGGTCCAGCAGACAAAAATTTCCATATTTTAGTATTTTGCAATTTATTGTGATGCGAAAGTTGTTTCAAGACCAATAAAAAACCAGCAAAATTGAATAAAGCAAATTATAAATGTAAGATGATTGTTTCACGTCTTGTGTAAAAATTCTGTATTTGTGGAGAGTAAATCAATTGTCTTCGTTTGCTATCTCGCATTTACAATCAACATTTCATAAACTTTCCACATATGTGTACACATATGAACAGCAATAAATGTTTACACATGTGGATAGTAAGAAATATGTACACATATGGACAGTATAAACATGTACACATGTGGATAGTAAGGTACATGTATGTGTACACATTTGGATAATAGGAAAAATGTACAAACGTAGACAGTATAGAAAATGTTAATAGTAAAGTAACCATCTAATAGGAAAAAAATATCATGTATACTAGTACAAAGATAATGTAAGTATCATAATTTTCAATTGTAGAAAAACATATTGTACTGCAAAACCATGGTATATATTGTTAAATTACTTATTACAAATACAACAATATTTACATGCAAACATACACTGTAATTAAGACAGATAAGGCAAATATTTTTTTCTGAAAAATTTAATAAAAAACTTATATGTGATGATTTTTTGTCAAAAATGTATAGGGCAACAGATCATCAAAAGTTGCAATAAAGCTTTGAAAACAGTTACATTTAAGGCCATTTTTAGAGATTATATAGGAAAAAATACTTATTTTGGCAATTAAAAATAAATTTTATAACATTAATTTGTAAGCATATGGGGTAATTCCTCTTTTTAAAAAAATTAAATAAAAAAAGTAAGATAGAAAAAAAGAACACTGATTGATATCCCTACTACCTATCTCTCAGTATGACAAAGGCCTGGTTTTTGCTATGAGGAACTAATTATCATTGCTATCAAAATATAAATAAACCAGGTGCAAATGTTTCATCAAATCCATTCAGTGGCATTGGATTAGTAAGAGCTAGTATAAGGAAAGAAAGGACGAGCACCCATTACTACATGTATACACCGTCCACTTTAAAAGTTAAAAGTAAATATGGTGACAGTCAACAGCTTCTTTTCCCAAAATATTAGTTACTATATAAATTCATTTATTTTCTTAAAATGCAAGTGATGTTTTTTTAAAACCGTATAAAAATGCATATAAAATGAAAAATAGGTATATAATTTAAGACATACTTATTTTTCATGCAATGTTAAATTGAAATATACATTAAACTGTTATTATCAAGAAAACAAAATGTAGGAGTCGTTTCATTTAAGAAGGTTTCAAGAAATCTTGTTTATTTCAAAATACTGTATATAGAAACAGTACACACAAAATCATCACAATATTATAGGTAAGCACTAGAAAATAAAACAAATATTTGGTAACAAAAACCTTAATGTACGAGACAATTATCTTAAACAATTAAAATTAGCATACTCCATATTTTAATGAAATATTCTAAGAACAACTGGAAGCAAGGTCATAAACATTTAGTAGAAGCTTGATAAACAAACATAATGAAAATTAAAATGATTGCTAAATTATGTGGCAAAGTTTTTAACCCAAACTGGCTAGAAATGCTTTTTTCCCCCCACATAAATCACAAGATATAAACACAATAGTAGATTCTAAGATAAATGTAATATTGTTTATTTGTATTGCCACAAAACAGGTGAAACATGCTTAGCATAGGCTCACCTTTCTGCCTGTTTCTTAACGCCTGTATAAATATAGTTATATTTTCTATAAACAACACACAGATATTGTGTATACATTAATAAAATACAACAAAATAACAACAACAGGAAAAGACAGTTGGATGTGTAGTCTACTACATGTACATGTAGCCAAACAGAAATTAGTTGTTATTAAGCATCTATTTCTTCTGGCTCAATTTTCACCTCAAACACAAAACCATGTTCTTGGTTCACAGTGTCTCTGCATGACATAGAAGGAAAAGCTTTCTGCCTTTGTGCTTCAACATGCTCTTTATCTTGAAACTGCTGTGTCCTTGGAACCTTTGACAACATGTTTTCAGCATTTGTCACTTCATCCTGCATTTTCTGGCCATAATTCATTTCTCGTGTGTCATCATCATCATCCATCATTTCATTTAAAATTTCCTGTATCAGTTCAGATGGTGCCATTTCTTCATGAATGTCTCGAGGCCTTTGGTCATCGATTTGTGTCTCGTCGACATCTGAAGTGTCATCGTGTGTTATGACATGTTTTTTCAGACTGTATTCAGTATAGAAACCCTCATGACATAAATGACAATTGAACGGAGTTTTACCCGTGTGCTGACTTTTGACGTGTCTTGCCAAACTGTTGTTTTCACTAAATCCTTTACCACAGAATGTACAAAGATGAGGTCTATCGCCCGTGTGCGTCCTTGTGTGTCGCAAGAAGTTATAATTCTTTGTAAACTTTTTTCCACAAACATCACATTCTCTTACATTGACCCCGGTGTGTATTCTGTAGTGTGTTGATAAAGAGCTTTTGTCACTAAATCGTTTATGGCATTCTGAACAAGGAAACGGCTTAATCTTGTCATCATGCGTCTCAACATGTCGTTGGTAATGAGATTTTTTTGTAAACTGCTTTCCACAGATTTCACAAGTATGCAAATTAAGTCCTGTATGAATTCTGAAATGAATAGTTAAGGAACTTTTGTCAGCAAATCTTTTGCCACATTCCGAACAAACAAAAGGTTTTGAACCATAATAATCCTGCTTAATACTCCCAACATTTTTGGCTCTGTCGAGATCCCCATCTACATATTCGCCTTTTTCATTGCGTATTTTAAATTCTCCTGTATGCGTCTGTACATGTCGCAGAAAATTAGGTTTCTTCGTAAATTTTTTGTGGCAAATTTCACACTCATGCAAATCTATACCAGTGTGTATTTTGAAATGGGTTGTTAAGGAACCCCTATCATTAAAGTTTCTGTCACATTCTGAACATTGATAACGTTTGGGGGTTGTGTTAATTCCCTCTTGTCCTTCAATACTGGTATCAAACTCAAGTTCTGGGTTAACATTCACAGGGTCATCTTCAGGATATTTGCCAGGATGGATTTTAATATGACGTTTGTAGTGAGATTTTTTCGTAAATTTTTTCCCACAAATTTTGCATTCGTGCAAATCTTCTCCAGTGTGTATTCTAAAGTGTTCAGCTAGATAACGCTTTTCTTTAAAGCTTCTGCCACATTCAGAACAATCATATGGTTTGGGGATTTCCCTAAATGTATTACTTGCACTGATTCCATCAAAACTCGAGTCTAAATCACCTGCTTCTAATTTATGGGTCTGCAAATGTTGTAGAAAATATGTCTTTTTAGTTACCTTTTTCCCACAAATTTCACACTCCAGTAGGTTTTGGCCAGTATGTATTTTAAAATGTTGTGCCAAATATCTCTTTTCTTTAAAGGTTTTGCCACATTCGGAGCAGGTGTACAACTTGGCTTCTTCCATACTTTTGTTGACTTCTCCAGAACTGGTTGACTGATTTTCGTCAGAAATCAATATACTACTGTCTGTCCTTTGTAAGCTGGTACCATCCTGGCAATTCATTTCGTCTGAATGTGTTTCCATATGCTGCTGGAAGGTGGCATTATTGGTAAATTTCTTTCCACAGATCTCACATTCAAATAGGACGAGACGTGTGTGGCTACGAAAATGCTCTGTCAAATGTCTCTTTTCTTTAAAAGTCATGTGACATTCTGAGCAGGCATAACGAGTATAATCTGAAGGGCTCTGAGAGTCTGCATCCGAGATAGCTGCATCATCTAAACTGGTATCCATTTCATAATCAGCATTCTCATTAGAGAAAGTACCTGCTTCACTATCGTCTTCCTTCTGAAAACTTAGTTTATCATCATGAGCCTCTAGATGGCGCTGCAAACTTGATTTCTGTGTGAACTTCAACCCACATAGTGTGCATTCATGTAAATTAAGTCCAGTGTGAATACGCAAATGTTCTTTCAAGTATTTTTTATTCTTAAAACTTTTGTTGCATTCTGTGCAAGGGTATGGCTTAAACTCCTGTAAATTGATTTCACTGACTTGATCGTTTAAATCATTTTTTGAATTTGAAATATCCTCTTCCTGCAGGTTTGATGGAAAAAGATTTGATTTTTCAGAATATTTGTCATCAGAGGTGCTTATTAAATGCTTTTTCTGTGGAAATTTGTTAGTCACATCCCATGAATCCATTCTATGGGATTCTTCATTAACAGGTACAACATCATTTTGTGTTGGAACAAGATCCTCATTTAATGAATTTTCACCATGCATCAGAAAGTTATGTTGGTGTAAATCCAGCTCTTCTTTGAACTGTCTTTCACAAACAAAACATTTAAATAGTGGGACACTTGTATGAATCTTCATGTGTTTTTTTAAAGCACTGTTGTGTGGGAAAGATTTACCACATTCATGACAACTACTGAGTTCTTCCCCTTTGTGTGATGTCAAATGTGATTTTAAGTGTGCTCCTGTCAAAAAGAACCTGGAACAGATGTCACACTGGTATTTCCTCTCACCTTTGTGCATTTTAGAGTGACAATACCACATACTGTAAGTCCCAAATCTTTTATCACAAGCTGTACATTTATATGGTTTATCTGCCGAGTGGGATTTTGCATGTAGCCGTAAATGGTGTTTTGTGTGGTACTTTTTTCCACAAGTAACACACTCGTGTGTTTTTTCTGCAGTATGTCTTTTGACATGATATCTAAAATTTCTACTGTAACTGAATGTCTTATCACATATTGGGCATTTGTATTCCTTCGGTCTTTCTTCTCCAATTCTGTGAGGTCTGCCAGCGTATGTCCTACAATGTCGTCGTAAGCTGCTGGGGTCATTGAACTGTTTGCCACATGTCTCACACTGATGTGGTTTTTCACCTGTGTGTGTTCGTACATGTACACGTAAATGTTGAGCTTTATAAAAAGACTTTCCACAAAATTCACATATCAGAGATCTGTTATATTGCCCAAACCTGTTGACGATCTTCTCACCATTGGTCGAGCCAGAATCGCCTTTAACATCAGATTTGTTTGAGTGTGTTCTTATGTGGCGTCTCATACTACTTTTATCATTAAACCCACGACCACATACCTCACAAATGAATGGTTTCTCATTAGTATGAGTTAGCATATGACCTTTTAAGTGATGTGCGAAACCAAAGCCTTTACCACAGGTGGGACAGAGAAATGGCTTTTCTCCTGAGTGAGTTCTCATGTGCCCATTTAATTCTGCTTTACGTTTACATACTTTACCACACAACTCACACTTGTGTCGTTTAGGACCAGCGTGAGTCCTTTCATGCCTTTTTAATTCATTTTTCTTCGTAAATTGTTCGCCACAAACTTTACAAATATACTCCATTTGCTCGACATGGGTTTTGGCATGCATTTTTAAATCAATTTTTTTATCGAATCTCTCATCACAAATAAAGCAGGTAAACACATTATCGTTTTCTGCTTCTTTCTCAACATTTTGTTTAATTTTCATTGGTTTAGTTCCCTTTCTTTTCCTTCTATTTTGATAACTGGATTCGGTGTTGTTGATGATACATTCTAAATTATTCCTGCCATCTTGGTCATTATAAATGTACATAATCATATTCCCTGGATCTATCTCTTTGTTCTCCTGACTTTGATGGTCGAAATTTAGTCCATTGTTCTGATTTTTCCAGGTATACAGTTCCGTGCTGCTTGCTAAAATGACAAATTGAAAAAAAATGTAAATACTACATTGTATATAGTGGTTGCAGCGAAGAAGATTGAAATGAAAAAATGTAATGACGGCAACAAAAACAAAGATATTACAATAGCTTACATGACTCTTCAGGGAAATTAGGAAAAAAATCTTTGAACTCCATAATAGCAGGTGCACAACTTTAATACATGTGTAATCTTTATGTGAAGTTTCAGGGATCTAGGTTGAAAACTGTAGTAAGAGTGAAATGAATTACACAAAATAGGTAACGTCTTCTGCAAAATGTTCTCAAAAATGAATAAGTCTGGAAAATAGGAAAAAATCATTGAACAATTCCATAATGGCAGGTCACAATACAAAACATGTGCAGTCTTTCTGTGAAGTTCACAGATCTCGGTTAAAAGCTGAAGGAGAAGTTGATTACACAAAATAAATACCCTTTTTTCCTTGCTCTTCACCATACTATAACAAAGGTTTGCACTTCATTCAACCCGTCCAAAAATATATATACATATAATTCTATTCATGCTGTAATTTATTTATATTAAGTGCTTTGATTGGATGAAAACACTTAAATGGCGTCTTCTCAGATAATTTATAAATCGATATTTCCTCTGAGCGCACTACTTTCAGTATCCAATGTAAACAAGATGGCGTCCTCCTAGTGTATCGTCATGGAAAGGGGACAATGTTTTCTCTGCCCAATGATTTCTAATTAAATCAATTGACATTTCTAATAAAATATAATATATTTAGTGTTTCATTATGTTTTTTACTATCAGTATTCTACAGAACCGCGATTCCTTTGGTACTATGTTTTGCATATCACTACGCTTTCCGGCATAGGTACGTTTTGAGGTCTAGATGGGTTTCTGTAACTGTTTTCATTGTTTTAAAAATCACAATGGTTATTTCACAGAAATATAAGGATTAAACACTGCGTTTTAGGCAATTATCAATGTGTAAACTCCGGTGACTCCCTCACAAACTTGACATGAAGTCCTTCGGACTTTATTTAGTTTGTGAGTCGCCAGAGTTTACACATTGATAATTTCCTAAAACCCAGTGTAACACTGTGTTTAATCCTATACTATTTTAATCAGCCTTGTAAAAATGGATTATTGCAAGTCATATGTTAAAGCAATTGAAATAATGCCCACTTCAAAGGTTAAAAAGGCTAGAAGATTCTATCCATTTCCAAAAGAGCAATATCTGTATAAGCTTGCATCTACTATGACCCTACCATTAGAATCTTCATCATTCTCTATCTTTACTTTGGGACTCCAGACTTCACTAGGCAGATTTTCTGTTTCACTATAACCAGTTAATAATGGTTCTTGTTTTATTGTGTAACCCAACATATTATAATCATCATCGTTTACTGAATCATGTCCTATTTCATCATTACAGCGGCCATTTTTACTTATATGTATTTGGTCATCATAATCAATCTCTTGTTTAATATCTTCAACTCTTATCAGAAAATTCTGGACTTTTTCTTCATCTTCACAGTCATTTTTCTTAAAAGAAGATGAATTCTGATTGTCCTCTAAACATCCGTTAATCCTATCAGCCACTGCACTTCCTATAGGGTAGATGTCAGACATTTTGTAGGAAAAGTTCACTCGATAACATCATTTACTTTAGTATTGAATATATTCTTAGCCATCATCATGTACAACTTTAAACTCAGCCTGAAAATAGAAAAAAAAAATTAACAAAATTCAACTGAACTTAAGTTTTACTTTTACAAAATAGTTATACAGTGAAACCTGAAAAATGTAACCTTTAGGATTCTTTTTGGTTTTTTTCAGAATAGACAGGAGTTGGGTTAAATAGGATCAATTTATGTAGATTTAAAAATTAATCAGATGTGTTCGGGATAAAATATTAAATTGGTTAAATTGTCAACTTTGGTGTACAGTTAAGGTAGTTTCTTTTTATCCTTTAACCTTTAAACTATTTTCCTATTAATATAAGTGCAAATAACACTGTTCAGACTTTTGTGATTCAGATTATTTTATTGACCAACATAGGGTGTCTTCTGTTATGACATACCCCTCCTTAAAAACTATATATTTATCTGATCAATTATTTTCTGTTCATGAAAAAGCTTTTTTGTTACTCTCACTCTCTTTGTAACTTAATTAATTTTCAAACAAGGCAATCCAAAAATGTTCATTGTGCAGATTATCATCTTTCACCACCTGTCACAAACAGCTTTATGAAGGACAGAGAGCAATCTAATAGTCCCCTTTGTTGATACCATGAGTATGAGTTCATTAATTATTCAATGGAATTTTAGATTGAATCTGCACTGAATGCGAAGAAGCACTGTTTTGCAACATCGAAATAAATATATACAATGAATAACATGAATAAGATGGTTTTCGTACCGGACTACCCATTATGAAGTTCATAATTTTCTTCTCATTAGTGTTCATTGTACAGCTTAGGTGAATTTAACTTTTTGCCCAGTGCATGGCAGGCGGCCCAAAATTGTATACAATACTTTGATATCAATTATTTGTTAAATAGCAAAATGCTTATTAGCCTTTTAAATCTGATTACACTTGGATGCATTATTAACAATCAAATAAAGTGCTTGCCCAATCCAAAGGGTGGGCAGGATTAAGACCAGCTACAATTTTTGCCCCCCCTTTGCGCACTCCCACTATGATGGAAATGTAAATCCACCTGCATAGTAATATGTGTAGTGTAAGTGAAGCAAAAAATATTAAAACTTTTGTATCCATCAGAATTATGGAACTTATGTACTGAAATAAGAAACACACATTAAATAAAGAAAATCAAATTTTTTTTGACAAACTTAACTAGAAAAACAATACAGTATGACTAGAAATATATATGTATAATTTGTTTTGATTAAATGTAATTAATTGTAGAAATAACAGATGAGGTAAACTGTGCTTTGAAAGCATCAATTGTGGGTGATTGCAAGATGCAAGTTTGTACATGTATAAGATTCCACTGCTGTATGGTTCTCTGGAAGAATGAATATTTGTAGCAATCTTTTGAAGCAAAAATGTGTTTGTATGTATATGGTTGTGTTCATCAGGTTCTGGGATCTGATGGTATTAATACTGCAGTTGGAATGGCAACTATATGGATTGTGGACTACTTTATAAATTAAAATTTATCTGGTTTTTAATCTTCTTTGGTGTAGTGTTGGTCAATTTAATATGTTCATCATGTCAACAACACCGCTGGTGTTGTGGAACCTGTTACAGGCATACCTCGGCTGGCTGCTAGGCACTGGATCATCTCAAGGTTATGACATTGCATACCTGGCTGCTCAGCACTGGATCATCTCAAGGTTA
The DNA here is from genome assembly GCA_944474755.1 of Limnoperna fortunei. Taxonomy (NCBI): domain Eukaryota; kingdom Metazoa; phylum Mollusca; class Bivalvia; order Mytilida; family Modiolidae; genus Limnoperna; species Limnoperna fortunei. The sequence goes on along the minus strand of OX104114.1, from coordinate 89,327,209 downwards.
TGACATTGCATACCTGGCTGCTCAGCACTGGATCATCTCAAGGTTATGACATTGGTCCACTGAATATATTGGGGTCCCATATCAACATATGGAACTAGAATATTCTAGTCTTTGTTGAACAAATGCCTGGCCATGGTATGCCTGAGACTTAATAACTGTATTGTTTGTTTTAAATTTCTTCACCCTTCCTTGGGGACACCAGAGGTGACTGGGGAAGATGACTTTCCATCTAGAACCGGTGCACTGTCTGTGTTCTGTTAGAGACTAGAGGAATGTTGTTACCCATTTAAAGTTTCATTTGGGATTCCCTAATATTTAAGTTTGTTAAGAAGTCTCTGGTGTGGGACTTTGTCAAATGCTTTGGATAAATGATAGAAGTTGTGTTTCACATGATTTAGAGTGTCCGAATCCATGTTGCAAGTCATACAGTGGGTTGTTATTTTCCAAATGACTTAGTATATTTTTTGCAATTTTTCAGCTATTTCATGGCGTCCAGTTTTTATTGGGGGAGGAAGCCGGAGTACCCTGAGAGAACTCCCGACCTGCGGTAGGAAAACTGGCAATCCTTGTCAATTAAGATTGGAGTTGAGTACACCCTGCCTGCTGTGAGAATTGAACCAGCAATCTCAGTGTTGACAGACCACGTGATCAATAGTAGACGAATTACCTTGACCACTCGGCCACCGAGGCCCCTGTTCAAAATGAAAGTGAAATATCCGGATGTAAGGGTATCGATGGAAATTAGCTTAGAAATGGACTTAAATCATCTTGATTAAAGGTATGATTATTATATTCATAGAGAAAAATATCTAAAAAAGTGAATTATATCTAGTTTAACTGGACGAAAATGTTTGCTAACATCTGGAAACGATGAAATTTGCCGACCCAGACCAGTGTCGCAAAATCCGCTGTTGCTTATGGAGAGCTCTCTGACGTCCCACGCAAAAAAAGCGTGGGACGTCAGAGAGCTGATTATATTATAAAAGGGTGGGTAAAAAGATGTACCCCACTGACACATATAAATTTATTTATCCCCCTTTTACTGTATAACCATAACACAGACGCGCAGAAACATTATTTTTTCAAAACGAACACATGAACAACCTTTATTAACAGCCGACATTTGAGCGACAGTTTACTTGACCCTGCCCGACATGGCGGCCGCACGCTCGGTGGGAAGTTTGCTTCTAGGCTTTTTGAATTACGTTTATAAACCGACGTAGCGGGCAATCTCGACTTATTTGAAATCACTAAATTTGTATTTTGTATTTTGGCTTACAATGGAACAAAATGTTTTCTTTAAAATTTATCAATCATTTCCTGCAGTTTTCCCCGGAAGTTGATCATCAAAAATAGACTGTCTACAAGTTCGGAAAACACCTGCAAGGAAAAAATCGGAACACTAGAACGTAGGATTCAAAGTACCAATTTGTAACTATTTTATAAAATGAAAGCAGAAGAAAATAGATGTAATAATTTTTTAACTGTGATCTAGACCAGTATTGTATCAGCTACACAGGTACTTGTTTTTAGAAAAAAAATTAGAAGAAGTGAATTTAGTCCTTACTTACAGCCTAAGCCCCACGAATATATAACGACTCGCCCCACTCTCGAGTCTCCCCATCACGAGTCGCCCCATATTAATAACGAGTCGCCCCACATGTAATAACGAGTCGCCCCACTCAATAACGACTCGCCCCACATATGTAAAAATATATAATTTATAATAGAAATTTATAAATTTAATGCTTTATAATATAAATAAATACACTGACAGTATAATATATTTAATTTGGGTATATTGTACTGCTCGGTTTTTTAATTAATCGAATTGTACTCTAAATGTAAAACTATTAAATGCTGCCTGTAAATTTAAGTGTAGAATACTGTTAATCTTACATACTATTGAAAACAGTTTTCTAAAAGTTTAAAAAGGTTGTCTTATTGTTAAAAAATTTCTAACGTGCTTGCTTATTCAAACTACACCGAGACAGTTAGTTAACAAGAGACCATAAAAACAACCATTGTAGTTAATATGTAAAGGGGGCAGACATATACGCTTTAGGAAAAAACCTTACTGCATACTAGCAGTAAAAATTCTGATCATTTGGATGCAAAATATCTTTTTACTGGAATTTTATGTAAATAATTTTAGTCTTTTTTAAAATTAAATCAATGAATTTTATTTTTTCCTTTCTTCCTAACCCTTTCTCCTTTCTCCCTCCCCGTTGCTCCTTTCTCCCTCCCCTTTGCTCCTTTAACCCTCCCCTTCACTCCCTGTCTCACACTACCCTGTCCGCCCTCTCATACAAGACTTCTACAAGACTACGTTTTTGTTATTGTTAAAAACTTTATTATGGTAACATTCTCGTAATAAATATTAGGTTTTACACCGTTTTGAAAGTGAAGGTACATGCTACGAATAATCTTCTTCAAAAACCAATCTGTAGCATATGCCAATCGGCTCAGACAACTTTGACATTAAAAACAATTAATTACTTCATTATAATATTAACTACATTGGTTAACTTTTCATCCTTTTAAACTGCTAATCCCATCAAAGTTAATCGCGATTGTAAACAAGCAAACATTCAATTATAATTATCACAATAAATTAAAGAAGTGAACACGAGTTCACTTTAATCTCAAGATATACACCGCCAATTAAAACACCTAGCAATAAAATATATGCAAATTAAAAAATTTATACTATAAATTTAATTAAATATATTTTAAATTATTAAAGTTGTAAACTTATATTATATATTTTACATATGTGGGGCGAGTCGTTATCGAGTGGGGCGACGCGTTATTAATAAGGGGCGACTCGTTATGGGGCGACTCGAGAGTGGGGCGAGTCGTTACGATACCAGCCCCACATTGTTTAACATATTTGTTGATGATATAGATTCAGTTTTCGATGACCAATCTAAAACAAACCCAGTAAGATTACATAACCATACTTTTAATCACCTGTTATATGCAGATGACTTAGTTATCATCTCAGAATCACCACTAGGACTGCAAAACTGTATTAATTCTCTTGGAAAATATTGTGAAAAATGGGACCTAAAAATTAATACTAAGAAAACAAAAGTTATGACACTTGGTAAAAAAATAAGAAATAACTCTTAAATCTCAACTTTCAATTACATTCAATAACAAAACACTAGAATCTGTGGATCAATATAAATATCTTGGAATAACTTTCACTAATAATGGTAAATTAAAATATGCACCAGAAGTTCTTGCTCTAAAAGCAAGAAAAGCTTTCTTTGCTTTAAAAACTAATATACCATCCTCTGAAAATTTATCTGTACAGAAATGGATTAAACTATACGAATCAATGATAGTTCCAATTCTTACATATGGATCAGAAATTTGGATTGCTGACCAAAATCTTAACTTAGACAATTTAAACAAATTCACATTTGAAAAAACACAGAACATGATTCTGAAACACATCATTGGTGTTCATAATAAAACCTCTACTTTTGGAATCCAGATGGAGCTATCCCAATACCCTTTATGTTTTAAGGCCTTTAAACTTATGTTTAAATATTATAAACACCTTTTAGAAATCGAATCATCCAAAGAGCATGTGTATGATTTGTTAAGGTCAGCCTTTGAGGAAGACAAAAATCTAAAATCTAAAAATACATCCTCATGGATAAAATCAGTAGAAAATTTTAAAACTTTATTTAACTTAGATAGTCTGGAAAAAAATCACATAGAATTCGAAAAAGAAATTAAATCATATTTCTCTAAAAAAACTACTAAATGAACTTTCACACATCAAAAATAGTAATACAGGGAAACTTAGATTTTTTAGTCAAATCACCAAAGATTTTGAACTTCAAGACTACCTGAAATTCAATATAAATAAACACCTTCGGTCAAAACTAACAAAACTGAGACTAAGTGCACACAGCTTAGCCATTGAAACAGGTAGATATAGTAAACCTATTACTCCTGCAGAAGAAAGATTTTGCAAATCGTGCAAAAGTAAAGTAGAAGATGAACTACACTTTCTGTTAGATTGTCCCATTTATAATAAACTAAGAGATTAATTTTTCACTTTATTTAATAAAAATTTAAATGGAACAAATGATACCCCTCAAAAAATTGCCAGTAGCCTATTAAATCCTACCACAATACAGGCAACAGGACACCAAAAATATTTGTTTATATACAAGAATCCTTTTCAATTAGAGATAAATTCTTGAAACAGTTCAATGAGTAATAATTATTCAGCCAAATTTATATGATTTTTAGAAATTTAATACACATTTAAACATTAATTTAAAAAATTTTCAATCATATACTATAGCTATATAATACTATACATGTGTAATTTACATTCTACTTTGAAAATATTTATTTTGTATGTTTGTATTCATGTAATGTATTGGATTACGCAATATCGTATAATTGTTTGTTCATTATTTGACTATGCTTTATCCAATAAACGAATTTGAATTTGAATTTGAATGTGTTATATACATGGTATACAGTAGGGGTAAATTTTTTTTCTGAAACAAGTGCCTGTGGTTTAAAGACAAATTATCATTACTATTTTAGATCATGGTTACTTTGCTTATTTTCTTTCGTTTTAAGTTTTCTTACTTCTTCAATGATGGTAAATCACACTAAATCTTAACTTACAGTTGTTGAGCAAGCAATTTTAAAATAATCACAATTATATTAAATATGATAATATACAATAGTACATTATATACTTAATATTTATACTGTTAATACTGGGATGGATCGACCAAGAAATAGAAGGCAAATCAACTATGGACAGATGGTCTGGCGCTAATCAACCAAGGCCAGATCATCCAGGGATGGAATTATTTGCTATCAGCATGGTCAGTATAACAGACCTTCTTTGTGCACTAGTTTAAGAAGAACAAGGAAGTACAAATTATACTTCGGATATAATCAAACATTAGCTTAAAAATTAGTTACATGTATCAATCCTATCCAGAAAGATTTGATTGTTTGAATGATGTTTTACGTCACTGTCAGCAATTTTTCAGCTATATCAATCATAACGCCCAGTTTTTATTGGGGAGGAAGTGGAGTACCTAAAGAAAACCCCCTACCTTCTGTAAGCCTAGGAATGCTGGCAATCCTTTTCAATAAAGATTGGAATTGAGTGCAACCTGCCTACAGTGAGTATCGAACCTGCAACCTCAGTGTTGACAGACAAGGTGATCAATAGTAGACTTACTACCTTAAATGCTCAGCCACCGAGGCCTCATCCAGTAAGACTCCTCTTTGATTAATTAATACATCATTACAAACATGTGACAAGTCAGATGAAACTGGTTGTATTATGCAAGAAGAAGTGAATTTAGTCCTTACAAATCGTTTTCTCAGTTGGTTTAAATGGGCTCTCTTATAGACATATTTAATATTTGTGAATATTACATATATATATATATATATATATATATATATATATATATATATAAGTCTAGAGAATTATGCAACGATACAAATATAAAGATGTTTCTACTATAAAATAGTTATATTAATAAATATGACAAAATTTTCGACCAACTGATGGCCTTCTTCAGTGTCAATATCAATCTATAATAAACGATAAAATTTGGATATAGGTACATCAGCATCCGGTGGTGATGTGGTCGGATCTGATTTTATTGATCTTGAACTTTCTCGAATCACATCTATCAGTCATTACATAAGGGAGTACTGTACAATTGTATAAACCATCTTATCTTTAACGTCTTGATATTCATGAATTTATTATTTATATTTTGAATGATATTTATTGTTTTTTGTTTATTCCATTGGGGTGTACAGAGCAGAGCTCTTTGATCCAGAATCTCTCTCGAGCCTCCCGTTCAGAGTCTCGCCACTTGCAGTTCTGCTCGATAATTAGGATTTTTATTCGATCAAAATCCTTTGGAGTGTGGTCGGGCAGTCTAAAGTGTTGGCTTACGGGCAGAAACTGTTTCTTAGTTAGGTCACTTCTGTGACCATTCAGTTGTTTGTGGAATGGCTGTTTGGACTCGCCGACATATTGTAAGCCACAGATGGGGCACTCAAGAATGTAAATGACATTCGAGCTTTTTCACATCTCTACTAGCAAAGGGTTTAAATTTCTGTCCAGTTCCTGGTCCTATCAACAGCACTAAACTATCCCAAGAATTGGATTATTTTGCCAGAAGCTTAAGAATTAAAGAATATTTTGCTTCGAAGAAAGAGGAAGATTATGAGGTGAACTCCAGTAGTGACATAGAAGGAGATACCAAATATAGATTTGTCAAAAAAAGTGAATGGGTCCCCAAACCTAGTAAGAACACTACTTTAGAGTCATTTATAGACAACGTTAAAACAGAAATAATAAGCACAGTTGAATCTTATACAAACAAATTTGACAATCTCTCTCCTGACGAACGAACTGCCTTAAAAAACTTAAAATCAAATGTAGAAATAGTCATCAAACCAGCAGACAAGGGTAGTGCGGTTGTGGTTATGGACAAATCTGCCTATATTCGAGAGGCTGAACGTCAACTGAATGATGACCGGTTTTATATGAAATTAGAAGAGGACCCCACAGAGAAATTCAGTGATGAAATAACTAAGGAATTAACCAAAATGAACACTCTAGGCTATATTGATGATAAAACTCTCGAATACCTAACACCAGACAATCCAAAAGCCGGCAGATTCTACCTGTTACCTAAAATTCACAAACCTAACAACCCCGGTAGACCTATCGTATCAGCTAACGGCCACCCGACAGAAAAAATATCTGAATTTGTGGATTACCATCTTCGACCACATGTTGAAATACTCCCATCATTTGTGAAGGACACCACCGACTATTTACAAAAGATGGCAGCTCTGAATCCCCTTCCACCGGGTACCACTCTGGTCACTATGGATGTCACCTCTCTCTATACTAACATTCCTCATGCTGATGGCATAGAAGCATGCAGAGAGGTCTGGGAAAGTCGTTCTGTCAAAGATCCTCCGACTGAATGTTTAGTCGCAATGCTGACATTGGTGCTAAAAAAGAACAACTTCACTTTCAATGGAGACCATTTCTTGCAAATAAATGGAACAGCTATGGGAACTAAAATGGCTCCATCATATGCCAACATATTTATGGGTAAATTAGAAAAAGAACTTCTCCAATCGTCTGTTGAAAAACCACTATCTTGGTACAGGTTTATTGATGATGTTGATATGAAGTGGATACATACTGATGAGGGACTACAAAACTTTATCACACGTGCCAATAACATCCATCCCACTATCAAATTTACTTATGAAATCTCAAAATCTAGTATATCTTTCCTCGATACTTCCAGCTCCTTGTCCGCAAATGGTGAGTTGTCCACTGACCTGTATTCCAAACCAACAGACACCAACCAATACCTTTTACCTAGTAGCTGTCATCCTCCTCATGTGACAAAGAGCATTCCTTATAGTCAAGCTCTTAGACTCCGACGAATCTGTTCCACCGATGATTCGTTTAAAAGGAGACTAGGTAAATTAAAAGGACACCTTAGAAGAAGAGGGTACAGGAATAATAACATCAAAAAGAATTTTCAAAAAGCACAGCAGACATCGAGGAGTAACCTTCTTCAATATAAAGAAAAAACGAAATGCAATAGAGTTCCCTGCGTACTAACTTACCACCCTTGTTTGAAAAACACAATTAGCACCATTCGTGAACATTGGAAATCGATTGAAAAAAATCCCAGATTGTCAAGAATCTTTCCAGAGCCCCCCATGGTTGCGTTTAAACAACCCAACAGTCTCCGCAACTTATTGGTACGAGCAGAGATTGCAAAGCCCAGCACTGCCGCTGGCAGAAGTCAGTCTTGTGGTGACAAACGCTGCAAATGTTGCAAACATATGGAACCCTTGTCCACATTTAACAGCAAAGTCACAGGTAAACAGTACAAAATATTCACTACTGTTATCTGCAAAAGCTCGAATGTCATTTACATTCTTGAGTGCCCCATCTGTGGCTTACAATATGTCGGCGAGTCCAAACAGCCATTCCACAAACGACTGAATGGTCACAGAAGTGACCTAACTAAGAAACAGTTTCTGCCCGTAAGCCAACACTTTAGACTGCCCGACCACACTCCAAAGGATTTTGATCGAATAAAAATCCTAATTATCGAGCAGAACTGCAAGTGGCGAGACTCTGAACGGGAGGCTCGAGAGAGATTCTGGATCAAAGAGCTCTGCTCTGTACACCCCAATGGAATAAACAAAAAACAATAAATATCATTCAAAATATAAATAATAAATTCATGAATATCAAGACGTTAAAGATAAGATGGTTTATACAATTGTACAGTACTCCCTTATGTAATGACTGATAGATGTGATTCGAGAAAGTTCAAGATCAATAAAATCAGATCCGACCACATCACCACCGGATGCTGATGTACCTATATCCAAATTTTATCGTTTATTATAGATTGATATTGACACTGAAGAAGGCCATCAGTTGGTCGAAAATTTTGTCATATTTATTAATATAACTATTTTATAGTAGAAACATCTTTATATTTGTATCGTTGCATAATTCTCTAGACTTATATATTATTTTTTCGTTATGCTGCATCGTCATGTTGGCGATCCGATATTTAGTAAGTGTATTGGTTGGTAGCTTCCTTTAGACTATATATATATATATATATATATATATATATTTGTCGGAAAAATTACACTTGTATACAGTTTGTATATATGTGTCCAATAAAAGTAAAACATAACCAGAGTCTTTGTTCTGTATTTACACTAGCGCTTTCATGTTTACAAACAATCTTCAGGTGTGTACAAACAAAAGTATAGTAACAGTCTATGGCCAAGGGGTCTAGACCGCTGGACATAGTGCAAGCGAATTGGTGCCACAGTGTCACAATGGTGTGAGTTCGAATCCCGCTGAGGGAAAGCAAAAATTTGACAGTGTTAAAAATCTAATTCAAACAGTGTTGGGCTTAATTTGTAGACGTATATATAAATATTTGATATTAACCCTGTATTTCTGATGTTTCAGAAATCCGCTGGATAGATATATTATATGGTTGTCACAATACTTAGACGTTTGTATATATATATATAATAAAATAGAGGACTCAGTGACTGTCTGATACATCAGCTTCTGAGGGGGAGGGTGTTGTCCGAGTGGGCTCCTAATTGGACACTGCCATGTACCCACTAGCAGTCTTAAGTGACCCCAAATTTGAAAAAATATGCAGTCTTAACATACATTCATGGCTTTTAAATGATGCAAAAATATACATCAAGTTACATAAATTATTTATAAAAATTGACTTATAAAAATGTACAGAGCTATGTGCTATTAGCACGTAAAAGTATAAATTTTTTTATTGTTTTAGCTGTAGTCAATTTAAATGAAAAAAAAAAAAAGTAATTGTAGTCATTTTAGGCAGAAACATTTAATACCTTTAAAAGTATCTCAAGGTTTAAAAGGAAAATATTAGTTAATTTTCACTCCCCCAACATCAAGGTAGATATTAAACTATGCCATGTATGCAGCATAGCTGAAGCTGTTCATGTATTTTCATTTTTATCTCATTTTCTTATGACTCTTCTGTACTACTTTACAATAATGTAAAAATGCATGTATACATTACATTTACCTAGATATTACATAATGTAAAAAAATTGCATACATGTACTACCACACATACATATATAAATTAATTTTCTTCCTGGTATATAGATTAAAATGGGCATTTATTATTTGTTGTAAAGAAATATTGATTTGAGTTGTCATCCCTTTGTAACAGCTGCCTGTTGATCAAAATCATCTGATCTGAATGGACGCGATGGATGTGAATCATTTTAAGAATTAATCACATATAAATATTGTCAGAATGTTAAGTTATAATGATTACTGAACACTTGTGTTAATGAAAGTTGTACAAATGCTGATTAGGTAAATATTCTTAGTAAGTGCATGGAAATTTGTGAATCTGTATCACTGCAAGCACTAAATATTTGACAAATTAACATCGTTATATTGAAAACACATAATTGTTTGCTTGTTTGTTTGATGGTATTTAACGCCACTTTTAGCAATTTACCAGCTATATCATGTCGTCCAGTTTTTATTGGGGGAGGAAGCCGGAGTACCCAGTGAAAACCCCGACCTGCGGCAGGAAAACTGGCAATCCTTGTCAATTAAGATTGGAGTCGAGTACACCCTGCCTGCAGTGAGAATCGAACCCGCAATCTCAGTGTGAAAACACATAATATTGAAAGCCTGCCAACAAAGATTGGAATCATGAACACAGTGTTAAGTCAGACTGAAGCAAACAACCTTACAATCAGTATGACTGAACACATGCATCCACAGTCCAATTGTGCATCATATATATGTACTGTCAATTACAACTAAACAAGTGAAGAAATAACCATATGTAATGAGGTTATCAAATCAACAAATTGTATAGATATCTTGGTGCTTTCCTCTGACAGAAGTTTCAGTACAATTGAATAAGCTACCAGTTACTTTAAAAACTTGTAAATCTGTTGATATTTTCTAACTTAAATTGAAATCATTAAAGTTGAAGATTACGTTGCTTATTTTCAAAGTATTTAAACAGCAATTATTGTTCTATGAGCAGTCTATTTGTGTGTGTAGCGGATTTCTGAAACATCAGAAATACAGGGTTAATATCAAATATTTATATATACGTCTACAAATTAAGCCCAACACTGTTTGAATTAGATTTTTAACACTGTCAAATTTTTGCTGAGGCACCAATTCGCCTGCACTATGTCCAGCGGTCTAGACCCCTTATATTATATGGTTGTCACAATACTTAGACGTTTGTAATATAGCAGATTTGGCCGAGGGGTCTAGACCGCTGGACATAGTGCAGGCGAATTGGTGCCACAGTGTCACAACGGTGTGAGTTCGAATCCCGCTGAGGGAAAGCAAAAATTTGACAGTGTTAAAAATCTAATTCAAACAGTGTTGGGCTTAATTTGTAGACGTATATATATATATATATATATATATATATATATATATATATATATATATCGGATTTGGCCGAGGGGTCTAGACCGCTGGACATAGTGCAAGCGAATTGGTGCCACAGTGTCACAACGGTGTGAGTTCGAATCCCGCTGAGGGAGAGCAAAAATTTGACAGTGTTAAAAATCTAATTCAAACAGTGTTGGGCTTAATTTGTAGACGTATATATATATATATATATATATATATATATATATATATATATATATATTATAATTATTTGTATACTTTCTACAATTGAATTGTACAAGCCATTGAATACATTTGTAGAAACAGGTGTTTAAGCAAATAATAAAGTTTCAAGTTTCAAGTTTTCTTGTTTGTAAGCCTGTAGCAGCAGATTTCACATTTACAATTAGAGCTCATTGAATTATGTGGATAAAACCTTGAAAAACACAAAATAAATAAATTTTCTGCAGTTCTGTATACATGTACTTTGTCAAATATCAATTGTTTAACAAACCTGATAAGATAAAACAAATCAACCTCTAACAAGCTTTTGACAGACGATCTGAACATTTTTATATCACATCAGATAATTGAAGATAATACAAAATTAATATTTGAGCCGATAATTGATACATGTATGTAAAATTTCTGTTTTTGTTTTAGCTAAATGATAGCCTCAAGTTTGAAGTAAAATGGAGAACAAGACCAGGATGAGAAGTATTGTCCTACAGACTTTGTTATTGTGTACAGTGGTGCAGACAGCTCAGCGACCACATATTGTTGTCATAGTAGCTGATGATTTGGTAATTGACAATGATTTCATTTTACTGTTAAAACATGTCCAGTTTTTAATTTGTGGGGGAGGAGCTGGAGAAAACCCGACCTTCTGTAAGAAAAACGGGCGATCCTTGTCAGTTAAACTTGCTTGAACTTGATCATTTAAACAAGTGTACAGTACGACGCGGTGGTCAAGGTTATAGTTGTCATATCAAACATTACTCATTTTCTGCAGAAGGTCATGGTTAATCATGATTTTATTAACATGAAACTTGAATTTCAGTGCCAGATCAAAAAGGAAGTATTAAATATTTCATGCCACTTTCTGCAATTTTTCAGCTTTAACACCACTTGACTTCTTTTAATGGTTTTACAATTTTATATTTAATGTTATTTGTATGTTGGATAAGTAAATACAATATGTCAGCTGATTGCTATTTTAAATAAATCAATATGAGTAAATAATATTGCTTGAAGAGTTGAGGTTCTTGAATTCTTAGAAGTTACAATATCTTGTACACTACAATTTGTAATACATGTTTATTAATAAACCACTAACATACACTTTTGGTGCTAAAAACCATATGAGCTTTTACAAAGGTCATTGTAATGGTAATTACACAATATGTGCATTGTGTAGGAATGGTACATACTTTCTTATTCTGCAACTACCAACTGTAAAAATACTATACAATAACTGTCTTTTGATTCGGTAAATGTGTGGAGTTATTGACTTTTGAAAAAACTGTTATTCACCGAGCCCAGCGGGCGAGGTGAATAACAAAGAGTTTTTTCAAAAGTCAATAACTCCACACATTTACCGAATCAAAAGACAGTTATTGTTTTATTCAATAAAAAAGGATATTCACTAAAAATAAAATGGTTATTCACCGCTGGAAAATGCATGCGATTGTTATTTAAAAAAGGGAATAACCGGGATTCTATAAATAACAATCGCATGCATTTTCCTGCTGTGAATAACCATTTTATTTTTAGTGAATATCCTTTTTTATTCAAATTTTTCAGTCACATTATTTTTATACAAAATGTTTTATATATTATTGAATAATACTTTTTATTTGTAAAAAAATAATGTCAGCTCCTGGTACCATTTTCCTTACTCTTAATGATATTTAGTATTTTGTTCTGGTTTATGGCATGTTGTCCAAAAATTTTAAGTCAAAAATTGCACTTCTCATGTTTTTCATTAGTCATGTTAGTATTAAAATGAATTTTCTGGTTGCAGAATAAAAACAATATTCCTATATTGTCAAAAAATATAGTTAATTTGTACTCGCTGCGAAACAGGTTAGAAATGCCAGGCATGGCCTCTCATTTCTACCTGTTGTAAGGCTCATACAAATAAACTGTATATTTTCTTACAATGTACAAATATTGTATATGTATTGGACCATTTATAACCCAAATCCCACTATAATGAGTACTCAAGGTAACCACCCTACTACACTGTTATGCTTGTTATATTCCAGGGCTGGAATGATGTTAGTTTCCATGGATCGGATCAAATTTTAACACCAAATTTAGATGACCTGGCTTATAGAGGTGTTTTACTGAAAAATTACTATGTTTCACCAATATGTACCCCAACTAGGGGAGCTTTGATGTCAGGGAGACATCCAATACATACAGGTATTTTATTTTAATGAAAATACATGGCTGGGGTAAGGAAATCAATAAAATTTATTAAATTTTGTTTCATTGCTGTACATATGCAGGATGACAAGCATCAATCAATCTATTCTACTTTTTACAAATCTGGATAAGTCGGGGGACCTGTGCCACTCTGACATAGTAACAATGTTAGTTTACATTACCTGTTTCCATTAATCTTCATAAGAAAACAATTATTGGTACATTGAGTGCTATTGATGATATAGTGTCCCTCTTACTTAGCATACATAGCTAGGTGAGTTTATGTCCGAGGGTGATGGGTGCTTGAGTTCAAAACTCAAATGACCATTAAATGTTTAGGACAGGCCAATAAAATAAGGGAAGGTATGGTAATAGGAAACACATCCATGTATTTTTTTGGCCTTATTTTATTTCTAAAAGCAAAATAAATGAGAAATGTCTTTACATGAAGGGCAATTTTAAATTTTGTATGGATTATCTGTGATATGCATGCCCTTGCAACCAAAATTTGGCTCCTAAAAATAGAATGAAGAAAACATATTTTATGTATGAAATAAAGGTTTTTCTTAAAAAAAAACTAAGTATTTTCGAAATTTTGCCAAATAATTAAAATAAGCAGCTCAAATAAAAGACTTATTTGTTTCTACCATTGCAATTGGAACCTGGCTTTCATCCCATTAACCACACCAAACTTATTAAACTTGGGTTAGTTTTCAAAATTTATCAATAAAATCATTTTTTATTGTATTGTAATTCAAGTAAACATATTTGGCCCCCATCACAATAAATTGGTATCAAATCTGCAAAAGAGGGCACAAGGTGAGGGTTTACAAGGTTTTGGAAGCCTCAGGTATTTAGTTGTAGTTTCTATCAGTTAAGACAAAACATAACTAGACATTTTATATTTTCATTAGGATTACAACATGATGTTATAATGGGATCAGAACCCTATGGTTTACCATTAAATATCACAATCATGCCACAATGGTTACAGAAACTGGGATATAGAACACATATGGTTGGAAAGGTCTGTTGGTGTCTACCCATTTTCCCAAAAATGATGCTTGACAGTCAAAACCTGCTTTTTATGTACATATAGGAAAATATAAATCTGGTGATATTGATTTTAATTTCCTTTTGTGTTCATCATTTAAAAGCATCACAATACCTTACTTTTAATATATGTCTTAATATTTTTCATTTGTTTCCAAAGTATAATTTTAGTTTGTATGTTATTACTTTCATGTCTGTTTTTCTGACTCTGTCTGCTTGCATGATTGTGTTTTTCATCCACATGCATGCTGCATTTCGATGTGCACTTTTACCCATGTTTTATAAACCATTATAATGATACATTATTCCAAATGTTCTATACAAACAGTTAAGCCATCTTAGGTTGGAGTTGATACCTAAAGTTTAAGCTATTATTTCTGTTATCCATAATTTGGTTCTATGCTTAATAGGTTATGTTTTTGACAATGTCTGTAACGCAATTGATAACTTGACCAAAATTGTAAGGGACAGTATCCTACTGTGGTAAGACCAAGGACTTTGACCTCAATACTATTATTGGTAATAATTGACATAGCAATGTAATATGTAGTTAAAAAAAAAGAAGAATAATATGAAATCTTTCGCCCCTTTTTCATGTTCCTGGATTTACAGTATTTGTTTACTTGGCCTTAAGTATTGCACATCATTTAAACCTCATCAAAACAGTAATTTGAATGCAAAATCAGTAAAACATCCTATCTGTTCGGATAAAAAGTTGTAAAAAAAAATGTATAAATCTACAGTATAAATGCTATGAAGCAGATATAAATATGAATTAGACTTTTTGTTCATAACTACTTGTATATTTTATTTAAAAAGCTACAGTGTAAGTTAGATGTTATTAAAATTACAAATTGTTTTACTGGTTCCACTAACTTCATTTTGACCATTTTTACAAGTAGAGTGTTGTATTTCTTCAGGACTTCAGTCTGGTGTTATAGTTGGCTCTGAGCCCTATGCCTTACCGTTAAATGTGACCATTATGCCACAATGGCTTCAACAGTTAGGCTACAGGACCCATATGGTTGGAAAGGTACTCAACTCTCAGCATGCTTGCATGATTTGTGTCTTTTTCCAATCTTCGTGGTTTTCAAATTTTGTAGTAGTTATTATTAGTTATGGGTATCAGCAGCCATATTCTCAAAAAATCGTAAATTTACACTTACGTGTAAAGATAAGATAGTCGTAACTTTACGTTTACATCTACGATTGTTTGTATTCTCGAAAGTAATCGCAGTTTTGCACGTAAAAAAGCAATCGTAAATCTTACGTTTTGCACGTAGCGTTATCACGCATGCTAAGTTACTTCTTTCACTTTGGAAATAAATGTATTGAAAGAGAAATAATTACCTCAAAGTACTTAAATTATTACAGTTTTTTAATTGCATAACCTCACAAAGCAGTTGACTGGTGGAAGGAAATACGGATTTATATTTGGCTTAAGTGATATTAAAAAAATAAATAAATAAATAAATAAATCAAATTGATAAATAAAATAAAATAAAGTCATGATATTAATTGGTGTGTTGCATAATTTTGAATATGTGTTTTAAAAAGTAATCTGTCAATTTATCACAACGTGCAACAAGATCTTTTTTAAGGTTACGTTTCTTCAGTGTTGAAATTAACGAATAGTTTCGTGTTATAATAAAACAATAAATAACCTAATCCCATTATAACATAAATAAAACAGCATGATTTAAAATCACAAATCATATAGGAAACGTTTAATTTCAGGAACGTTTTTTCATATATTCGGTTGTTGTTTCTTTCTTTTAAAATTATTATTTTTTGTAAGTTATTCCCCATGACTAACACATTTTTCAAAATATTTCAAATTTTGAATGTTTTTTTCATCGTTCTATGTCCCGTGAACAAAATCAATGATGCTAAGTAGTGAATGGCTTGAAAAACCGATTTCTCTTTGCAAATTTATGAAGGACGCTAGGACTTATGAGCGCTCAGGAGCAGATGTAAGTTTACGTTCAATTTTACACGTAACTTACAACTACGAATCTTTGAGAATATTAAAACAGACGTAAACTTACACTGCATTTAAAATTACGTACGATTTTTTGAAAATATAGCTGCAGCTTCTGTAATGCCATGTGTTGTTTGCTGTTCCTGAAATCCTATACACTCCTATATTAATCTTTTGCTTGTTTCCTGAGTTTGCTGTAATTTTTTCCCTGTGCCGTACACATTTATGAGTACTCATACTTGAGTTAATTGTTGGTTAACGCATGTGATGTACACATTTTGGGGTCGCTGAAATTATTGTTTGTATGTGTACTCATGATGTTTACTTATGTGGCATACAATTATGATTGCATGTATTTTATTAATTGCAATACAGATCAGTGAGTTAAATGTAATTCAGAGTTTTCTGGTATAAACACTTGTGATATATGGCATATCTAGTCCTGTTTAAGGTAGAAGAACTAACACATTTTATTCAGAGTCAATTTCTTAAAATAAATTCAAGAATTGATCTTTTTTTAAATCAACGTGAAACTGTTTTTAATCTGTCACGTAATCCAACAACTGATTTTATTTCACTTAACAATGTACAAACATCTATAACTTGTGTTTATATTGTTTACAGTGGCATTTAGGATTCTTTAAGAAGGAGTACACACCATTGTACCGAGGCTTTGAAACACACTATGGTTATTATCTAGGATGTACGGACTACTTTGACCACAGTTCTGAGGCTACACCAGTAAGGGAGATTACTCTATTTTTACACATTACAGTTGCAGCATATAGGATGTGAGAATATCAAGGTTTATACTGGTCATGAATTCCTTGAAAAGTCATGAAAAAAAAGAAACTCAAGGCCTTGAAATGTCATGGAATACCAAAATAATGATAATACATGTAATCATGTAAAAGTCATGAAATTCCATGTCATTTGTATTTATAACAAACATGTCACAAAGGTGAAAAAAATGTACTGCCCCATTATCTCATATTTTATGTAAACCTATAAATGTCAATGACACTGTCATGCTAAAATGAGTATTGGAAAGTGGTCACAAGGTCTTTGAAAAGTCATGGAATAAGAGATAAAAAGGTGTATGATCTCTGGAGTTAGAGAATACAAAGTGAAGTTATATAGGGTAGATAACTTTTGTTGATTAAATTAATATCTGGTATGGCATGGTTATTAAAACCACA
This sequence comes from Limnoperna fortunei, assembly GCA_944474755.1. Taxonomy (NCBI): domain Eukaryota; kingdom Metazoa; phylum Mollusca; class Bivalvia; order Mytilida; family Modiolidae; genus Limnoperna; species Limnoperna fortunei. The sequence goes on along the minus strand of OX104114.1, from coordinate 89,309,526 downwards.
GGATGGAGGCTACAGTACACAGAAAGTTACATTTATATACTGTATATAACTCCTAAAGATTACATTTCACTGAATTTGTAGGAGTTTTAAGGAGATATAACTCTATTATATCGTAATATAAATAATATCAAAGATGTGGTAATTGCTTCATGTTACTGTCTAGTTCAGAAAGATGACTCTCAGATGTTACTATACTGTGTTTGTGCTATCAATATTTCTGTGTTGTTCTCTTAGCAAAGTATTTAATTTTTTTGTTTAGTATAAGTTGATGGTATATGTCCATAGTGTTAATCTGATGCATGTATTCAGTCTTAGGACACTGTCATGTCTCCACAGAATAAGCCCCATATAGCTTTAGATGATTGCTTGTCAGTCAGCAGCAAAAATCACTCTCCTTTTACCAATTATTTTCAGTAGGAATTCCTTCATTATCATTGAGTTTAAATATCTAAATTGCCCCTAATATAAAAACAAGCCATTTAATTGTTGTTGAAATGATGAATTTACAGAAATTTTACTTACTGAACATTAAACTTCAATCAATCAATCAGTCAATTTTTCAATCATTGAGATCTATTAGAGTACTTAGGGTGAAGTGATGAACATGGGTGAATACATGTAGTAGCTATAAATATCAAGTTATACATGTAGGTTGTTGAAATCATTCAGACATATTTTGAATTCCCAATTTGATATTTATTAGACAACCATTTAAGACACTGCTGAACAGGGGTAAATATCCAGCCAATTTTCAGATGAACTGATCCTTTTATGTAATGTTACATGACAATACTGAACCCTGATGTCTGATAAGCTACAAAAAACAACATAGATCAAACAAGTTATATTTTGTGAAAATTGGTTTCATCCTATGTCACTTTAACATAGTCTATATGATAAACTTATTGTGTGTAATAAACAAAGTTATTAAATGGATGAAATCAGTTTGCTAAGACACCTGGAAATTTACAGTTTATTTTTAAAATTAGAAAAGATTTAGCTTTTAACCCAGTGTTGTTGATCAATTATTACATGGGAGACAACTCTTTTGAATTTAAATACTTGTTCAAAATTAAACAAGTTACATAATTATATACAATGTAAGGGAAGTAACTAGAATATTTTTTACTCTACCTACTTTAATGTAATATGCCATGTGACTTAGGATAGTCCAACTGATAGATTGATTTGAGATTAATAATATTCATTGTTTTGCTTAGTTTCTAATTATCTTGTGTGAAACAAAAAACAATTTGGAAATGATAAAAAGTAATGAGCCCATGAATATATCTCAACTAAGTCATTTCAACCTAAAATCTACCATTTATGGAAGAAATTAAAATAGGCACTTGTTTCTTCACAGGGTTTAATTGATTTTTTGTTTGTTGCTCTTGTCCTGAATATAGCTAAAGTACTTCTTGCTGGACATTAAAAAACCATTCAATCAATCAATCTGTTAGTATCGGCTATGTACTAAATGCATGTCAAAAGAAAATGGCACAAATTACTCTGTCCATAGGTATGTTTTCATACATGTTGACAGTTACTTTACTTTATGGTTGAAACTAATCTGGCATCTTACACTAAAACTGTATGGCCATTCATAACCTGTTCATGAGTGGCAAAACAAATTACTACAAATTACTTTCTATCAGGTCATTTTTTAAAAAGGAAATATAATTAAATATATTTTCAGGAATATTTTGGATATGATTTTTGGAGGAACTTAACAGTGGACTACACACCTATAGGGCAATATTCTACAGAAATATTTACCCAGGAGGCAGTTAATATCATAAATAATCATAATGCTTCCCAGGTATTACTCAAAAATGTTAGGATAAAATATACATGTATACAGTATATTTATGTAATATAAGATATGAGACTTATAAAAAAGGAGAAACTGTGACACATCTTAATTTTGTCTAGGATGCTAGGGTGCTGGATTATGAAATAATTCACATAAGCTGTGGTTTATCATTGTTTTACATCAGGATGACCATTTATGTAACATTATTTTATATGAAGCGACAGCAAGGGATAAAATAATTACATCTTTTTTGCCATAAAGTCGCTATTCATAAGATTAATAGGTCATAAGCAATTGCTTTCCTGTGGGAGTTGCGGTTTTGAATTGGAACGGCCTGTCCACGTGCCCTACTCCAGGAGTGTTGCTTATACCTAAATTATTTCCGCTACTGTGGTCTCAAACATTATATGCATGTCATAGAAGAATATTCCGATTATAGCAACATGATCAGTGAAAAGAAGTTTTCATATCGACTGAGCTAAAAATGATATTTGTATATTGTTTTTATAATTTTATAAATAACACTTTATGCAGCGGTATTTACTATCTTGGAATTTTTATATTTATCCAGAATTTGAGTCTAAAAATGAATTCACTTTAAAGAATTATGTTATTTTGGTTTTGTACAAAAAATTATTTTTCCTTTGGTCATTTAAATTCTTTGCATTATGTTTTGGTATTTCCAAAAAAATCCATTATTGTCTATTTGTAGCCTTTATTTCTATACTTACCTTACCAAGCTGTACACAGTGGAAACCTTCCAGACGGTAACCCACTACAGGCACCTCAGAAATACATCAACAGATTCCCTCACATTCAAAACCAAAACAGAAGAACTTATGCAGGTATCATTTGTACCATTATTTGGGACAAAGTTAGTTTTTAGGTCACATTTCCAGGTCATTTATCTATGATAATAACTTTGCACCAACTTTTCTATCCATCGTCTGTAAACCGGTATATTTTAATATTCTTTTCTGAAACTGCTGGGCTAAATAATACCAAAATTAGTCACAATGTTCATGCAAAGTTCACGCTTCTTCATTTTGATCAGAACTGCTAATTCAAGGCCAACTTTTACCATCTTCTTATAACTGCAAGGCTTATTGAAGCTATACTATTTTTGATGTTTAATGGATAGTCTTCTGTAAGTTTGTTTTTTTTACTCAGATTGGAAATCCAAGATGGCTGTCACTGTCTGACTTAAGTTAAACATAGAATACTATAAAAAATGCATTCTTCTGAGAAGCTGCAAAACTGATTGAAGCCATATGGTATATGAATGTTTATTGGATAGTATTTTAATAAATTTATGGTTTTCATTTCAATAGAAAAAAATGAAAATGACTGCAACCAACACAGGACATAATATAGAAACCTATGGTCAAACCATTTTTAAATTGCTTCTTTGAAACATATCAACCAAACTTGGCCACAATATTTATTGGTTGTCCTCTACAATGTTTATATAGTCACCACAGCAGTTGGTTATAATTAGCTGGCAAACAAAGAATTTTTGGTTTTCAATTCAGTAGTATGAAACAAACCGCAAACAACCTTGCCTAAAGGGTTTCAAACAAACAACATTCATCTGCTGCTGGGTTACACTTATTTAAAAACAAAATTACTGCAGAATATCTCAAAATCGAAATAAGAAAATGGTGGCTGATTGAATGTGGGAAATAATTGTTGATTCTAATTTGCACCTTTTTGGATCTACAAAAGGATCATAAGCATTTGTGGTAAGCAGACCTCCAACAAAGTATAGTGAAGTAGACTAGTAAAGGACAAACTTTTGTTTCTACAATTTTCATTACAGTGTTAACAACATTTAAAACAACAAAACATGTTTATTATATAGTTTTTGTCTCGCCTGCGACGAAAGTCGCTGGAGGCGAGACATATGTATGGGAATCCGGCGGCGGCGGCGGCGTAAACACTTGACATCTTGCTTCATACATTTGTAAGCCCAAACCCTAGGTCCATCAAATTTGGTCCAGAGGTAGCTTATGATGAGTACTTGCCAGTCAGTCACCTGTCACCTGACCTTGACCTCAATTTCACGGTCCAGCGACTACGTTAAAGTTTTTGGGTTACGACAATTCCTCTGTAACTACGCATGGTAGGATGACAATATTTGGTGTATAGGTTGCTGATGACTAGTACATGACTGTCTGGTAGGTGTCACCTGACCTTGACCTCAATTTCACGGTCCAGCGACTACGTTAAAGTTTTTAGGTTACGACAGTTCCTCTGTAACTACGCATGGTAGGATGACAGTATTTGGTGTATAGGTTGCTGATGACTAGTACATGACTGTCTGGTAGGTGTCACCTGACCTTGACCTCAATTTCACGGTCCAGCGACTACGTTAAAGTTTTTGTCTCGCCTGCGACGAAAGTCGCTGGAGGCGAGACATATGTATGGGAATCCGGCGGCAGCGGCGGCGGCGTAAACACTTGACATCTTGCTTCATATCTTTGTAAGCCCAAGCCCTAGGTCCATCAAATTTGGTCCAGAGGTAGCTTATGATGAGTACTTGCCAGTCAGTCACCTGTCACCTGACCTTGACCTCAATTTCACGGTCCAGCGACTACGTTAAAGTTTTTGGGTTACGACTGTTCCTCTGTAACTACGCATGGTAGGATGACAATATTTGGTGTATAGGTTGCTGATGACTAGTACATGAGTGTCTGGTAGGTGTCACCTGACCTTGACCTCAATTTCACGGTCCAGCGACTACGTTAAAGTTTTTGGGTTACGACAGTTCCTCTGTAACTACGCATGGTAGGATGACAATATTTGGTGTATAGGTTGCTGATGACTAGTACATGACTGTCTGGTAGGTGTCACCTGACCTTGACCTCAATTTCACAGTCCAGCGACTATGTTAAAGTTTTTGGGTTACGACAGTTCCTCTGTAACTACGCATGGTAGGATGACAATATTTGGTGTATAGGTTGCTGATGACTAGTACATGACTGTCTGGTAGGTGTCACCTGACCTTGACCTCAATTTCACGGTCCAGCGACTACATTAAAGTTTTTGGGTTACGACAGTTCCTCTGCAACTACACATGGTAGGATGACATTATTTGGTGTATAGGTTGCTGATGACTAGTACATGACTGTCTGGTAGGTGTCACCTGACCTTGACCTCAATTTCACGGTCCAGCGACTACGTTAAAGTTTTTGGGTTACGATAGTTCCTCTGTAACTACGCATGGTAGGATGACAATATTTGGTATATAGGTTGCTGATGAATAGTACATGACTCTCTGGTAGGTTCCACCTGACCTTGACCTCAATTTCACGGTCCAGCGACTACCTTTAAGTTTTTGGGTTACGACTGTTCCCCTGTAACTATGCAGGGTATGGTGACAATATTTTTTATACAGGCCGCTGGATATTTTATGCTATTTACGTAATGCTTATGACGAAATTTATTTTCGTTACTGATGCGGAATGCAGGCGAGACGTTTTTCTGTGTCCACACTTGTTGGGTTACGGCAGTTACTCTGTTACCACGCATGGTAGGATGACAATATTTTGTATATAGGTTGCTAATGACTAGTACATGACTGTCTGGTAGGTTCCATCTGACCTTGACCTCAATTTCACGGTCCAGCGACTACGTTAATGTTTTTGGGTTACGGCAGTTTCTCTGTAACTATGCATGGTAGGATGACAATATTTGGTATATAGGTTGCTGATGAATAGTACATGACTGTCTATTAGTTTCCACCTGACCTTGACCTCAATTTCACAGTCCAGCGACTACGTTAAGGTTTTTTGGGTTACGGCTGTTCCCCTGTAACTATGCATGGTATGGTGACAATATTTGGTATACAGGCTGCTGCTGATAAATAATGCTATTTACGTAATGCTTGACGAAATTTATTTTCGGTTACTGATGGGGAATGCAGGCGAGATATTTTTCTGTGTCCACACTTGTATTATATTATTATTACCAAGAGTTAAATGTTCAACATCATGTTATACCAGTGTTAAAGTTGTCCTGTACTAATGCCTGAGTGTAACTTTCCTAACTGGGCTTGTTTAAATTATAATGCAGACAATTCTAAATGATTTTGTTCATATATTAAAATTATACTGACTTTCTGTTCAATATACAATATTTTCAGGCATGGTATCTGCTTTAGATGATGGTGTTGGCACTGTTGTAGACACATTGAAGAAGAAAGGGCTGTATGATAACTCTATAATATTATTTACAACAGATAATGGTGGACCTGCCAATGGATTTGATGGAAATGTTGCAAATAACTTTCCTTTAAGGTTTGGTCAATAGATGGACTGAATTAGTTTACCTTCTCTGTTTAATTTGACATTAGGACTGTTAATTTCAAATAAATCTTTCAACAACTTTAATAATTCAAACATGTTTTTTATTTCTATATCTTTGACAGACTTTGATTAAAATTTAAATAATAAGTCATCAAGTAAAGCAATTGCAAAAAATAATTAATATTTATGTGATGTTAAATAAAATTAGAATGTAAATCAGAAAGATTTTTTCAATTCAAATAATTTAAGAGTTATTTCCCTTAGACCTCTTTCTTTTAACCTATTGAAAATTATTTTTATTGTTGTGGAAATTGAAATTTTATTTTAATAACAACCAAACAATCTTTTAAAAAAATATAAAGCTGGAAATACTTAAGTACATGAATTAAAAAGATATTAATTGTTTAATTATTAATTATTAATAATATTATTATCATTTTTGGTGAATAGTGGTGAATAAAATCAATACCTTGTAGGAGTTAACACTCATAAATAATTTGACTTTTTTTATTTTTGGTCTATATTATTAAGAATAAAAGACAATATCTTTAAAATAAAAAAAACATCAGCCAGACAAGATCTGTTAAAAATTAAAAATGTCCAAAATTGTAAGATGTTCTTAAGTGACTATTTTTCCTGACTTTTTTCGGCATTTTTAACATACATGTTGAAGAAAAATTTGTAGTGCCGTAGAAGAAAAATCTACAGGAATATTAAAAAAAAAGAAAATCAGCTAATTTTTTGTAACCCCAAACAATTTATATCATGTATATATTAGAATATTCCAGAACATTCCATACTAAAATAAGCAAAGTACAGGTAAAACCTGTACTGAGAATTTTGTGCTAAAGTACCTGAAATGCATCTTCAGAATGTAGAAACCATATATTTCTAATTAAATTATTTACATAAATATTTAGTTGATTTTTAAAAACTAATCAGATTAAGCAATCCAAGATTGTTTATATGAAAACATTTGATACAGAGGAGTGAAAACTCTTTAAAAGCTGTAATTCCTTATAATGATATTGTATTAATAAAGTATCAGACATATTTATACTTTCAGAGGAGTAAAAGCTACACTATGGGAAGGTGGTGTAAGAGGAACTGGATTCATACACTCACCCTTACTACAGAAGCAGGGTTATGTTGCAGAACAAATGATTCATGTCTGTGATTGGCTGCCTACACTCTACAGCGCTGCTGGTGGCGACCCCAATCAGATGGCTGATCTTGATGGAGTTGACCTATGGGACATGATATCCAGTAATGGAAAAAATATTAGGACTGGAATGTTGCATAATATTGACCCATATGGCCCGGAAGGGGCCCTCAGACAGGGAGATTACAAAATAATTTATGGAAAAATCAGTAAAGCTTGGAGTGGCTGGTATCCACCATGGCAGTTAGAAGAAGACAACAATAAATTGTATCATAATACAATAAATAGCGTAGACACAAAAATGAAATACTCATTCAGCAAAAATGCACAAGAATTTTCAATGTTTTCACCTTTAAAAATAGACTGTGGACCAATTCCATCCAATGCTAGCAGTAACTGTGATCCGGAAGCTAAGCCGTGTTTGTACCACATTCCATCAGATCCATGTGAATTTTACAACATTGCAGAGCAACATCCAGACCTTGTACAGCAATTAATGGGTATTATGGACCAATACAAATCTACTATGGTACCCCCACTTAATAAACCTCAGGATCCTGCAGGAAATCCCAGAAATAACAAAGGAGCATGGGTTCCATGGATAAAGTGATTTCTTTTTTGTAGTGTATCTATTTGATGACTGATGTATTTTTACTTTGTTATATCGTATTGACTCACTATGATTCAGCAGCATCAATATGGCATGTCAAGGCATAATGTTATGTCAGTAAAATGATATTCGAACACATGATTAAAAATGACTTTGAAATTGTTGTTCCTGTTTTATTATGCTATTTAAAGAGATTAATACAACAATTATTATCCCACATAATTTGACAGCTTAATATTATTTATATCGCCTTGATAGTCACTTCCCAAGACAATAGACGTGCTGTAATAATCTAATATTTTATTATGATTATTTTGTGGTACATTAGTCTGTGGTTATAAAGCTACACATTCTGCACCAGAAATTTGCCTTGCACAACCAAGGACATATGGTGAGGGAGATTTTATTAAGTATTACTATATAGATATGATGTTAATTTGTTATATTGTATTTACTCACTTGGATCAGCATGCAGCAACAATATGGCATGTCCAGGCATAATGTTATGTCATTAAAATGGTATTCTACACATGATTTAAAATTATTTTGATATTTTAAAGGGTCAGGTGAGCTATTGCCATCACTTGGCGTCAGTTGTCATTGTCGTCTGTCATCGTCATTAACTTTTCTTTGAACATCTTGTCCTCCAAAACCACTGTAGAGATTGCTTTGAAACTTTGCACACATTATCAGTAAAATGTCCTCTACCAATTTTGCACATATAATGCCTGCAGACTAACCAACATGGTGGCCTTTGCTAAAAATAGAATGAGCGGTCAAAATACAGCTTTTATCTTGATAGTTCAAAAATTATAACAGATACAGGAAGACCGAAGAGATCTTCCTTCTTCAGCATCAAAAACTCTACAAAAAAAATCTACAAAAATGATTCAGGGTCAATATTGTCTGATGAACTGTTTAGAAGTAATTCCCAATTTTACTTGATATATTTAAAAACCTTCTCTGAAACCATTGAAAGGACTGCTGTGCAACTTTGTACACATAATCAGTACAATGTCAACTATCAAGTTTGCACAAACCATAGCTGCAGACCAACCAGCATGGCCGCCTCGGCTAAAAATAAAATGGGGTGGTCAAAATACATTTTTCAGCTTATTCGAGTTATTCCCCTTGAACTTTTTAAAAATCAATTTTAACTGATTTAAAAAAATCTCTTCTTAAACCAATGAAAGGTCTGCTTGCACAAATCATAAAAAGCTGACCAACCAACATAGCTACCATGGATAGCTTTTTGTTTATAGTTCAAAAGTATAACGTACAGGAAATCTTAAGTGAACCTCCTTCCTCAGCATCAAAATCTCTTGAACATTCTTAAATGAGGTGAAGTGTGACGTTGCCTTAGAGGAGTTATTGCCGCAAAATTGTCAAAATTGTTGATTTTTTGTCATCTTTCCTCAATATCATGAACAAGTGTAAGAGCTAAGTAAAATCTATTCCATTCAAAATTATTCAGCTCATTAAGATCTGGGGCATAATGTGTTGGACAACTCCTTATAGGTGTTTTTACTCTTAAAATGTCAAATTAATGATTTTTACAGTGTTGGACACATTTTTAGCTGACCTGACCCGAAGGGTCATGTGAGCTATTGCCATCACTTGGCGTCCGTCGTCGTCCGTCGTCGTCGTCGTCGTTAACTTTTCTTCAAAAATCTTCTCCTCCAAAACCACTGAAGGGATTGCTTTGAAACTTTGCATACATCATCAGTAAAATGCCCTCTACCAAGTTTGCCCAAATCATGGCCTCAGACCGACCAACATGGCCGCCATGGCTAAAAATAGAACAGAGGGGTCAAAATACAGTTTTTTGCTTATAGTTCAAAAAGTATAACAGATACAGGAAAACCGAAGAGACCGTCCTTCTTCAGCATCTAAAGCTCTACAAAACACTCCATTGGGTCAAGTTGTATGATGACTCCTTGTAGGAGTTATTGCCCTTTAATTGTCAAAATTGATGATTTTTGCCGTTTTTGCCTCAAAATCTTGAAAATTATTAGAACTAGAGAAAAAGTTAGCATTGCTTAATTGTTCTGCTCTATGAGGGCTACAAAAATGACTTAAAGGTCAAGATTGTCTGATTAACCGTTTAAGAGTTGTTCCCCTTGAACTGTTTTTTTAATCGGTTTTAATTGATTTTTTAAAATCTCCTCTGAAACAACTGAAAGTACTGCTTTTAAACTTTGTACACATCATCTGTCAAATGTCCTCAACCAAGTTTGCACCAACCATGACTGCAGATTAACCAACATGGCCACCATGGCTAAAAATAGGATTGGGGGGGGGGCGGTAAAATACAGTTTTTGGCTTATATTTAAAAAAGTGTAGCAGATACAGGAAAACCGAAGAGACATGCCTTCATCTGCATCAAAAGCTCTAAGAAACACTCCATTGGGTTGAAGTTGTATGATGACTCCTTATAGGAGTTATTGCCCTTTAATTGTCAAAATTGATGATTTTTGCCATTTTTGCCTCAAAATCTTGAAAATTATTAGAACTAGAGAAAAAGTTAGCATTGCTTAATTGTTCTGCTCTATGAGGGCTACAAAAATGACTTAAAGGTCAAGATTGTCTGATAGACCGTTTAGGATTTATTCTCCTTGAACATTTTTTTAATCAATTTTACTTGATTTTAAAAAATCTTCTCCTCTTAAACCAATGAAAGGACTGCTTTGAAAAATTGCACACATCATCTTTAGGATGTCCTCTACCAAAATTGTGCAAATCATGACACCTGACTACCTACATAGCTACGTTGGATTAAAATATAAAAAATGAAAAAAGAGGGGGGGTCGATAGAGTCGTTACCAGTCATTTCGTACCATAACCAAATCGTACCATCCAAATCGTACCATAATTAAAACCATTTCGTACCATAACCATTTCGTACCACAGCCATTTCGTACCATATGGGGAATTGTGTTAAGACAATTTCGTACCATATGCATGGGATAGTGTAATATGATGATTTCGTATCATATGGGGAAGTGTATTAATGAAAACCTGTATGCAATTTCAGCATAATATTGCTCTTTCGATCAAAGTAGTAAAAATAGAAATAAAAACTATTTTTATTTTTAATTTTTTAATTTTTTAACAAAATCATTCCGTCATAACATAAAAATCAGATAACAACGTAATGACACAGATAAAAAATAATAAAAAATATCTGTTAAAGCTTAGCAACTATTCTCATTGGTAGCCAAGGGTCACCTATATAGATAAGAGATCTAAGATTTCCCCTCAGTTTGCTGAGACTGGCCAGGGCTTGTACATGCATAAAATTTGTCTCTTAATTTGATAATGAAGTTAATAAATGATCATACGTTTGATACTGACATGTTAATGGATACAATTGTTATGTATCAGGAAAATGAACATTTTGAGAATTTGAATTGTTTTCATGAAGATGAAAATTTGGATACTCTTAATAGAGATGAACTTGTAAGGAGACTAGATAAAAGTTTTGACATTAAGCTTGAAAAAGTTATCAAAGTGTTAAAGAAAGACCTGGATCAGACTGATCTAGTAAACCTGACGCATTGTGCTATACATATAGCAAATCAAAAAAGAAAGAAGCAGGAGGATAACGCAAACAAGTCAGGAGCAAAAAAAGGGGAAAATGATGAAGCATCGGTAAGCAATACTTTATGATGTTTGAGTTGAAAGATCTTAGAGTAAATAAGAAAATAAGATAAGCTGTTTTAAGATATTTACAATATTGGTATATTTATAATGGTTCAAAATACGAGAGACATTGAATAACATCAAATAACTCAGAGAGTTTGTATTATTTATTTATTTATTTATTTATTTATTTATCTATTTATTTATTTTTTTTTTGGGGTGAGAGTAGTTGCCTTACTATAATTGCATTACATTTAGCAGATCATTTTTCGATTGCTAACCAAGTTTGGTAACAGGTGCATCTGTTGTATCTAAAATGCAGAACACCTTCTCAAAAAGTCATTGAGTGTAATGCAAAATTTTTAGGAAAATCCACGGCGAGCATGGTTGTCTGAGAGCCGTGGTATTTTGATCGTTGCATGTAGTCCATATCTTATATATATTGGGACACTGGGGTATTAATGAGAATAGAATACTATTCTAAAATGAGCTTCTATTGTCAATATTGTCACAATCAATTGTCTTTCATAACAGCACTGGTAAACAAACTTTGTACGGAAAGTCATTATTGCTTTCATATCTTATTAATGAATAATAAAGCCATATTTGTTTACACAACAATTATTTCAAATAACCCTTTTTTTAATTAATAATTTTGAAAATATCTTATTTAAATTAATTTACGATTTTTTTTACGAATATTTGTTTATGTTATACATTTTAAAAAGTATTTCATTTTTTCGCATTCTTAGACATTGTTTACATATGGTACGATATTATTTTCATATGGTACGAAATGGTAATAAGTTATGGTACGATATGGCATTTTGATGGTACGATTTGGTAATATTGGGTACGAAATGGCAATGGTACGATTTGGTTATGGTACGAAATGACTGTAATTCGATAGAGTTTTCGACTGATAGTTAAAAAAGTATAACAGGTACAGCAAATTTGACGTGAACCTCCCTTCTCCCTCTAACCATCAAAAGATCCTCCTTATAGGAGTTATTTCCCTTAAAAGGTCAAAATTAATGATTTTTGCAGAAGTGTTGGGCAATTCCTTATAGCAAAGAAAAGCTGGATAAAAAAGGGTTGTTTGGTTTCAGGTTCAGGTGAGCGATACAGGCTCCTGGGAGCCTCTAGTTATAGGAAAGAAAAGCTAGATAAAAAGGAAGAATTCTCAGGTTCAGGTAAGTGATACAGGCTCCAGTGAGCCTCTAGTTTATGATCGCTTTTTTTAGATTCATAAAAAAACTTGCGAATATATTACCATACTGTTTTTGTTAAACACCAAACAATTGTAAACTTGTCTGATGTACAATAATTAAAGGAAGTACAAATTATCTCGCATTTATTCCACATAATTTGACAGATTAATATTAATAAGGCTTAACATTTTACTTCCTAAGACTAGTGCTTTAAGTATCTAAAAGTATGTTCTGATTATGTTTGGTACATTAGTCTGCATTTTTAAGCCACAAGGTCTGCACCAGAAATTTGCCCTTGTGCAAACAAGGACATATGGTGAGGGATATTTGATTTAAGTAGCACTTTATAAATAGAATGTTTTAAGGCCTTTAGCTAAGGAATGGTATCTAGTGAGAGATACTGTGTTAAAAGGGATTAGTGTACATATTGTTGTTTTAATTTTCTTTATCTTACTTTCAAAACCCTGTAAGCTGTTTTGACGTTAAGTCATTGGATGTTTAACGCATTTAAAAAAAAAAGTTATATGTACTATTCTCATCACTTGGTGTCCTTTGTCGTTGTCAGCGTTGGTTGTAAACTTTTCACATTTCAATCTTCCTAAAAAATCCACAGCCATTAATGTATTCTGATTAGCTGAATTGAAAAAAATCTTCTCACAAACCCTTTGGCAATTGATTTTAAATATTACATAGAACTATCAGAAACTGTTAGACACAATTAAACCAAATTATGTAGAAATGAAGCCAAGATAGTTATTTAATAATTTTTAGTTTTTTTGTTAGATTGGAAATAAATGACAGGGCTCCTAATGCGTTCTGATTGGCCGACATTTTAAAATTTGTTTCCTGACAAACTGATTAGAAGAAGAAATTGTGATAAGTTTATTATTTTTTGTCGATCCGAAACTCATTCACCGTGTAACATAAGAATCTATGGGAATAAAATACAAATAACTTTCTCTGAAACTATTCCACAATTAAACCAAATTGCAGAAATGAAACTACCATAGTCATCTTTTTATTTAGAGTTTTCTGAGCCGATTGGTATTTTCAACGTGGCTGCCAGGGCCATTAATGGGTTCAGTAGGCTGAACATTCGTTTTCCGACTAACCGCTTGGCAAATTGATTTTTAAAGGGAAACTTCGCGAAAAAATGAAAATTTGATATTTTACTCTTCAAATAAAAAGAAATATTATTGCCTTTTGATGTTTTATTGTATTCTTTACCGTTACGCTTCTAAAGTGGATTAAAGGTGGTAAAATTTTGTGTATGGGGGCCGCCATATTGACAGTATTTTATCATGTGACTGCGTTTGTGACGTGATAAATGTAATTATCCAGTAAATATGATAAATAATCCAGTTTAAAAATATGTTTTTCTGCATTAGCTCTTTGAAGAATATATAAACTGTGGCGATGACTAATGACCGGCTGACAACATAAGATTACCAAATACGTTTTAATGTTTTAATTATCTTTGTTTTAATAGAAGTATTTTTAGACACAAATTTTAACCTGTCTTTATTTAACTCAGATATAATTTACCTAAATAATAATTGAAATAAAAGATATATTTATATGATTATTTTTATATATAAAATAAAATTCCGTGGACAATTTTGCACGTCTTGAAACGGCAGTTGTACCTGGACGTGAAAATGTTACAGGTAAATCATTACTCGTTTATGAAGGGTAATTAACAGAATTAGCAGGTAAACAAACAGGATGTTTATTGCAATTACTAGACCATTTGACGCCGACTTTGAAGTATGAATATTCGGACTTTTTCAAAAGCTAACCAGATTAAAGGTTAATCATGTTATTCGAAATTAGAAAGGCACACCCCTCCTGCCAAGACAGGTATTTGATTTGAATACACCGAAGTGTCAGAACACGGGATGTATATAAGATTTCGAATACCTTTAGATGTCAGAGGAAACGTAAAACTTACACGTTAACTCAAATATACACAACATGTAAAATTTTGGAAACTGTGTTACGCACACGCACAATAAATGTTACCAGTAATAATAATTATAATAATAACAATAATAATAATTATAAATGTACTAAACGTGAAGTCAAAGACATGTAATTATATGTCTCTGGTGAAGTGAAATTTTGATGCACGAAAACCAGAGTATTTAAAAATATTTCATTTAATGACCGCTATTTCTTAAATAGTCAACTCGCAAAAGTTTCGTTCAATAAGTTGCTTAATCTGATTAAGTTGAAAAAAATAATACGAACAATTTTCAATTTAATTAATATTTATGGACTTTTTTCCTGTGACTTTCTTTCCGTCTACCGTTGTTGCTGCAGTGGAAATAATCAAGTGGGGTTTTTTGCTTAAATATAGATCAGGAATACGAAATGTAATCTTTCAAAACCTTGTCTTATAGTACAACCTTCTGTTATTGACCGTTTCGCGTTATTATAATTCGACGACTTTTAAGGTACTAGGATGTCTAGTATCGCCATCTAGTGACGAGATGGTGACAAGATGGCGGACCTCCATAAGTGCATTTTTTACACGAAAAATTCCATGCAGAAACTTAACCACTGAAAATATAATAAAACATTAAGAGGCAAATGTATTTCTTTTTAGTTGAAGAATAACATATCAAATTTTCATTTTTTCGCGAAGTTTCCCTTTAAAACTTCAAAAAAGGGTATATAGATAGTTCTCTATAAAATTTGGTGTCGATTTAAAATCCAACATAGCAGCCACTATGGAACATAGCTTAAAATAGAACAGTATGGGGAAAATATATATAATTGCATCTTCTCAAAAAACGCCCCAAACATTAAAACTAAATTATGTATGGATTAAACCGGGATATTTCTCATTTTATGTTGAGTTTTTTGAACCGATTTGAAATTTAATATGGCTGCCAGGGCTGCTAATGCGTTATGATTTGCCGGAATTAAACATTTTCAAACAATCCGCAAAGGAAAAATAATGTATTTTTTATAGAAATGTATCTCAGTCTGTCCTCTACAAAGTTCTAGTGCTTTGTGTGGATCCTAATTAAAAATGTCTAACATGGTTCAACATTCCTATTGGGAAAGCATGCAGACCGGCTTCTCAGAAACTGTCATACACACTAAAACAAAATCATGCAGAACTCCACAGTCCTCTTGCTCACTGGAAATTCAACATGGCAAAAAAAAACATAACATCTCAGAAACAGTCTCGCTTTAGTATTTCTTTTAATTGCAAGAAGTTTGGAGTTTAATTGGAAACTATTGCGTTTAATCGCAAATATTCATGCGTTTAATTGCAATACTTTGCGGTTAAACGCAATTTTGGTTTTTTTTTAAATGTTATTTTAAATTTTTAAATAAATATTGTTCGTTTTAACGATAAAAACACGATAATAATTATTCATTGTTAATGTTTATTTGTCCATATAACGTGCGCTAAAGATATTTGATTGAATAGTACCCCCGGATCGTCAGATAATATATTCATTGACACAATGCGATGAATATAATTTGTTTTTAACATTTTAAAGGTCAATGCAGATCGTGTCTGTATAATATTGCGTACTTACAAAAATTTAGGTTGCTTGACAAGATAACACTGATGTTTTTTTTTAAATTGATTTATATTAAATAGATAAAATGTATTTATATTAAATAGATAAAATGTATTTAGACACTATACAAAGGATTTGTGTTATGATCTTGTTCTTTCTTATATATCAACTAGACCGAAGTTCTTGTTATTCAGGTGTGACTTTTAAAGTGTTCTATGTTAAAATTTCCACACGTTCTTATTTCATTCTGTAATTAAAAGCTGGTTCCATCCGATTTTTTTTGTTCATCTAATACATAAAACAAAAGGTGGAATGCATTTAACATATCTTGGAATAATTTTCTATATTGAACATAAACATTTCTCATATATTTGTGACGAAAAATTTAATTTCAATTCGAAATGATTCTTTTGGTGTACTGGTACTTTTTTTATTGATTGGTCGTCTACACAATACTAAAAAGAATTAATATTCACAGAATATCGTAAATGAGCTTCAAGTTTAAAGGATTTGTGCCATGCACATCGAATAATTTATTTTTAAGCACTCGGTACATGTTACTTATAACAACACAAGGATAAAATTGAAAAGTTTTATATATTTAATCGAAATATTTAACAATGTTAAAAGATAAATACAAAAAAAATTATGTACATTGTTGACATTTTCCAGCTTTAGAAATAGGAGGTTAAATAGTATTGGGGTCAAAGAGTCTAGAATGTAAATGAACAGTTGTACATGTAATATAACGACAGTGCTAACGTGTTATAGATTTTTATTACCGTTTCCACCAAGGAATATTAACAGTATATAATGCCCCTGTTCCATTCTTTTTGCTTTTGCAGAAGCAGAAAGTTGGGTTGACAAGCTTTGATATGACCTCTTGCAACCGTGTTAGTAGTTAACATGTTTTTTGCATCATAGCATCTGTCTATAGACACAACAATAGTTATCGTTGTTTTCATGTAATATATAATGTATACAGCTCAAATGTATTAACACATTCTGCTTTTAATTCAAATGTAAAATGTCAAATATTGATTTGTCTGGTCGACTCACGGTATACGTGTATAAATCCGTTTCATGAAGTCATGTGTATGAATTCCTACACAGGTAAAATAATTCGTTCAGTGTCGAAATGTTCTATAGACGAAATCTTTCGTATATTTGATTGGAAGTACAAGTGTTTAGTCATTTTCACGTTTCAGTTTTACATAAATCTCTTCAAGATTATTTCGTTTACTATACTTTTATCACTAATATATACCAGTACCTGTAAACGTTTACTTATCCTTCAACAGAAAATCACGTTTATTGTGTTATTGTAAAAGTGTATACACTTCTTTACTTTTTGAATGTTTCTAAATTGTATCAAAAGATGCCATGACTGATCGCTTACATAGTGTTTGCAGATGACGCGGGAATAATTTGTATTTGTTACATATTTCTGACCCTTTTGTCTCGTGGAGTTAGTCAAAGGTATCGCTGCGTGCTAGATTGTCCCTTTATTTACTAAGCAATGATCTTCTTTTGCTTTCTTATAATTCATATGTATAGCATGGACAAAAAACTTAAAACTGGAGTGTAAGGATCATAAAACAGGTTTGACGTCGACAGGTTTAATGACTGTTCCTAGGCTGTGTAGGCATTTATCTAGTGCCAATGTATTTATATTGAATTAAATATTTCCCTGTTCCTTTCTGAAATTGTTATTTCTGGAAACAATCAAAGACCTACACATAAAGGAAATTAACGATTAACTTTTTTAGTCTGTATCATCTAAAAAATAGACAAATGACTTTATAAACAATTGATGATCATAGGGAAATATTCTATTTTGAATATTTTGAATGGCTAACATGCTATTGTTTAGCAATTTATAACTAATAAAACAATCATATTTATGTTGATTATTCGACTTAAATAATGGATTGTTATTTGTTTTATTGTTTCTTTGTTATTATTCAGTACGGTAGGCTTTTACTTCATTTTACTAACAAGGTGAAACTGCAGAACATATTTAATTAAAAAAATTAGATTTGTATTAACAACTATATAAGTATTTTAAATAATGCAGCAAATGTAATTTCAATGTGTTCAAGAGAATGGTAGGTACTGAGATTTTGAAATAACGTTTCGGACAAAAACAAGTTTACTAAGAAAACTCAACGGGATGGACAAACACAATTTTAACTGCAACTAAAAATAGCAAAAAACATTGGTAGATTTAGCATTTATGGTCCAATGTGTTTCCAAAAAAGGGTCTTTATAGAGCAAGAAGAACGAAACTCTCCAAACACGTTACCCTGTATGAAAAGCGGTCAGGATTTCCGTGTTATAACCTGACAACGAGAGGTCAGGTCGACCGCCATTATGTGGGTAATTGGGTGAACCCAGCAATGAAAACCCTCACAGCATGGTCCCAAAAAAAAACCGGATTTTTTAAAGTCAAGAAACTTAAAGTAGAACACAATTAAATGTATGATTAGTTCGTAGAGATACAAATATCTTTATATTATAGATTAAGTTCAATCAATTGTGCTATGATTTATAGAATTTTAACCAATTTCGAATAATTTTCTTTCAAAAGATGTTGGTATTAAACAGGTTTCGCAGCAGATGTTACCCTTATTGCAAACAACTATATACAGAAAGGCGAGAGTTTGAAACTGAACTGTTCCGCAGAAGTGGTTCCAGAAGGTCATACAGCTGAATTTCTTGTCAACAACAAGACGATCACAAACATTCGGCAAAACGAAGGAACATGCTTTCACACTATAACAGGTCTTATTTGTACAACAACATCATGTGCATGTGGGAGTGATCTGAAATCTTACAGTATGTTCTATCAATCTGATCATACAACCGAAAATATCACAATAATGTGCAAAATGAAGTTTTCAGACAAAAAAGTAGTCAGTTCTAATACTGTAGATTCTATTGTTGTTGGTAAGTATCTCATATTTATATTTCAAAAGAGTGTCATTTGTGCTGAAGAAAACAATTCAGTGGTTAAACAAGACAGGACAAAACTTTAAATATGCATTTAACGTTCTTAAAATACGCGATATTTCACTAAAAGAAACTCTCCGAAAATTAGTATCTTAGCACGTAATTGATAAGACCAAAACTGACATGTATAAATAATTTAAAAAATTTTTAATATAGCGAACAAGAATACGAGCAGTGAGTTTAAAGAATATTTGGTAGCATTCTTTATAACAGACGTAATAAATTAATGCCTAATACCTTAATATTAACGTAGCTGAGAAGATTTTTCTGTTCTCATGATGTAGATGTCCTTCGCAATATATGCCCCATAAGAAATTAACTGTAGTAATATTGTTCCGGAAATTGAAGTAATCTCACTTTTATTTTAACAGACTGACATTTTCGATATCAAGATAAAGACCTCAATACGAAGCAGACTTTGAAGTGTTTTTGTGCTTTTAAGCTTGCTAGGATGAGTAAGAAAAAGGTCAAAAACGCCAATTGTTTAACGAACGGTCTTCCTTAAAACAATATTAAATGAATACAGTACTACTTAAGTACTTTTTGCCACAAGAAACATTTTAATCATAGAAAAACTTAAGTTAAGATGTTTTATAATAATAACTTTGAAATTATAATTTTTAAAACTATTTCACATTTTAGATATTGCAACTCCACTTGTGTACATACTAGAGAAGTTGCCCCTGGTTTCAGAATCCTATGTACATATAGTATGCGTAACTGAACAAAGGAAAAGAAAGGTGTACTTTTCATGGGAATGTGGGTATAGACTTCAGAATCACAAAGAGGAGAGTAATGAGACGTCGATATGGTCCATACTAGAGTTAAAAGTGGACTCGAAATATGACGGAAGACAGTGTATCTGCAATTTATTACTGGCAGACTTTAACTTTTCCTTAAGTGGCATGGTCACTCTTAAAATTATTAGTAAGCATAACCTTATATATGTTGACTTGATTTTTTACTGGATTATTGTTTACATAAACGTTTTACGATATTTATCAGATTGTGTTCAGTCTAGTTTATTTACTATGGCTTCCTTTTTGCTGTGTTTATAAGTTATAGTATAATCAGATTAATAAAAGGGCGACTACAGTAAAGGAATGAAATATACATAACTGAAACATCAGGCGTTATGCAGTATATATGTATCTTTTAACTTAATAAAATCATATAACTAGCATACTGTTACGGATTTAGATTTGATATAAGTTGTTTCAACAATTCTTTTTAAAAATTATATTGAAGGTGTACCAATCTTGTCATTAAGTAAAGAAATCCATTGCAACACATCAAAGACGATAACCCTGGTGTGCACTGTTAGAGGAGAATTGTTTAATTTTGGGTTCTCGCCTTGGATTCACACTGTGAATGGTACATACATTCGATCGCTGAATGGTCATGGTGAAATGTACGCATCTGTCCTGCTAATAAACTATTGTACATATGAAGACGCAGGGGAGTACATGTGCTCAGTTTGGAGCAAGCATCTCAATGGAACAATGTCTGTCAATGAATCTACTATTTTGCAAGTTTATGGTAGGTAGTCTTCTGTGTTATCTTGTTCGTTATTATATTAAACCCCCGCTCGACAGATTCGGGGGTATACAGTGCTCCTCATGTTTGTCCGCCCGTCTACATTTGGTTTCCGGATGATAATTCAAGAAATCTTGCATCCGATTTGATTGAAATTTTGGGATATTGTTACATATAATATTGGTAAGAAGCCTTTCGATTTTCGGGGGAACTTTAGATTTTTTGCAAAAAAATATTTTAGGACAATAACTAGAAAAGTTTGCATTTGATTTCCATCAAACTATGGAATATAGTTTTTATATAAGATGGACCAGAGTCTATCGATTATGGGGAAATCCATAAAATTTTAAGGTCCAGTCCACAAAAACGTTAGAAATTTTTACCAAAAGATGTTTCTGGACAATGACGAAAAAAGTTTGCATTGATATTAATGAAACTTTAGGGTATAGTTTTATATTAGATGGATCAGAAGCCTAGTGATTTTGGGGAAAATCTATTAAAAGGTCACAGTTGCCAAGAAATTGTTAGACATTTTTACCAAAAAAAAATTGTACAATAACTTAAAAAGTGAGAATTTGATTTATTTAACTGAAACTTTAGGATATTATTACATATCAGGTGATTAAGGAGCCTATTGATACTGAACATAAGAAATTTCCAAAAAAAACCATTTCTGCACAATTTAAGAAGGGGATGAGTGATCGCTAGATCAACTTTGTCTAGTTGAACTTGTAGTTGCCTCAAATATTGCACAAATTATAAATTTATACCCTCCCCCAAAAAAAAGAAACGCAACAAAATTTTTAATTTTTTTCATACATATAAATAGGCTGAGAAAATAAATATTGGCACTTACATTTAAACCTCATATGACATTTTACCTAGGACTGCATTTAAATATACTCAAGCTTGAAAACCTGGTACCCATGTTTTGAAACATGACATATACATGCAGAGGCCTGACAAAAATTTGTTTTGCACGTGCAATTAAAGGGTGATTTGTTAGTGGTACTGTGGGTATAAAAACTCAGTAGTTCTTTTCTCTAACGCAGTAGTTTGACATAAGACGAGGGAACGCTATGCCGACGCTTTACGCTAATGCTATCGGTCGACTTCAGTCCGGTGAAGCACAAACTGAAGTTGAGACACTTTAATGTTCACTTCAGCACGATTTCTCGCCTGTGGAGGCAGTACCAGCAGCTTGACACTACAGAAGACAGAACTGACACAGGGTGCCCACGCATCACTACTAACGCCCAGGATCGGTACACCAATCCCCATTTACGCCACAGGACTGTTCCTGCAACAATTTCTGTGAATAACATCCCTGGTATGCGGATAATTTCTGCTCAGACCAAACGTAATCGATTGCAAAACCATGGTTGCGCGCCAGACGAACCACTTTTTGACACCAACATCGCCAGGCAAGGGCATGATGCTGTAATATTGTTCGAGAATGGGATCTGCGGAAGAACTGGAGAAGGGTTTGGGTCAGTGACGAATCTAGCTTTTTGCTATAGAGGACGAAACGAACGATTTGCACACAATTTTTGCGGAGGCAGCGTGATGACGTGGGCTGGCATCTCTTACGGCATATAAAACTTTGTTTCATATTCCAAGCAACTTATTACTCACAGTGAGGTTTTTCGACATGATTATGCCGGACCGCATACTGCAAGGAAAGTTGTTGACTTTTTGGAGCAGCAGAACGTAAATGTTATGCGTTGGCCTTCACGGTCTCCAGATCTAAACCGGAATGAGCATACGTAAACGTCAACCACAGCCTCAAACACTGAAGTAATTACAGCATGCACTTCAGGTTGAAATGCCAAAGAATTCATTGAACTCGAGTACAGCGATTAATTTAGTCTACGACCAGGCGTATAAGATCTGTTCTGCAGGCAAACGGAGGCCATAACAGATATTGAAGTTGTTCTCCCAAATATTTCATCCCAATGACCAAAATTAACATTTTTGATAAAAGTGACCCTTTGACAACATTTGTGTCAAATGCTAGTGTTCTGTGTGTTGCATAAAACTGTTGCATTTCTGATGCATTTTTTCTGCTGTAATTTATAATTGAAATTTATGAAGTAAAAATCATTTCTTATGTTCTGTCTCTTCTTTGAGAGAGTATACATAAACAGACTATGATGTTATTTATAATAAGTAATTATAGAGAATTTAAAAGTCAGAAGAGCAAAAAAAAAAAAAAAAGAAAAAAAACTAACTAAGAACGCTAGCGTACTTGATGAACGAAACGAAAAACTAACATAATACAGTCTATGTGTGTTCTCTTATCGAATATATATTTAAGTTGAGAAAATATTTATATTTATTCAGGACAACCAATCATAAGAAGTAAAACAAGTGGAAAGACTACGTCTGGATTACGTCTTGTGTTACTTGTGTACTCCTCGTTAACAGTCACTTCCGTTGAGTGCTTCTGCAGCCAAGTTCGGCTTCAAAATGTAACTGGACGAACGGACTTAGAACACGCTTCTATGAAAATAGATTTTTATGGTAAAACTGTTACAGTTTTAGGCTTCAGAATAACCATTGTCATCCAAAATGGGTTCTGCAGTAGAGATCAGTACAGCGTCTGTATAAGCAACGGGTTTACAGTATGTGAAAAGTTTTACTCAGGTATTTGCTGATTAGATTGTATTTATGTATTCAAGTTTTTCATCATTTTCTATGTTAATGAGAACGACACCAGAGTTTCAAAGGAAGAACATTTTCAAGGTAGCCATTAAATTTTAGTGCACACACCTCTGTTAAGCGAATATATAATCCTTGTTGATAAAAGCTAATATATATGTCCAATCAGAATCGACATAATTCATTTGGGGCAAGAATATATACTGATTTTACCAAGTGTTGGCCGTTATGCAGACATTTTACCCCTGCCTAACGCCCGAATATAAATATTTGGCATAGAGGGCCAACATACATTCGTTCCCACATAAAATATCTCCAAATAAAAGTTCATGTAACCAAGTCTCATTGATCAAAGTATGTCGAAAGAAAACTACTTAATCACATGAACGCATCTCCCCCCATGTATATTTTAAATTCTTTGAAAGATCAAGTTATTTCGTTTATTTTTACTATTATTCAGATGATAAATTAGAATCCAATGTGTTATGGACAATATTTGGAGTACTGATGACTATCGTGTTTACTGGGATAGTGACCGCGACTCTCGTATTTGTAAAAAGACGACGAGGTAATTATTACGTTTTTAAACGTCTGTGGCCTTTGTGGTCCAGTACACAAATTGTATTGATCTGCACTAGATTACAACAAAATAGATTTCAGTGTAAAACCAAATTATAAAATCAAATGTGTTTACTGGACCTTTTAATTAGACATGAGGAAATGTATGTCAGTAACGTATATATAATTTACCAACACTTTTGCTAATGTTATACTGATACTGAGGTGTCTCTTTCAGAATCGTACATGAAAAACAATAGTCAAACAGTTGCTGTAAACAGTTTATCTGAAAACCAGTACGTATAACTAGTATTATTTGAAATTCGCGATTGTGAGACACGTGAAAATACACATTTCTGTGGATGTGTAAGCAAAAATAATTCTTATATTTACCCCCACTTTTATCGTTTATTTTGGACTTTTTTAATTACAAACTGCTCTGTCATAATATGTCTTGTGTTGTATAATTCGGTAATCTAGTTTACGATGTTTTTTTATATAAAGACAGGATTCCTTTGTATTGTCAGTTGCAAAAAACTTATAAAAAAATTAGTGATTTGATAAGGCGATTGCAGGATACACAAAATAAACGTCTGTACGTATCTAACTTACAAATTTATTATTTTGTTTCAGAAACAAAACCAAAAACGACAACAAAAACAAAATAATATAATATCGTGCAATAATAAATAATAATAATAAGTTGGTTGAAAAATTTTCTTTTAGGGAATAATCTTCATTATATTGATTTTAACATACGTTTACTTGAAGATATCTGCCAGCGCAGCCGTATGAATCCGATATTCACCACTATGACAGTAGCCGCCCATATGTTGGTCTATCACCATACCAAACAACTAGGTTATACACGGAACCGTCAAATAACTACCTAGATGTTCTTCAAGACTTTGATAATGTCAGCACTCAAAGTGGCAGATATGAGAAAGTAGATTAGGAAACTTATAATCGAACGATGTGTAGTCTTTTATACTTTTTGTAAGATCTCAACCACCGACAGTCACCTAACATGTATATGTATGTTCTGTTTTTGTGTGTTAATTACCAATATGAATTAACACCACTGTGATGCTGTTGAATATGCAATTTAATTTACTAGAGAAAAGGAGTTCAAAGAGAGAGCATCCTATTTATATTGCAACCATGTGGACCAATGTGTGAGAGTGACGCACTTGAAAGTATAAATTTATTTTGTACGTATTTTGTCGAAAAGTAACTTATAGAGGTGCAATAGTGCAAACTAATTTTTCATTGTCTTAGTGTATTTAAATTGCAATGGTTTTTCATAACTCTGCATCAAACAATAAAACGTCTTTATGCAGTTATCTTGACAGTTCTTTTTGTCTTTAGACAAAATCAAACATAAACAACCACATGTCTCGTATACGGTAAGCCACCATATATTGAATGAAATAAAATAAAATAAAACGGAATAACTAATATGTAGAAAATATCTACCATATGTAACTATTTGGTACTAGAGTAGACTTCCAACAGCTACTGTTTGCAATTTTCAACAACATATGTCGAGATAATTGTGTACACATATTAAATTTTTTTAGTTAACCTGTCATGCCTGTATTATATTTAGTTTTCGTAACGCTTCAATTCAATTTTGTATTTAAAAGCGATCTTGATAGTATATGCTGTCATCATTGTTATCGTAGTTTGATGTTGTAGCTATCGAATCTTTAGTGCATTTCTAAAGATCTAATGTTGAAATACAATCAGATGTTGGGCATATAAAAATAGCCAATTATAAATAGAATATGCACGCATCTGTATAATTGCTTACAGATCCATTCTGATTGTATGAAAATCGTTGTAATTAAAGCTCAGGTCGCACAAAAACATTGTGTATGTAAATGACATGTTCAACCAAAAGTAACACTAGGCCAGTGAAACTCCGTTTTTTAGCGGACGGATCTGGTCTAGAGGTTACACCTCTGTCTTTACATGCTAGACGCAGTAGCCAAAGATGTTATAAACTGACACGAGTTCTATTCCCGAGGTGGGACGGCTCAAAAATCAAATCTGTGTGTATAGATGATTTTCAGAGTGGAAATTACAACGACATTGTTTGGTTAATTCATTAGACACCTATATATATATATATATATATATATATATATATATATATATATTTTGCCAGAAGCTTAAGAATTAAAGAATATTTTGCTTCGAAGAAAGAGGAAGATTATGAGGTGAACTCCAGTAGTGACATAGAAGGAGATACCAAATATAGATTTGTCAAAAAAAGTGAATGGGTCCCCAAACCTAGTAAAAATACAACTTTAGAGTCATTTATAGACAACGTCAAAACAGAAATAATTAGCACAGTTGAATCTTATACAAACAATTTTGACAATCTCTCTTCTGACGAACGAACTGCCTTAAGAAACTTAAGATCAAATGTAGAAATAGTCATCAAACCAGCAGACAAGGGTAGTGCGGTTGTGGTTATGGACAAATCTGCTTATATTCGAGAGGCTGAACGTCAACTGAATGATGACCGGTTTTATATGAAATTAGAAGAGGACCCCACAGAGAAATTCAGTGATGAAATAACTAAGGAATTAACCAAAATGAACACTCTAGGCTATATTGATGATAAAACTCTCGAATACCTAACACCAGACAATCCAAAAGCCAGCAGATTCTACCTTCTACCTAAAATTCACAAACCTAACAACCCCGGTAGACCTATCGTATCAGCTAACGGCCACCCGACAGAAAAAATATCTGAATTTGTAGATTACCATCTTCGACCACATGTTGAATCACTCCCATCATTTGTGAAGGACACCACCGACTATCTACAAAAGATGGCAGCCCTGAATCCACTTCCACCGGGTACCACTCTGGTCACTATGGATGTCACCTCTCTCTATACCAACATTCCTCATGCTGATGGCATAGAAGCATGCAGAGAGGTCTGGGAAAGTCGTTCAGTCAAAGATCCTCCGACTGAATGTTTAGTCGCAATGCTGACATTGGTGCTAAAAAAGAACAACTTCACTTTTAATGGAGACCATTTCTTGCAAATAAATGGAACAGCTATGGGAACTAAAATGGCTCCATCATATGCCAACATATTTATGGGTAAATTAGAAAAAGAACTTCTCCAATCGTCTATTGAAAGACCACTGTCTTGGTACAGGTTTATTGATGATGTTGATATGAAGTGGATACATACTGATGAGGGATTGCAAAACTTTATCACACGTGCCAATAACATCCATCCCTCTATCAAATTTACTTATGAAATCTCAAAATCTAGTATATCTTTCCTCGATACTTCCAGCTCCTTATCCGCAAATGGTGAGTTGTCCACTGACCTGTATTCCAAACCAACAGACACCAACCAATACCTTTTACCTAGTAGCTGTCATCCTCCTCATGTGACAAAGAGCATTCCTTATAGTCAAGCTCTTAGACTCCGACGAATCTGTTCCACCGATGATTCGTTTAAAAGGAGACTAGGGACATTAAAAGGACACCTTAGAAGAAGAGGGTACAGGAATAAAAACATCAAAAAGAATTTTCAAAAAGCACAGCAGACATCGAGGAGTACCCTTCTTCAATATAAAGAAAAAACGAAATGCAATAGAGTTCCCTGCGTACTAACTTACCACCCGTGTTTGAAAAACACAATTAGCACCATTCGTGAACATTGGAAATCGATTGAAAAAAATCCCAGATTGTCAAAAATCTTTCCAGAGCCCCCCATGGTTGCGTTTAAACAACCCAACAGTCTCCGAAACTTATTGGTACGAGCAGAGATTGCAAAGCCCAGCACTGCCGCTGGCAGAAGTCAGTCTTGTGGTGACAAACGCTGCAAATGTTGCAAACATATGGAACCCTTGTCCACATTTAACAGCAAAGTCACAGGTAAACAGTACAAAATATTCACTACTGTTAATTGCAAAAGCTCGAACGTCATTTACATTCTTGAGTGCCCCATCTGTGGCTTACAATATGTCGGCGAGTCCAAACAGCCATTCCACAAACGACTGAATGGTCACAGAAGTGACCTAACTAAGAAACAGTTTCTGCCCGTAAGCCAACACTTCAGACTGCCCGACCACACTCCAAAGGATTTTGATCGAATAAAAATCCTAATTATCGAGCAGAACTGCAAGTGGCGAGACTCTGAACGGGAGGCTCGAGAGAGATTCTGGATTAAAGAGCTCTGCTCTGTACACCCCAAGGGAATAAACAAAAAACAATAAATATCATTCAAAATATAAATAATAAATTCATGAATATCAAGACGTTAAAGATAAGATGGTTTATACAGTTGTACAGTACTCCCTTATGTAATGACTGATAGATGTGTTTCGAGAAAGTTCAAGATCAATAAAATCAGATCCGATCACATCACCACCGGATGCTGATGTACCAATATCCAAATTTTATCTTTATTATAGATTGATATTGACACTGAAGAAGGCCATCAGTTGGTCGAAAATTTTGTCATATTTATTAATAGAATCATTTTTTAGTAGAAACATCTTTAAATTTGTATCGTTGCATAATTCTCTAGACTTATATATATATATATATATATATATATATATATATATATAAGCACATAATAGGTATAATAGATAACGTACATTAAAAAAGTTTTATAAGAAATAATAAGAGTCATAGTTATTTAGAATTAATTATGGAATGTTCTATAGATAGAGAAAACAGAATAATGGGTTATATATTTTGTATCCACTAGCTCTATCTCTCTTATCTTCTCGGTGGCAGAGTGGTTAAGGTAGTCTACTATCAATCACTTGGTCTGTCGGTTCAGAGAGTGAAGGTTCGAGACTCAATTCGGGCAGGGTATATTCGACACTAAAATCTTAATCAAGGGTTTAATCT
The DNA here is from genome assembly GCA_944474755.1 of Limnoperna fortunei. NCBI lineage: Eukaryota > Metazoa > Mollusca > Bivalvia > Mytilida > Modiolidae > Limnoperna > Limnoperna fortunei. The sequence goes on along the minus strand of OX104114.1, from coordinate 89,280,576 downwards.
GGTACTCCAGCTTCCTCCCCAAAAAACGCTGGACGCCATGATATACCTGACAGAATTACTGAAAGTGGCGTTTAACATCATTTAAACAAACAACACCAATACAATCTTTTCCAATGAAGAAACATCTATTAATGTTTTGAAATGTATTTGAAACATATTTTAAACGACCGGTTTCATGTTTAAACCTGCAAGATTTCGGATATTGTCAACATAAAATATTCTGGAAAGTATTTAATGTCTATCATGAATACAATACGGACACTATAATTAAACATTGAAATTACGTTACCAGGCCTAAAATCAATAGATTTCGTCAATTGTTAATTTTGTTTTACTAGTTAAGTATTATATCAGAGACTACATTTATGGTATGTGTATGAAAATACTTGATATATACAGTAGAATGTATTTCGAACGTTTAAAATTTACCAAAATAATTAAATGTACGTTATATTTACGTGTATATTTACTTTACATTCTAAAATTTACCACACAAGTTGAACTTTGTCAAACTTTGCAACCCCTAAATAATTATGCATAGTTAAAAATATTTACACTTGGAAAACTGTAATTTTAAATTATGTTATTGCAGTCTGTTTAAAATGGGTAGGACATTATAATAATCATTTGAAAAGTATACTTTTCCAGAATGATTCAAATGAACAAATTTCGGGTCATCAAATATACAAATGCATTAAAAAGCCGAATGGTATGTATCACATGCTCTAATAGAGAAATATATTTAAAATTAGTTTCAGATTGTAGCCACACGCTGTCAGCATTCTACAGCATAGTCAAATTAGTTTCCTATGTAGCATTGACAGTAACGTACAAGGCTATTTTCTAATTAACATATATTTTCTTCATAATTGCAGCTATTATTATTATCTTTAATAAACGCAATTTTACAAGCGCTGTTTTAAGCACAAGCGGCTGTTTGATAAGCATGCATCGCAGCTTTATGCAGTCTTTATTTAACATTTAACTAATGTATTATTGGGAAAACACCAATGGAAAAACATAAACACGTTTAACCCATATGTAAAATTAAACGATAAACAGGGAAATCGGTAAGTTATAATCGTACCGCCAACGACTTATTTATAGTCGATAAGGTTCTCTCAGGGTGTATTGCAGTCCGTTGGATACGTCTGCATTAGTTATTAATAAAGATAAAGATAACAAGTGGAATGTACACATATAACTTACAGTTGTAACAACGATCATGATGCAATTTAAATATAACAACACCAGAGATTTTAAATATAGATTATATACATGTCCTTGACCATTGAAAATACTGTGTGTTAAAGGAAGGAAGTTGATTATTCAGATATCAAGACGTGAATGCTCACACGTAAGGTAGTCATTTTTAATTTACATTACTGTAAATTATGTTTGTTGTATAAATTACTTACAACTCTAAATATAAGAAGACAGGTTCGCTTATCAAAGGAATAGCAAATGGAATCTTTTTTTTATATTCTGTTTCGATTCCTCAAAAGTAGCTCACTATTGAGCTTTAATCTTTTTAGTGGGGGGAGTGCGCTGATGTTAATCGCGCTGAGCAGATATAGGCTCAAAATTAATAGTTCTGATTTAAATTGAGATATTATTCTTATTATTATTAGATTATAAAATTATAACGTGTGAACCCTTGGGTGTGTGTATGTGTTTCATTGTATTCACACTCTCTTTGATAATTGTTTTGAAATGGCGCCTTTGATTGGCAATACAGCAATTGCTGTTGTTTGTATTGTTTCGTTATGTACGGACATTTAAAATAATTTGGCTTGACTTGAAGAACAATATTATGTAATTAAATAAAACTTTAAATATATACTCATCATATTTCTTCACTAGTTCAACTGATTTGGTCGGCCTTGTTATCCGGATTTTTAAGGTTGTTAGTCATATTATTAATAACCGGCTTGTGTTATTTCAAGCATAACACTATTTGGGCAGGGCTCTATTGACGCTACATTAATTGACAAGTGTCCAGCTTTTCTATAGAAGAGTGAGTCTTTTATCCGGTATACTGGAATCTTTACAATACTATCTGGAAGCCATGATATAGCTGACAAGTTGATGCTCGTTGCTTAAAACACCATTAAAAATAGTTTTATTTGATTAGCTATTCCCTAAGATAGGATCACGTGAACAAATTAATTTATAATAGACTGATATATTGTGAATAAAACGTATCAACGGATATTTGAGTTCGAATTTGTCAGACTTTAATTATTACTTCAATAGTCTATGTATGTTGTGCTGTTTAGGTATAACAGTAGTAAATGTGTACTAGTAACAGGTTACCAGATTGGGTACCCTACATTAAGCACAGAACTGAATAATATGTTGTGTTCTGATTTGGTCAATAGTGTTAGATGTGTAAAATGTTTTGTCTGTTAGCTCCTGCACAAATTAATTTAATAAAGTGGAAAAATTGTTCTCAGATTTTGCCAGATAAAATTTTAGTAATTTTTTAAATAATGCAGTATTTTTACATTCACTGCATTAGAAATTGCATGTAAAAGTGGGAGCGTCTCAAAATGTTCTAACTAGTGATAAAAAGGATTTGGTCACGGATATATATATATATACTGTTGTACCTTAGATCAGTGGTGTACACCGGATTTTGTTTCTGCAAGTGAGAAAGATACGTTGATGAATTGGTTCACGAACTAAATCGCATTAGGATTAACTTTATTTGGTTAATATGTTTAATTATTTTTAGATTTAATATTTATAGTCTTATACAACAGTTAATAATCGCATAGTGCCTTATACCTGGTTATATAATAATTCGAATTATTTATTAAAGTATACCACGGTAATAATGTGTAACTTTTCTCAGATGAATTATAGAATTTGTCTCCTTTCTATTACTATATAAAAATAATTTATTAGACATAGGAAAAGTAAAGAAAGGCTAAAATCACTGGGTTTAAATTATGGAAGCAGCGGCGTGATAATAACAAATCGTAATTCATGATGACAAACATGTGCCACACGGATCCTCGTTCAATATTGTGACAAAACTCATTGTTCAAAAAGTATATAATCTTTCCTATTCCTGGATTTGACTTTATACTAGTGGGACAATGAGCAACTCGACAGGTGTCGAGACAGGCACTGTTTACTCGTCCGGAGATTTTTCATTGTTTTATTGGGTTTGGCCTACTCAGTTGCTTTTTGAGTTTTTGGTTTTTGTTGCGTGTTGTATATGTTTGTCTTTATCCGGATTTGCAATTGTCCCTTTACTTCGTGTCTTGTTGTTTTATTCAGTTTTATTGCGATTTTTCAATCGACTAATTCGTGTTTTAAACAGATACCAAATATACAAATTATGTACTTCACAGGTTTACAAAACAAATAAAATAAAATAAATCACGTTTTAATAGCTATTATTTTTTGTTTATTTCTTTGTTATGAAATGTAGTTTTACGATTACACCGTGTCTGTAATTGTTAATCAACATATATGCCAAGGCAGTTATTTAAATCATATCTTAATAGCAATGTATCAATTTATTTCGTATATATTAAATGAATGAAGAGTTAATCATGTGATTATATACTTAGGGACTGTGGAATATTGTTCCACTCCTCGCGCAATGTAATTTCCATCTGATATAGATTGGACGTTCCCTTACCGCCTGTCCAAGCTGATCCCAGGCTTTCATCCTAAATCCTCCTGACGACTAATTCATGCGATTCGTTAGCGACAATTAACAACATTGCGCATTCCTATGTCTTCTTTTAAAGTATATCTGCACCATTCTGTTGGTGGAAACAAACGAATTACTGCAAATCTTAATGAGATTGCAGGATAAAACAGTATATGTATACAGTAATAAAATGATATTCGCTATAAACCATTTCAAAAAGTTTTTTAAATTTCCTTTATTCAAATTCAATACAAAATAAATAAATATTTTTTTATTAACTGTATATTCATTTGCAAAGAATTCAGAAGTTGACTGACACTATTACTTTGATAGAAATAAATCATCTTGCTCTCCAGGACTGATGTATAATTGTCTTAGTTCAAAAGTGAGAAATAACTTATAACAGTAAATAGACTTGTCTGTGAACCAGCTGCGAGAATCATTTATATACATGTAGCACGAACGTTTTGACGTATACCATCTTAGATTTGTGTTTCATTATTGTTAGACTAATAATATGTATCAATTTTAACAGATAGGTGGGAATACAAAGAAAAGACAAATGCGTACAAAAATACCAGGGTAATGTGTTTGTTAAAGGCAAAAGCATCCAAAGAAGAACATGAAGATAACACATCTTATATTTTGCCTAGCATCTTTAGGTAAAAACATTAGTTTTTTATATAGTAGCGTTATCAAAAGCATTTAATAAAATATACAAGTAACTGAAAAAAAACTGCCGATCTTGGTGAGTATAGCAGTTGCACTGTTTTAGTTTGACGATTTTTTTTCTGCTAGCCAATTTATACGTAATAAATATATATTTAATATATATTTATTACAGATTGTCTTTTGTAAAGCATAATAATTGTTATGTTACCTTATTGGATACATTTAGAATATTATTGCATTTGTGTAAGCGATATATTTTACGACTGCAAATTACAAATAAATGTTTTATTTTGTTTTTAGCAGAGTTGACTTTATCCTGTCAAAAAGTGTGTTTAAAACTTGAAAACTTCGATGGAAAGCTTAGACTCATTTGTCAAATACTACCGATATCCTTAAATGTTGAGTTTCACGGACCTGATGGTAAGTTATACGGATCTTGTTTTGCGCCAACACCAAATTCTGAAAGAATTATTGACTGTGGAGACAATATAACACAATATCTGGACACAGGACATACTGTTTTGACACTGGCAGATTCTGAGTACATTTATGGGAATTGGATTTGCAATTATGGATCAGAATTTTCTGATAGTGTACTTATTAAGCCAAACAGAAGCAATTGCACTTGTCAATGTAACATAGCAGGTTGGTATTACTTACTCATATGCTATACATCGTAAAAATCAATGAATTCATGAAAATGAATTCACTTGCATATATGCGGGTCATATTCTTCATATGTTCTTAAATATTTTGTTAAGTTGGTGTTCTTGTAATTAAATTTATTTAGGTCAAGAGCAAATAATTACAACTTATGGTGTTCTTTAATTGTTACAAAATACAAAGCACAAACAACAATTCTTCAAAGTTTTACAACAATTGTAACAGGTGTAATTACACAAAAGAGCTCAACGATGGCCGAGTGGTAAAGGTAGTTCATCTACTATTGATCACGTGGTCTGTCAACACTGAGGGTTCGAGTCTCAATTCGGGCAGGGTTTACTCGACTCCAATCTTAATTGACAAGTATTGCCAGTTTTCCTACCGAAGGTCGGGGGTTCTCTTCGAATACACCGGCTTTCATTCCCAATAAAAACTGGACGCTTTGATATATCTGAAAAATGGCTGAAAGTGGCGTTAAAACATCATTCAAAATTCAAATTAACGTATGTTCACAAATGTCATTTTTGTGTAATTTTCTACATTCAGTCAATTTAATAAATTTATTTATACCTGTAATTAAATTAGATCAACTGAAAAACACAGTTTTTATTGACGATTATTATTTTATTGTTGATTTTGTTAAAAAACTAAATAGGATAATTAGAATATCATTACACTTTCAGGGTCGGAGATAGAAGGTATATACACATGTCTAACTTCTGAGTGTATAATATTCTGGACGGTATTATTTGGAGCTCTTATAGTTGCACTATCTGTAATTCGTTGGAAAGTAATTGACAGAAAAGGTAATTTATATATTATATTAGGAAAATTAGGAGATACTGAGACGTATTCAAAATATACTAAATTCCAGTTTTGTTACAAACCTTACAAACTTGTCAGTTAAAATACTTCCTCTTAGGGTCAATTTAGGTAAAATGACAAGTAAAATAATAGATTAGTTAGAAATACATCATGGTTTAGTGATTTTCATTTCAAATCATGCAACAATAATGTCAAAAGCTCAATGATTTTGTCAACTGTAAAGTATAACATTTAGCACAACATGAGTACGTTTTACACAATATTTTCTTCTTTATATATATACAATTATATGTTTGTCATAATACTTAGACGTTTGTATATAATTAGCGTACTGTGACTGTATGACAAGTAACTTTCTCATCCTATATAATATATACAAAATTGCTGAATTAGATTACTGTCAGATTAATACGTATTGGTTATAAAAATAACATCGTCACACGCTAGTACACATGTACTATGTCTATGTCTAAGATTCACCCGGTTAATGAAGCTATATTTTTTATATAGCGAATTTGCCCGAGGGGTCTACACCGCTGGACATAGTGCAGGCGATTTGGTGCCACGGTGTCACAACGGTGTGAGTTCGAAACCCGCTGAGGGAAAGCAAAAATTTGACAGTGTAAAAATCTAATTCTAACAGCGTTGGGTTTAATTTGTATCACATCCAGTTTTCTTCTAGTACGCATATTAATCCCGGGACAATGTCGGATGCGAACAAATGGAAAGATCGCCTTATATATATATAACAAGTATTTATTATTACCTTCATATAATGTGGGTCGCTGATTGAAGGATCCGGATATATAGTTTAAAGTTTGCTACAGTTTATACTAGTCCTGAACACAAATGCAAATATGTATAGAAACAGCCTTGCTTTATAGTTTAAATATATTTCTATAACAACTGAATTTTGTTATTATGTTTATTAATTGTTTTTTTTTATCTTTGTTAATTAAGGTAACAAAAATCCGAATCACTTTCACCTCATTAAATTATATGTAAGGTATTGGACTATGTATTTAATATTAAGCACTATTAGTTGTGTTTCTTCTTCAAGGAAAATTTTGCGACGTATTTTGTACAGTTTCGCTGTAAATATTTGCCAGGCTTTACATTTGATCTTGTAAACGTTTTGTTCATGTTTTAACTACCCTGGTCCCTTCTTTAAAAGGTGGTGTCTAATGTATTGATATCAACTCGTATGAATTACGTATTTTGTCCGATATAAATTATCTTTTCTTAAATTGAATTCATCCCCGTCAACCAATTGGCATCGTTATTCGCAGTGTTTCTTATCAAAGGAAAGGAATTAAACCCAAATCCTTATTACGACGAGCTGCGTATTTTCCAACTTCGAAATAGAGGGTAAAAAGAATGGATGTTTCAATTATTATTACTATCCATGTTTAATTGCTTTTGCAATAATTGAGTTCCTTGTTTTCAATGTTTCGAATATTAGGTAGGTTGTGTGACTTTTTTCTAAATTCCTTATTGAGTGAGCTTTGGATGGTTTGGAAAACACATTTGTAATATTTTGTTATAGTTCTTTATATATATATAAAGTTCTATATAGTTATATATTATAATATTTTGTTATAGTTCTTTATATATATATAGTTCTATATAGTTATTGTTCTTTATATAAAAATATATCGTGTTGTGAGTTTAAATTGGATTGTGGTAAAATTTTATTTCTTCAGCGGAAGACCCGAAATTTGTTGCATTTTATTTTCAATCCAACGTTTCTTGAATTTAAATTAGATTTGTTTCCATTCCAGTCCTAATTATAAGAACTTTTATTTTAGCAAATGCATCGTATTTGTTTCAGTTTTTATAAATATATATGGCTATTTTTAATAATTTTAATGTATACATGAATATTTAAATATCTATTTCTTCAGATTTCCATATTTATATATACCGTATTTACAAACAACATTTAAAGGCATACCAATTGTAGGATTTAAAAAAAGATGTTAAATATATTTGGCTTGCTTAAAAAAAACCTTGTGATGATCAATATCTGACGAGCGCTGTTTATATTATATTACAAGTAATTTTTTAACTTATTTTTATCGGTAAAAATTGCAATTGTTATTCAATTTAGTAACAAGATGTTTTATTTCAATTTGAAGACACCAGAGATCAAGAAGGCTATAAAGCGTTAGAGGGTAAATACACTTTAATTACAAAGTTAACATTGCAATTCTAGTGAACTGTAGTTAGAAGCGTCATACTCGTTTCTTTAATTTTGAAACCCGCTAAATTATACTCAACCAAATAACTATATAAATAGTCAATTAAGATTTTTTCGTAATCGTAAATCTACAAATTTCATGAAAATTTATAAGCACAAAGATGTTTCATCTTAGGGGGACCTGAAGAAATTGATTGTACTCAATCAAGCTGCAGCAGTGAGGATGAAGCAGGTATGTTCTTTAAAAAAATATTGTTTTGTATGACGCAAATTCAAACAAGTATGACAATACTACTGCTGGGTTATTATGAAAAGATCGAATAATTGCTAAACGCTGAATGGGAACTATTTTAGCTATATATTTACGTCCACAACAAATAAGAATCAAATCATGTTGGAGAAATATGATAGAACACTGGAAGCAAAATGTAAATTTACAGAAAAATGTAAAATATAAGGAGTTGGTAAAAGATGACAACATTTAGCTTTTTGTAGCGGCAACAATGCTACTACTATTTTTCTAATTCTATAAAAAGATCCTTATTGTGCATTAGCGTCGAACTCTCCAAATAAGTTTCTGCATAGACTTAATCCATCACCCTAACCCAACCATCGAACCAACCATATCCGCCCCCTGGTGTCGCGTAGAACAGATTTACCAGCTTTTAGTTGTCATATATTTATGTGAAGTCATTTTACTTAGCGTTAATGTAAGTTTATTTTGTAATTGTTGAAATTTTAGAATTGTTTAATTTTGGGTGCTTAAAAGCTTTATATTTATTTTGCCAATATCGAAAGTGTTTGTGTGTTACTTTACTTTAGTTACAGTGAAACCTCGACATGGTTTATGTCATATATGTGAAAAGGAAACATCATTTGCCATTTGTGATACCTGTGCGAGATTTTATTGTGAAACATGTTCGCATGATCACCAAAAGAAAGAAAGATCCCATCATATAATACAAACAGAACAGTTTCCAATGAAAAAAGCAAAACCAGTATGGTGTAAACGATGTAAAAAAAATGTAGTTATAAAAGTCTGTAAAGGATGTGAACATTTATTGTGTCAAATGTGTGAATGTGATGACAAGAAAACGCACCACTCTATTAAGTCTATAATTGTTGAATCAAATGACTTTTTGACGAATCAAGAACAAATTTTAAATATGCAAGATCGTCCAAACCATGAAAATTTCATACAGGTTTCACAAGAGGAGATGCTAAAGATAAACAGAAAAAACACTAAATTAAAGCCTATTATTACCGTTGGTCTTGTATGTCTACCAAACAAACATTTTATTTTAGCAGATTATAATAATTGGCAGCTTCTGATTGTTAATGAAAAGGGGGTTATTTCGTATGAGAAACTTGGTATGGAACCAAGAGGTATGACAGAGTGTGGAGAAGCTAAAGTGGCTGTTACGTTTGCATATGAGCAGAGTATTAGATTTTTCGAAATAAAAAATAACAAGCTGTCCGAAATACGTGAACGAAAATTAAATATGAAAACAATAGGAAAACCATTTAGTATCGCATATAGCGATAATCATTTTGCTGTGGAGATAGGTGAACGAAAGAATGGTTTTATTGCAATCATGAATGCTAAAGGAGACGTTATACATCGTGTTAAAAATAAAAACAATAAGATTGGATATTTTACTGGCAATACGATTCGATTGGCCTTAGATATGAGGAACAAGGTTATATATGTTGCTGCTATAGGAAAGAAAACTATTTATTGTGTTAGTTTTGAAACAGGTAATATTGAATTTTATGCAAGGGTACCTAGCCCAAGGGAAATAATTGTTCTTTCGTCTGCCAAAAATTATGTTCGAATTTTATTTGTCAGTAACCGTGGCTGTGCTATTTATCAAGTGTGTGGTAATTTATCCGAACTAAGAGAACATGAAGTTACTCCCGAAGTCATCTTGACAAATGATGGTAATATTAAGCTTCCAGATTGCATATCATTTTCTCAAAAAGAAAGTTTGTTGTACGTTGGAGAAGACAGTGGAGATGTAAATATTTATAAATTCGAATTGTAGTGCTGTTGAATTGCCATCTCCGTGGTCAAGGTCATATCCGTTCCGTTTAACACTCCGTAAAACTACGCTAAGGATGCTGCAAACTTATTTTTAACCTTAGTTAAGTGAAATTTAAATTTGAGATTAAAAAGGTAAATTTTTGTTGAAATATTTTTTTTTCCGGAAATTGCAAAAGATACACAAATTAAATAATCTAAAAGTAAACATGAAAACGATTTCCTGTGAAATCAATTAATCAATTGTTTAGCTTAATAATACAGTCACATACATATATGTGAGAGGAGCTAAATTCCGTGTGTGGCAGAGGTGAATTATGACGTCGGAAGATATTTACCTCCTGTTTTGGAGATTGATTGTATTGTTGCACTTACACAAAGTAGTTTTTAATAGCCATCTAAATGTTGTTTTTTATGTTTGTCATGCTTGTAATATGTTGCTTTACCTAAATCATAAACATTGATATGCAACTTTCATTCGAATCGTTTTTTTTGGGAGGGGGCATCGGTGGACGAGTGGTTAAGGTAGTTCATCTACTATTGATCACGTGGTCTGTCAACACTGAGATTTCGGGTTCGATTATCACTGCGGGCGTACTCGACTCCAATCTTAATTGACAAGGATTGCCAGTTTTTCTACCGAAGGTCGGGGGTTCTCTCCGGGTACTCCGGCTTCCTTTCACAATAAAAAGTGGACGCCATTATAAATGAAAAATTGCTGAAAGTGGCGTTGAAACATAATTCAAATCAAATCAATTCGAATTGTTTTGGATAAAAGTTTATCAGCAAGTCAGTGTTTAATGCATGTGCTTTATTTTTAAGTCTTTGGAAAAGAAGTGTGTGATTTATTATTGTTATTAAAGATACAACTTTAGTTCTATATCTACTGTTTCTGCTGTATAAGAACAAAACAATTACACACAAGTCTTTCCAGCGCTCTGTTGCATACGTTACTTTTGATTCTTTTCATGAAATTTAAAAGAATAGTAACCCACTATAGCTGGGCAAATGATAGAACACTACAACGCTCAAATAAGACATACAAATTTCAGTAATATACTTTATTTCTGTTACTCATGTCTTTGTCGCAATGTGGATGTTGTCACTGTTCTACTTTTAGATTCTTGCTGATTGATTTAGCACACCCTGCGCGCAGTTAACCACTTTAACATATAACCTAATTGTTGACAGGCAGCTGATGAATTGTAGATGACTAGCTACCTTAATCATTCGGCCACAGAGGCCTCCGTTAGATAGTGAAAACACGTATATCAATATATAATTGTGCATGCCTGTCGACATTTTTTTTTAGCATCCGATAAATTATATAATTTGTCAACATATGTGAGCATCGAAAATAGGGGGAAATATACATTTTTGATCCGAACGTACGTTTGTTCGTCAGTTCCACGTCATTTTTACCACTACAACTTGATTACTAAAATTCGGTATGGCTGAGCCCAGTACTTCATGCTTGCGAGAACATAGGAAAAGGGGCTGTTAACCTTTTTTGATATTCACTTGTTATTTGTCGTTTTAGGGGTCATCCATAATTTTCGACATTTTCTCAATTTTACAAAGCGCTCGATAAGGGGAGGGTTCCATGCCATAAATATTTTGCTATACAATAATTGCAGCACATGTACGTATATATACATATTTGGTAAGTCATGACCCGCATACTGGTAGAAAGATGATATCAGTAAACTGCTAAAGAAGTCGGTTTAAAATGACGAAGACAACCAGTTATAGCGGAAAAATACACCATGCACATTACAGCTAAATATATTGCAAGAATTATGCAGAATGTCTTAATACTAAAGGGGTAAAATCTACAAAATAAGAAAAATGAAATCAGAATAAAAATGTGTATAAGGGAGGGCAGAATACACAACAAAACCAAACTGCATGGGTTTTTTTTTGTTTGAATGGTGTTTTAACGCCACTTTCAGCAATTTTTCAGCTATATGGTTGCGTCCAGTTTCTATTGGGGGAGGAAGCCGGAGTACCCGGAGAGAACCCCCGACCTGCGGTAGGAAAACTGGCAATCCTTGTCAATTAAGATTTGAGTCGAGTACACCCTGCCGGTGTCTTCCTCGAATGCCAACATTTTATATTGTAGGTATTCCTCGATTGCCAACAAAATAATTTCAATAGATGTTTATACAATTACACGGTGTTTACATAAGAATTAAATTAATTAATAAGTATGAAAGTACAACACAGATTGAACTTTAGAATTAAATATATAAGTTTTTCACTAATAAATAATATATATATATATATACATATATAAATAAATAAAAATATAAAATAATAATCAGTTAAAAGTTTTAAACCGAGAATGGGACGAAAACGCGGAAAAACTTGTACAGAGTATGCCTACATTCACCACATGTAAGACCTCCCTGTATAACAAACGTGGAAAGAATATATCTCAACTACCTTCTACGAGAGAAGACATCAACTTAGAGGGACTGTGGAGAGAGACAACAACTGGGGACAACTTCTTACTCATTGATGAGTATATTGAATAGTATATTCATCTATAGTGTTTCCAGGTATCGTAAAGAAAGGCTGCTTCTTCCACTACACTAAGTGCATATGGAGAAAAAACCCAAGAGTTCGGACTTTAAGTACCATACAGCAACAATGAAGATATCCACAGACTTGTGCGACGTGCTGCAATACTCCCGATGATACCAACGGAAGAAGTTGAAGACGTATGGTTCTCAGCGCTTGAAGACATGAATGACGCAGACACAGACCTCAACACAGAGAGATTCACCGACTACGTAACATAGTACTGGGTAGAAAGGAACCGACATCTTTGGAACCATTATTTCACCATGGGATCAAGAACCACCAATAACTTAGAAGGATGGCACTCCAAGATAAAGAAAGTTGTTAAAATTCCACACCCCAATATCTACCATCTAATTGAGCTCTTACAGTGCAGGAAGCCCTCTCAAGATGCCAGATGCTACAGTACGCTTCAGGTGGAAAAAGAGTCAACAGAAAGAGAAAATACAGAGAAAAAAGAAAAAAATACAAAAAGTCTTATTTATTATTTACCTGTAAACTTAATTTAGAAAATTGTTTGTATAATTATGCACATTTGTTTTTACAACAGTTTGACCTTATTCCTCGAATGCCAACAAAATTTTACAGGTAAATTTTCGGTACATCAAAGAATGTTGGCATTCGAGGAATAAACCACCCTGCCTGCAGTGAGAATCGAACCCGCAATCTCAGTGTTGACAGACCACGTGATCATTAGTAGACGAACTACCTTATTCACTCGGCCACCGAGGCCCCCAAACTGCATGGAGATAGCAAAACAATGATACGAGTCATTGATGGCGTAAAGGAAAAGATGATATTGTGCAAGCTACAGCTATTTCAACTTATTGTATGGTAAAGAAAGATATATCTACCTTGGAAAAATTTAAAGGGTTTAAGCTTGCGGCTTGAGTAAAAAAGATCGAAACAAGATTTATTCAATAAATTTAACTTACCATATAGTTAGCCACAGATAAAGACTTTTGACAGAATCGAAATGAATGAAAAGTTGGGAAAGAACTGTTTCAGTCTTTTGCAGCGGTTGCAATGTGCCTTTTTGACTTCTACAGAAAGGGTTTTTGGTCTGCAATAATCGTGGAACTTTACCGCCATAGTGTTATAATGTTTGACCTGACCTTAAAATAACGCTAAACCTGTTGTATTGGTTCTTCTATTATTTTATTCTGGGATCCATAATTGCATGAAACGTCTAACATAAAAAAAATTGTTATAATAACAATTATATATTTATACGAGAATAAAAATCAATTTCAAATAATTTGTGGCATCCTTCCAATAAAATTACACTGATCTAGCAGATGGTTGATGTCATATTTCTCATTTCGTTTGTTCAAAATGTGTACATCTTCTATATACATCAATCAAATTCCAGGAATAATACTGATACGGGTATAATATCATATATACAGATCTGATACGCACTCAAACTGTACTATCTCTTTTTTTAGTAACTAGTTGAATAAAATACATGTGCAATTGTCCATACAATACGGGTATATTAAACGGCCCAATACAGGAAAAACGGGGCCAATACAGAAAAACAGGCCCAATACAGCGAAGACAGGCTCAATACAGAAAAACAGGGCAAATACGGAAAAAACAGGCCCAATACAGAAAACCGGGGCCAATACAGGAATGTCACTACCGGTAATCTATATATAAATATCATTTAAAAAACAAACACATTCATTTGCATTACAAAAATTAACGTTACAGCAGAATTTTTAAGGAAAAAATGACATGTTGATACTGACAGTTGTTCATATTAATCTGTTATTATGTCCATGAGAAACCGAATTGGATCAATAAAACTATATTGGTCAATGATAACATGGTACTAAAATTTACTCAACTGGTTAATAAAAGTGTCATTAAAGGGATGTTTTCATATTCGACATGTATTATGTCCTCGGGAAGCGGTATTGGGCCTGAATAACTCTATTAGATCTCGGCGTTTCCTCGGGCTAATAAAGCTATCCTCGACCCAAAACAGCTTCCCTTGGACATAATACAGGTCAAATATGAAAACACACATGTAATAAAACTATAATATTAGTTAATTATGTAAATATCTCTTATTCAAACAACTTACTGAAAGGGCTTAAGAAAATGGCTAAAAATAACATGGAATAAAAGAAAACATGTGTTTAACTTTTTAAAAGGTATGATTATTTAAAGTTGTAAAACATACGTCAACCATGAAATGTTGGGGTATTGGGTCTATATATACAAACACGGAAGTATTACTTAATGCACATGACGAGCAGAAAAAAAACCAGTTATCGAAAACACCTTACGAGGCAATATATTAGTAAACGATAACCTCAAAATTTAAAATTAACTCTCTTAAACAAAGGCATATTAAGCGGTATGGCCGGAGCGGTTCAGACTGTAACACTTTAACACCAGTGTTTTTGTAAATTGGAATAAAAACGATAGAATTTCATAACATATATTCTTTAATTTGTGATACTAGTAATACTGAATAAAGAAATAAGAACCTTAACTTGTGTTTACCAGACCCTACTTTATTAATTACAGCGGAATATGAAAGCCAGTCCAAATAAAAACAAGAACAATAATGCTAAGCAATAAATTTTCGCTAAAAAAAGGAGACATCAGTTAAACCACAAAAATATATCATACCACACATTACGGGAACTCAAATAAATTGCAGTGTGGTCAGACTTTTACTGGTTGAATATACAGAATATTAATATACTGAAAACATAGAACTAAGCTATAGAATTTGCTGAGTTCGCTAGTTACTGCCGGGAGGTAGTGCTTGACTACACCAGTAATTAACAAGGATTGCCAGTTTCCCAGTGTAAGGTCGAGATTTTCACTAGACTCGACCTACCTCACGATAAACATGACATGACATATATGTAGCTGGAAACAAAACTTTGAAGCATTATTCCCATTCAAACAAGTAAACAATATATCAATTATATGCAGGAAAACGTAAAAGTCTACATATATAGCAACTGAGCTATAGTAGATATACCAAATTACTTGGTATGCAACGAGGCATTTTAACCTGAGAAGCCGCTTTCGAAAAAATTTCCTTTTCTGCAACATGAGAACGGGCTGAGCATCCTACTGGTAGAGTGCCACGACATTGCATTTCCTGAACTTCACCTCGATCTGACTATTGCTATTATGCCGAAATAAAATCCAATAATATATTCATCAATTTATGTCAACTATTTCTCGTTCTGAGTCAAGCTAAAATATTGCTTTTGTTGAACGCTTATTGATATTAAACACCCAAAGTTTAAGTCATTCCAAATTTTGCATGCACAATGCTGTCCTATACAATTCTACGAAAAATTATATATTGAGTAAAACTGATATCGTTTTTTTTCTTAAACCACCAAAGTTTTAAATCATTTCTATTTGCATACACAAACAATACTGTACTTGTTTACTACGAAACCTGCATTGTGCTAACTTAATATCGTTTTATTTGCTACTCTAACATAATTATATGCAAGTACATATTTTAAAAAAATTACAATATTTTATTCAATAGACCCGTATATAGACAGTGTATTACATATATATAACATACACCAATACCTGCACATACGTATATTTAAATGTCTTCTAAGTGACAGGTAAAAAGTTGTTACAAAAATATAAATGGAAACTATATTTGAAGACAGTTTAAAGTAAAAATCTGGTAAGTATGGCTTTTCACTAACAGCAACATTATAATATTGTTTTAAATAAGTGTAATTTCAGTTTCAAATCACAGCAAGTCTTATTTGAACAAACGTTTTAATTCCCTTAAAAGATGAAACATGAATATATTACTGAATTCGCAATCAATAAAGATAACCAAAATAACTGTTGCTATACGGTGTTTTACAAAACTGGTGTTGTTACTTACTTTTATTTGTTCATGAAGAAAATACTGTATCGTGCTAACAAATATGTCAGTAAATATTTAGTATCTTTGTTGACGCAAATACAAATATTAATTCCTACCTGTGAACGTTTATATGTACCAACATGTAGTTCGTTCGTCTTATCGAATGATATATTTGTAATCAGTTAGAATGTAAAATTCTTTATTAACGAAATTTGTAATTTGAAAGTGGCTTCTTTAGTTCATAACAAAAATATTTAAAAAGGTGGACTGCCACTAGGAGTAAAAGTACGCGGGTAATAAATGGCATCAAATGTAAAGTCTCCAAAAATTCTTTTTCATTTTGTCCTACGTAGTAAGCAACCATAAAAAAAAATTTTGCTGAAAATTATTCCTTACAATGCTCTATAATGACATAATTTGAACATATGCCAAAAACCCATTGAAATCAACATACTACGACACGTTATTGTGTTCAAAGTTGTCATATATGAAAAGTATCATATTACAAAGTATCGATATTTTTAAAAAAATGTATTCTGCATTTTGTTAGTGTATGGCTCACTCTTGCTAGATTAAACTGAGATTACATATCATAACATATATTGCCAAGCTAAGTTGCATTTAATAAGATAGTTAACTTAGATTGTTTAAACGGATGATATTAATAATAAATACTATATAAAACTAAGTTCAAGATCAAGATCTTATATCGTACTCAGACCAGCACTATGGTTGATCAATAAATTGATAAAAAAATATCATAACCATGGTTGGAGTTAATCAAATAAAAAATATTCTTAAAAAAGGGTATTACGACATGAAAATTGAAATAATATATCCAAATTTAATATATATTTTAACTAATTTGATCGCGTCTCTATATTAGACGCATAATTAATTTTCGCGATGGACATATTAACGCACATTTTGCCATGGAAAACGCAAAGATTAGTACCCAACAATTCTTTCAGAGGAATAGGGACATATGAAAGTCTACTAAAATCACACGTTCCGAACTACTATACTAATGCAATCTTAATATAACGTCGATTGTTTTTCGATAACTTGAATAATTTCATGGCATCTATTCCACGATTGATGCCGTAAGAAGTTAACACAAGAGCACACGTTTTTTACGGTAAATAAAATTTCCCATTTTAATCAGTCAATTTAGTTTTTTTTGCCGTTTTATTGCCGTATTATTAAAATGGTGATAACCGTAATGTATTTGAAAAAAAGCCGGCATCACTTGGCGTTTTGATGGTAGGAAATTGAGTTTGCTGGTGACGCTTACAATAAGTTGACATTGAATGTACATGGTTTCATTGTCTGCTATCAAAACACACTTTATAGAAATAAATATTTATTATACACAAATATATCTTGATTGAAACAACAAACATGTACAACACAATACATATATATATGCCCTGAGATTCTGTAAATGTCTAAAACACTGACATGCGTTTCTTCCTTACAACATCTCGCGATTTACCATGTTTCAGAACTTAACAGAAAGAAAACTACACAATAATGTAATTTGTTTTTTTTTAATGTAAGCGAGGGATAAAATTACGACATAAATAGTTACCCGATACAGCTACGTAGCTTAAGAAAAATCATTTCCGCCATAAACAGACTACACACAATACTTAGCAACGGATAATTGTATCGCGTGTCGCTATTTATAAAATACACAGTAGATTTCCGGTTGAAGTTAAAGTTTTTAATTGGAACAGGTCTTCAAACACGCCCTCCTCGTAAAAAAATATTTTTTTACCAGTATTGTGTGTAGTCTGTTTATGGCGGAAATGATTTTTGTTGTCTCAAAGCCTGTAAAGCACGTCATATAAGAATCTGTGAATATTAAACATTGCGGTCAAACTCAAGATTTATTTAATAAATTGGACATAAAATCGATATAAATCTATAATTTAAATTTTTTTAAGCATCAATAAAAGTATCATCTTACAATGAATGTTATGGTTAACTGACAAAAGCTTGATGTATGATCGATACAACCCCATGCACTCGTTTTGAAATATATACTGTAAATGTCAATTGCTAATTTGTTAAGTTCTTTTTGCACAACTGTAATAAATAAGGACGTAATTTACAGTGCTCTCAAAAGGCTTACAAGCTTATATTTTAAAGTTCATGTGTTCACAAACATTTCAATTTACACAAGCAACTGTTTTCGGGGTTAACTTAAGAGGATTTTCACACACATATGTAGAATGTAAATTGTTTTTATCACCAGATGGAATAAATAATTGCAATTAATTGGTTTATTGCTTCCATGAATATAACAACGTTTAAAAATAGCCGCCTTTCGAGTTTGTTTGTTTGAATATTTTTGAACACCACTATCAGCAATCTTTCAGTCATATCATATCGTCTGTTTTTATTGGGTAAGTAAGCTGGGGTATCTGGCAAAAACCCGAACTTAGAATCCTGTTTTTTAGGGGGAAGCCGGTGTAACCGCTGAAAAACCCCTAATCTCCGGTCGGAAAAACGGAAATCTTTATCAATAAGAATAGAATCGAGCACAACCTGGTTGCATTGAGAACAGGACACGCATCCTCATTGTTGACATTCACGATATCAACAGTAGTACCTAAATCACTCAGCTGCGAGGCCCCAAAACACGATTTAATTTATGTTTTACTAAAGAATTTATAATTACTGAGAGGCTGGCAAAGATGTATATTTATGCTTTCCGTATAATAGTCACACCTCCGTTGAGTGCATGTTTTGCTTACTTTTTTATTAGTAAATATTGTACCTTTTTATTACGAAAACGATAACGCATATTTCATACTATGCCTCTGCTGTTTACATGTCTAAAATCGTCCTGGAATATTTCTACAGGAATTTAATATTGTAAGTCAGCCATGTTTGTCTAAAGGGGACTTACTACGTGGGTCCTACGTTGACACAAGTTTCGTCTGCCTTCGTGACGTTCTGTGGAATTAGGACAAATAGTGAGACTTCCCGCAAACGATATTCCCCTAAAGGTTTCGAACAGAAAACAATCGCCTGCTCTTATCTTAACTTCAGAGCTTATTAAGGTCAAAATTTGCTATGGAAAACGCATTATCAAAATTGAAAAAAAACGTCGCATTTCAAAACGCTGATTAAATTTGGTTTTTTTGTTTGTTTGAATGGTGTTTTAACGCCACTTTCAGCAATTTTTGAGCTATTTCATGGCGTCCAGTTTTTATTGGGGGAGGAAGCCGGAGTACCCGGAGAGAACCCCCGACTTGCGGTAGGAAAACTGGCAATCCTTGTCAATTAAGATTGGAGTCGTGTACACCCTGCCTGCAGAGAGAATCGAACCCGCAATCTCAGTGTTGACAGACCACGTGATCAATAGTAAACGAACTACCTTGACCACTCGGCCACCGAGGCCCCTTGATTAAATTTGAAAATAATTGTTGATCACATTTTGGTTCTACAAAAAGAGCTCGATCATACGTGGTATGCAGTTATTATTTGTAATTCAAAAAACTTCTGCCAACGGATGCTGACTTTTACTATAGAAAGCCCAAATACATATTTTTTCTCTTTTTTTCCTACTATTTATTAAAATACATCAGTTAAACCACAAAACAAATAATCACTTTTAGAGATTAGATCTATATCACAAAGGATCCCAACCCTTACAATTGTCTCTAAAGCGCCTTTACTCGGATTAGTTCAAGTGGAACTTTTTCTTGTATATAAATATGCGTTTGTAAAAAAGAAATTAAAGAAAATTTCATAATCCGAAGGACAGACAAAGCTATTAACGGTTAAAAGTAACAATACAGCCTATTATGTACTTGTGAAGCATGCAAAGTAATATGTGTATTTGCTATAAAACATTCAATCGTCTTGCTGCACTCAGAATACATGTACATATTAAACCAAACATTCAAGGAATAAGCCACTCAAACAAGTGTTTGTTGTACTAGGTTGATGTTATTTCTTCGGAATTTCTATGGCCGTCATTATTACTTAATTGTTTGCTTATAGAAAATCTATCACTTAAATACCATACATTTTTTGCGGAAGTTTTCCTCATTTTGGATTGACATTACAAATCTCGACGGGTGTAACTTGTCCTGAGCACCTGAATTTCTAATAGTTCTTTGACTATCGGTCTTGTTGTTTGGTACGTTTCCTTACTTATTTCGGGCAGTGTTTTACATATATTTGTTTACAAAATACTTAAGACGCGTCTTGTGTATTAAATTTTATAAGATTGGTATCTTTGGTATCTCTTGCTATCCTGTTTTGCTGACATTGGGTCGATGCCGCTGTTGGTGGACTTTTAAACCACAAAAGTAGTAGCCCAATAGTGCTACTTAAATGGCGATTTGAATCGTTTGGTTACATTTAGTTAATTTTTTTTGGTTTTGTTTTCAGAATTACTGTGCATTCCTAATTGTTGTTTGGGTGTAAGAAATATCCGTATGTATGTCCCGTCAAAAGGGACATTACACGGCAATAACATTTTATTATATTAAACGATATGATATAAGTAAAACGTATGTTTTATAAAACATTTTCGCGAAAATTATATTTAATAACTTTTAGTATATATAATAATATAAGCGTTGTTTTTTATTCACGAAAACCACAGTACACTTGTAATAGCTGCATACCTCGAGCTCCAGGAGCACTCCTTTTTTACTCAAAAGATTAGCCCTTCCTTATTTTCCCTGGATGCTTGATAGTTTACAGTTCAAGTTTTGCTGCTGAAACGAACAGATTCGTACAAACGTGTAATAGTAACAAATTATACACCCACCTCTCCTTCAACTACTCAATTGAATATAGGAAAATCTCAGCAAGCTATTTGCTTTTCGTCAGTTGTATTCAACACTCTTTGAAAATTGACCACTGGTTCATTATGATAGCTGCGCTCCTCGTATTGCAGACACCTGCTTAGTTATTAAGCATTTCTTCCTCCCCTTATAGAAATTTCTGGTTGGTTTATAGAGTGTCCATGTCCACCGGGTTCTGATAATCTATAACAAGCGTCGTAGACAGGCCTCGAGTACGTTATTCTAAAGGTGGCCATTTTATGCAATTTATTTTTAATTAACTTATAATCTTTGTCAGAAGTAAGCTCATTGGCACAGGTGTATGGTTGATGTAAGTTACGCGTCTATTTTTATTGTCAGATAGTGTGTCGTCCAATCAGATAGTTGTATATTATTAAATGGTGTATGTTTCAATCATCGAAAATTGGTATATATTACTTTCGGACAGCTCCCCAGGTGACAGTCCCTGTAGACCACTCTTTCTCGGTTGTCAAGGGCATTATATAAGAGTATGGTTTAATACATCATTCATATCTAAATTTGATATCATGAAAAAAGTACACAAGTCAATAGACTGCAAAAAAAAACAACTAAACAAGAGAAACTGCATAAATATGTACATACACCTAATGACGAATCTTCATAAAAGGATTCAAGAACTATCAGGAACATGTAAACAAGAATTAACAAAAACAAGATACGTCAACTGTTGAAAACGGAATGCATTCGAACACCTCTTGATAAATTTTTTTAAAAATAGATTTAAATTCAATATATACCTGCATTTACCACTCCAAATCAGATCTGAAAAGTTATCGTCAATAAATCAATCCCATTCATCGAAATATAAATTGTGCATTACATTTTAACAGCTTACAAATTTACACAGATCGCATCTTTTGTTCGTGAACAATGTTAAGTTTCTTTAACTTAAAAAACTAGTAGGCAAATTTTAACACTTGCATTTTAAGAACTGTAGTCGATTTCACAAAAACTCGTAAGTGTAAAATCTATCGTAAGGTTTGGAAGATCAAAGGGAAATCCATTGTGACGTCAGAACATACGATAGATTTTACACTTACGAGTTTTTGTGAAAAGAGCCCCTGAATATTAAGGTTGTGTTTCCTAATTCTGGATTAGACTTATCCCTGGACATGACAGTGAGTAACTCGACGGGTGTCTCATTAGAGGATGGCACTGCCCACTCGTCCGGAGCAACTGAGTGCACCCATAGTTTTTTTATTGGGTTCAGGTTACTTTCTGTGTTTTATGTTTTTGATTTTTGTGTTGTGTTTGTCTACATCCGGATTTGATTTGTAACTTTCCATTGGCTTTTGGCTAATGTTGTTCGGTCACTGAAACTTACGTTTATGGAAATCATGGCTTATTGGTGTGTTTTGAAAGGAGAAAATTAATCAAGATTCAAAAGACGTAAGTAATCTGTTTATCTCTGTTGTGTAGCATTGTGTCGTCACGTTGTTTACTGCACTACGTCTTGGAAGCCAGAGCACCTTGGCCAACCTCACGCTACTAGAGTGTGATGGGATAAGAAAACACATAAATATAAAAGGAAAATAGTGTCAATAAGCAATAATTACAACGTGTATATCTTGGCCGTTCTAATTAAGTATAAGATTGGATATTTCTTCAAGACTGATCTCTATGGCTTATGTTTGGTTGTTTAAATCTCATTAAAACCGTTTTTACCATTTACCTAAGTAATCTTGGTTATGATCAATACAAATCAACTCTCTGCTCTCATGGGCGTCACAATGGGAATAACAAGTCTGCATCGACAGATATTCTCGTAAGGAATAAAATAATTTGTGGTATATCATTGTCATTGCTCTGAAGTAAGGATTTAAATGTTCTGAAAAATGATCAATATGCGTACTTGTTAGCCTAAAAAAGGTTACATTAACACCTATTATTATAGAATTTAACGCTTATTTTCGGCAATTCATCGATGTGTGAACGAGGTCGACTTACTAACAAACAAATAAACGCCCTATCGAAGGCATCAATGCATGAATGAGGACGACTCAACCACAAACAAATAAGGTCGTTTATGATAAGTTTGTGAGTAAGTCGACATCGTTCATACATCGATGAATTACCGTAAAAAGCGTTTAATGCTTATAATTTTTCCAAAATTGTTTTTAAATATTTACATTCTTTTCCCAAAATAAAATTTCATTATAAGTGCGTGACGCGTAGGAATATACACAACGAACTGAAGACGAAGACGTGGTCGGTGTGAAATGAATAACTGACGTTGAAAACAGATACATTTTACGATTTGCCGAGAAAATATTATTACTAAACCAAACGAAGACTGAACAAAAAACAATTTTTCGTATACTTATGTTCCTCATTGAACCCGCGGTTTATATTTAACGTCATATGTTACCTCATATCTGTTCAAACGCAACGTAAGCCTATCTATACTAAATGCCAACCTCTCCCCCCTTCTTGGAAAAATTTGTTTGCGTGCATTTTTTCATTATTCTATATTTTACCTTTTTATTAAGAAAATTCAGTAGAAAAAATGTGGATACGATAACCTGTCCATGTTTTATAATATGCCTCTGTTGTTCAGTTTCTTACAAATCGTCCTTGACTTGTGCTACGGGAATTAGACTTATCCCTGGACATGACAGTGAGTAACTCGACGGGTGTCTCATTAGAGGATGGCACTGCCCACTCGTCCGGAGCAACTGAGTGCACCCATAGTTTTTTTATTGGGTTCAGGTTACTTTCTGTGTTTTATGTTTTTGATTTTTGTGTTGTGTTTGTCTACATCCGGATTTGATTTGTAACTTTCCATTGGCTTTTGGCTAATGTTGTTCGGTCACTGAAACTTACGTTTATGGAAATCATGGCTTATTGGTGTGTTTTGAAAGGAGAAAATTAATCAAGATTCAAAAGACGTAAGTAATCTGTTTATCTCTGTTGTGTAGCATTGTGTCGTCACGTTGTTTACTGCACTACGTCTTGGAAGCCAGAGCACCTTGGCCAACCTCACGCTACTAGAGTGTGATGGGATAAGAAAACACATAAATATAAAAGGAAAATAGTGTCAATAAGCAATAATTACAACGTGTATATCTTGGCCGTTCTAATTAAGTATAAGATTGGATATTTCTTCAAGACTGATCTCTATGGCTTATGTTTGGTTGTTTAAATCTCATTAAAACCGTTTTTACCATTTACCTAAGTAATCTTGGTTATGATCAATACAAATCAACTCTCTGCTCTCATGGGCGTCACAATGGGAATAACAAGTCTGCATCGACAGATATTCTCGTAAGGAATAAAATAATTTGTGGTATATCATTGTCATTGCTCTGAAGTAAGGATTTAAATGTTCTGAAAAATGATCAATATGCGTACTTGTTAGCCTAAAAAAGGTTACATTAACACCTATTATTATAGAATTTAACGCTTATTTTCGGCAATTCATCGATGTGTGAACGAGGTCGACTTACTAACAAACAAATAAACGCCCTATCGAAGGCATCAATGCATGAATGAGGACGACTCAACCACAAACAAATAAGGTCGTTTATGATAAGTTTGTGAGTAAGTCGACATCGTTCATACATCGATGAATTACCGTAAAAAGCGTTTAATGCTTATAATTTTTCCAAAATTGTTTTTAAATATTTACATTCTTTTCCCAAAATAAAATTTCATTATAAGTGCGTGACGCGTAGGAATATACACAACGAACTGAAGACGAAGACGTGGTCGGTGTGAAATGAATAACTGACGTTGAAAACAGATACATTTTACGATTTGCCGAGAAAATATTATTACTAAACCAAACGAAGACTGAACAAAAAACAATTTTTCGTATACTTATGTTCCTCATTGAACCCGCGGTTTATATTTAACGTCATATGTTACCTCATATCTGTTCAAACGCAACGTAAGCCTATCTATACTAAATGCCAACCTCTCCCCCCTTCTTGGAAAAATTTGTTTGCGTGCATTTTTTCATTATTCTATATTTTACCTTTTTATTAAGAAAATTCAGTAGAAAAAATGTGGATACGATAACCTGTCCATGTTTTATAATATGCCTCTGTTGTTCAGTTTCTTACAAATCGTCCTTGACTTGTGCTACGGGAATTCTACATAATAAGTCAGCCATTTTTATTTCTAAAGTGACCTTACGATGTTTATAAATGTTCGTCTGCTTTCGTGACGTTCAATGGTATTCGGAGAGACCGCGAGACTTTTCCCGCCTTAACTGCAGACGACATCACCAGAAGGATTTCGAGTAGACAACAATCGATTGTTCCCAAAGTACACTTCCGTTCTAATTAAGGTTAAATTTTAGTATGGGGAATCGCCCTTTCAAAATTTAAAAACTACCATATTTCAAAAGGCTGAATATCTCGAGGAAATAATTATTTATTTTAAAAAGTACCCTTCTTGATCTACAAAAGGAGCATAAGCTGAACCATACGCGGTAAACAGTTTTCATTTTTCACGCAAAAAACCTCTACACAATACGTCAATACTTAGTATAGATGTTTTTTATTTTAATATTACATCGATTGTTCGTTTATCAGTGAAAATGGATGGAGCTGTGCCGAGACATGGAGTTGGTGAAAAACGTGCATCTTGCTCATTTCGTTGATTTGTTGTGACTGAGAAAAAAGAGGTAGTTTTACCGCTACGGCAACTGTGTGTACTAGTATTTGAAATGATTCATAAATGAAATACAAGAAACGCAATTTTTAAATATCGTTTATATATGCCTTCACACTCGCCTTTCGTCCACATTCGAATTCGACTATTTCCCGTCATTCAGCAATGTGAATCCAAACGAAGTGTACCATTAAAATATTTTCTTGTATGTATTTCTCTATAAAACAAATGATTTCATAATAATAATATACAGCTGCTTCAACTAAATAACTTTCCGTTTCAGCGATACATTGCTCAATATATTTGTATCGCCAAAATTCGATTGTACTGCCATAATTTATTGTCTGAAGCGGCATATTTGTTTGCGTTTAGCAACAAAAAAGTAGTTCTCCAAAGTATGAACGGATCTGGGAAGTACTGGTTTAAGTCCTTTTGACCAATCAAAATGACTATTAATGTAAACGAATTTAAGATAAGAATTATAATACATCTATAAATGGTATGCTACGTAAACAGTTTACACTGAAATTAAGCTACATGTTTTGAAATTTTGCTTGACAAATAATACATTTTATAAATACAAATAAAAAATTTAGTTGTGTTAATCAATTTGCTCGTAACTGTTGCAGCTACTACTTGAGTCATCTTTCTCTGGTACTATCTCAAGGTATGTGTTTGCAGTTTCGCTATACACTCTGCTTGATTGATATTGTAGAAGCTCGTCATATGGAGTAGAAGGAATATCGTAGGAGTAGAGGCTAATATTACGTTGACTCATCTGCAAGTACCTAAAATCAAACAATCAAACCTTCGAAAATTAAAACTAATTAACATTGAATGTATACCGGCGACGTCCACAGAAATATGTTAAAATTACTACTACAGCATGCATTACGGTTTTAAGTAAATATATAAAGTGAACAAAAATATTATTTTAAATGATTTTTGGTTATGTCAAAACAAAATGTGTCCGATTTATTATAATTTGTTTATTCACTTATATTAGGTGCCATTAGTTGCTTACACTCCTGGAGCACATGGACCCTGCTTTTTAGTGGATTAGTGTTATTGTCTGTATATTTTCTGTACTCATAACCTTGTATTTTAATTAAAGTTTACAATATTTAAAAACAAATTCAACATATATTGTGTGGTAATATACATACTCAGTATTTGGAGCTCGATGGGTGTCAGAAATTTGCTCAAGTTGAATCAACTCTGTAGGAGAAAATTACATCATCACAGATTTAGCAATATATATGTAATATTAAAACTTAAATCAAATAAAACACTGTTGTTTCTTGCAGGATTTTTTCTCAATCGAGTTTGTTCTGAATATCTATATTAGGCTTTGTTTCGTGTGTAATTTAATGATAAAATACTACATTGTAAATACTTCTCACCTTCTTACCTTTGTTTTTACGTCTGGAAACAATATAGGTCGTGATCAAGCCAGAGGAAATCACTAATAACACTACACCGGACATTGCCAAAACTGTATGTGGAATTTTCATTTGGACTGCAAGATATACTAAAATTGGTTTAATCTTAACATTAAAGTTTTAAACTGCCTCAATAATGTATGGGATATGATCGTATAGCACGTTAACATAGTTCGTTAGTAGTTTAGTACAATGTTGCATAAATGTATTTACTATATTCATGACTTATTTTAAAATATCAGTTCATTTAATTGTTTTATTATGTTCTTGATATAATAGTAACTCCATGTATATTGCCCTGTTATAATACAACATAGCTCATCATCATTAAACTGTTTAATTAATACTTTACGATTACCGTGAATCAAATACATAATTTGTTGTAATAGACCCTAAACTTTTACCTGCCAGAAACGTACCGGTATTTACTAGTAGATGGATTTGTATACACCTTGCTGCATACACGTTAGATATGCACACACCATAGGTCTCTTCTGGACAAGTACCACGCTGAATGCTTGTATTGGTTCTGTACCCGTTGACGAATACAATCTTTCCATAAATGCTGACATCAGTTAATGTCTGAGTTATGTCTGTTTTGATTATACTTAAATTATGTAGCTTTCTGTCACTGCAGAACCACTCGGTTGAGTTGATGGGTAAATATGAATACATTGTCAACATTATGTGAATACTATGTAGCATGTTTTGAGTTTCTCGTTTTAGAACCGTGGGTGGATCTGTAATAAAATATGAAATTAAAAATTTGTGATTTTACTATAAACTGGTTATAAAATACACATGTCGAGGTTTTACGATTACAAAATATTGAATAATCAACTATTATAAGTCTTATAAATACGTAGGCTCGTTCTGAATTCATAGCCATCAATTACAAAAATTTATCCTTTTGCAAAGTGTAAACTTGTCGACAATATTTAAAACATTCTTAAAAGGTAACCACCAAATATATGTTTTTTTTCAATACTTATAATATGGAGTACGCATTGCCAAAATGCGAGCACAGATAGAATAGTCCATTATTATATTTTTTTTTATTTTTTCACACAATTCATTTTTTAACTTTGTTCATTAATTTTGTGATTGTAGTCAACTCTATTTCAATATCAAGGACCATGGCCGAAAAAGTGACGGTAACATACAGTTTGCATTGGCGGAAAATATCAAAATGTACGTGTTATATTCGGATTTGTAGTATGTGTTCTATGGCAAAATAACATATTAGTAATGATTCGTTTGTTTGTATGGATCAGTTTCAGTAACAGTGGGATGTTTTATGTTGGAGCATATTGTGCCATTTGGAGATTTTTTGTAAATGTTATAATTTTAGTTAACTTGTTCCAGTTTGTGTGTTATATTGTGTTTTTAAATAACGCATATATTGGTCTATACTGCATATCACGGGTCCTGTCGCTGTATTGTGTTAATATTGTGTAGATGCGGAACCGTAGTATCGCGCTACTTTAATTTTTAAAATAAATCCGAACGCAAACAGCTCGCAAGTAAAAATTTTCAAAATTTTCATTTGAATAGGACGTTAAATTATCTATTTATGCATGTAATGTTCACTTCACATTTAATACTTGGCGATATTTCGAGCACCCTATAACTCCAAATCCCAGTTTCACGTGATGTCTATCTGTGTAATAGTGACGTAACATGACTCGATGTCATATGATTGTCAGTTTTTAAATAGAGCCATTTATAGATTACAAAAAAGTGGTATGAGATTTGTGTTGTTGATTTTAAATGGAACATTAATTTTTTTATCGATTTCAAATTTATTTTTAAGTGTACATTAAAAATTATTTTGTGTGGTCTTCTTCAATAACTTTGTGTCAGTTTTTTGATGATATCAACTTCCGGACACACAAAAAAAAAACAATATCAGCATTTTGATCACGTGACAAATAATTGCCGTACAGCTCACCGCTGCCTGCTCTGATCTAACCTCGCTATAAAGTACGGAATACCTGTCTCGTTTTTCTGAAAACATACCTGCGACAACTAACGATGTTGATTTGTTGGCCCATTTGGTTTCATTCGATATTTCATTCCAAGTGATACATGTGTAATCTCCAGTATCTTCAAAACTGCACGGCTTGATAAGAAGTATCGATTTATAGTTGTCAGTCATACCTTCAACAAACCGAATGTGTATATTGTTGACGCTATGCCTCCATGGTAAAAAGCCAAACCTGCCCAATTCTGCCTTCACAGAGCAAACTATAACTATCGTATCTGACGCGTTGCATTCAAATCTACTGTAAAGCGCCACAATTGGTGTATCTATTAAACGGGAAACACACCTTAAGCATGTTAGTTCTCATTCTTTCCCTCTGTATTGTCATTTTTGCAAGCTTATTCCATACATATCAACGTTCTATTAAACAATGTCACTTAAACACAAAAACAACCTTAAAGTACAATAATAAGTTTTTGTCAATAACTAAATACTTCATGTTATTAGTTTTGTTCATGGCTTTGTAGAAACGCAAGATACATAATATGTGAGTGCTGTTTATGAAAATATTTGCAATGATAGCTTCGTATTTTCTTTGAAACATTGGTTTTTTGGCAATGTGTAGTAAAACAAATCATATAGTGTTTACGTACGTTGGACCTGTAATCTATATTTGTCAATTAATGTAAAATTGACACCTGACGTCTGCAGCATACAAATGCATTCTTGTCCATCTTTTGAAGAATCAACGTTGAGTTGTAATATTGACCAAACTGATGTTTGGTTGCTTTGAATATCATTTGAATACTGATCCGATCCACACTTCCACGTAAAGTAAACATTCAGTTTAGTTTTTCTTGCACTGCATTCTAAAGTGATCAAAGTTCCAGATATTAATGGAATTGGCGCTTCCGTATATATTATAGGAGAAGCTATATCTATTTAAAAAGAAAAAAATATGCAACGTGTAACGGCATGTGATACATTAAGTACAATTATGCTAGTAAAACCAGTATTGTTTTTTTTCTCAACAGAGAATGGAAAGTTTTAAAATAGTGTTTATGACATATAACAAGATTAATTTGTACCGAGACCACTGAATAAATGCAACATTTTAAGCTAAAATATATTTACCTTTATTAAACTTACCTAAAATATAACTATTCAGAGCATTCGAATCGCTTACAATGTTTTCTTGTATCTCCATCTTGCATGAAAAAGTTACATTGGCTTCGTAAACACGAGGTTTATACCTCAAAACATACCACAATCCTTTCTCTTCACACTGACACATGTCCTTTGTACACACCCTGCGGAGAAGACTATTGAAGCACATACCATTGTATCTCCTAATACTGTTAACAGTTTTACCATTTACTAAAATCTCTGCTGTTTTGCGAAATGGCAATGTGTTGGTGGAACAGTTGACTGTAACATCATGACCTTTTTGTACAAACTGGCTCGCAATAAGACTAACATCTGACACGGCGCCTGTTTAAACAAAATGATTTTAATGTTATGACAAAACAATTGTAGCTTTCCTAAAGAAAATCATAAGCTATACTTTGAATATCTTTCACAAAATGTTAAACAAAAAATCGTTTGCCTTAATTAAACTCACCTCGAAGATTTAATAAGCTAACTAATATAAAAAATAAGCTTTTTTCCATTGCGAAAGCTGAAGCGTTGAATCAAAAATGGCAAATTTGAGCATGTCATGTTAGGTTTTAAATAGCATTTCCAGGATATGTTTCAAATCTATGTCAATTAATTGTTTCCTCAATATTGTTTTTTTACTAATTAACTGATTAAAATTTATATCAAAAATATGAGTAAAAAAATTATTTTTTAAAATTATTTGTTTGTACGTCTTTTATAAATGGACATTAAAAGTTATCTTGATTAAGCATATGTATATATTTTTCTAATTGAGCACATCATTCATGTACCATCTTCCTTAAAAAACAACAAACTTGTTGTACGCTTTTTAAATTATTAAGAGAATATTAAAAATCATTGTCCTTTTAATACAGAAAATATAATTATAAAATGTTTCAAAAATCAAGCAAGATTGGTACGTGGTTCAACAATAAGATTACATAACATTTCCCCCGTGGTAATTCATATTCAATATTGGGGACATAAACGCAATATTTCTCATCCAAAACTGACATACATACAGTTCGAATAGAGCTGAGAGTAAACAAAAAGTTGACAGTGTTAAAAATCTAATTCTAACAGTGTTGGGCTTAATTTGTAGACGTATATATAAATATTTGATATTAACCCTGTATTTCTGATGTTTCAGAAATCCGCTGTATAGATATGTTATATGGTTGTCACAATACTTAGACTTTTGTATATAATTCACTTACTGTGACTGTATGACAAGTAACTTTGTCATCCTATATAATATATACAAAAATGTTGAATTAGATTACTGTCAGATTAATACGTATTGGTTACGAAAATTCCATCGTCACACGCTAGTACACATGTACTATGTCTATGTCTACATTACACCCCGGTTAATGAAGCTATTTTTTATATAGCGGATTTGGACAAGGGGTCTAGACAGCTGGACATGGTGTAGGCGAATTGGTGCCACAGTGTCACAACGGTGTGAGTTCGAATCCCGCTGAGGGTAAACAAAATTTGACAGTGTTAAAAATCTAATTCTAAAAGTGTTGGGCTTAATTTATAGACGTATATATATATATCATAAGCTATACTTTGAATATCTTTCACAAAATGTTAAACAAAAAATCGTTTGCCTTAATTAAACTCACCTCGAAGATTAAATAAGCTAACTAATATAAAAAATAAACATTTTTCCATTGCGAAGGCTAAAGCGTTGAATGAAAATAACAAATTTGAGCATGTCATGTTAGGTTTTAAATAGCATTTCCAGGATATGTTTCAAATCTATGTCAATTAAT
The DNA here is from genome assembly GCA_944474755.1 of Limnoperna fortunei. Taxonomy (NCBI): domain Eukaryota; kingdom Metazoa; phylum Mollusca; class Bivalvia; order Mytilida; family Modiolidae; genus Limnoperna; species Limnoperna fortunei. Next base: position 89,248,210 of record OX104114.1, on the reverse strand, counting down.
TGTTTCCTCAATATTGTTTTTTTTACTAATTAACTGATTAAAATTTATATAAAAAATATGAGTAAAAAAGTTATTTTTTAAAATTATTTGTTTGTTTAAATTCATTTGTTTTCACTATGGTATAGAAGTGAATCCTTAATTGATACTCCATGAAGAAGAATTTTCGAAATATTATAACAATCTTATGCTTCAGTCTACACACCAGTACTAGCACGATGTATCACAGATCCGTTATAGTTATTGATTAAATTTATTTCCAAGCAATTGCGAGCGTGTTTCACATTGAAAAGGTTTAAACAGATTACACTTTTTCGGTTTGGAATAGCGGTTAAGAAGAAATTTAATACCCTTGAAAAAAAATCGTTGAAAATGTTAATCTTTAGTCTAAACTCTAACAAATCATCTTATGCCGCATATAATAGAGGTGATACCTTTTCCTTTTTATTGAACCACAAAACTATATGTATTTATGTGTACGGACTAACTCTCATATTTTATTATATATAAGCAAACAACAAACATATTTTAGAAAAGCATCGTTCACAAATCTATATAAACACTGTTAAATATTTTTTTTTAAATTTTTATTTTTTTTATTTGAATATAACTTTTTTATGTAAGTCGTTGTCGACCTATATTTGGTAACTACAATTGCAATGGCACTTTGCCAAACACTATTTATTCAGTTACATTTACCTTTTTGAAACAGAAATAAGGTCAGTTCCTTCTTAATTGTCAATTATTGACATTTTCGCTTAGAAAGGCATATAGGTTTTTAATCATCTATTATTATATGCAAAATGACTATTGGTGATATTTATTCTAAAAAAATGCAAATAAAAAAAATTATGAAATTCGTTAATAACATTATTTCGTTTTAGAAAGAAAAGATAAACATCAGCACATACATCTTTACTAAAAACATTAAGAACATCGCTGTAAATTTACATTAGGCCCACAACATGCCATGTTTAATGCATTTACTAACATCTATATATAGTTATCGCTAATTTATTGTGGATATGTAACTAAACATTGTCCTTTTAATACAGAAAATATAATTATAAAATGTTTCAAAAAGCAAGCAAGATTGGTACGTGGTTTAACAATAAGATTACATAGCATTTCCCCGTGGTAATTCATATTCAATATTGAGGACATAAACGCAATATTTCTCATCCAAAACTTACATATATATAGTTCGAATAGCACTGAGAGTAAACAAAAATTTGACAGTGTTAACAATCTAATTCTAACAGTGTTGGGCTTAATTTGTAGACGTATATATAAATATTTGATATTAACCCTGTATTTCTGATGTTTCAGAAATCCGCTGTATAGATATGTTATATGGTTGTCACAATACTTAAATACTTAGACTTTTGTATATAATTCACTTACTGTGACTTTATGACAAGTAACTTTGTCATCCTATATAATATATACAAAAATGTTGTATTAGATTACTGTCAGATTAATACGTACTGGTTACGAAATTCCATCGTCACACGCTAGTACACATGTACTACGTCTATTTCTACGATTCACCCCGGTTAATGAAGCTATATTTTTATATAGCGGATTTGGCCAAGGGGTCTAGACAGCTGGACATAGTGCAGGGGAATTGATGCCACAGTGTCACAACGGTATGAGTTCGAATCCCGCTGAAGGTAAACAGAAATTTGACAGTGTTAAAGTATGTACAGGTGTATAAATATGTAGCACTATTTATACGGTTACAATAAATATATATACAAAAAAGCAGTTTTAAAATCAATAAAACGACACGTAATTCTACATGAATATTCGGAGACCATGGTTGTATCTGGTCTAAGGTCCTATAATTTTTCATTAATTCCCTTCGGAAATGATGTTCCCAATGTTTTTATCCAAAAACTTTCTTTCTCTTTTCTCTATTTATCTGTCCACCTTGGGTTATGGTCTATTAGGGTCACCCTGAGTTTATTAAAAATTTCAGTTATTGCAGTGCCGTGCGTACGTAGGTGCCTATTAAGGGGTAAGTTGGGTTTGCATCTAGTGTCGCTTCTGTGCTCGTTCATTCGTTTGCTGAATCGTTGCACAGACTCACCAACGTACTGGAGATTGCATATACCACACTGTAAAAGGTATATGATGTTCTCACTTTTGCAATTCAAATTGACATGGATGTCAAATTGTTTGCCATTTGATGTGCTAGTGAAGTGTTGGGTGTGTTGTATGTGATCACATGTCATACAACGACCGTCACCACAGATGCAACATTGCCCCGATTGGCGGCTACGTGACGACATTTCTGCTCGGACTAACTGATCTTTTAAACTTTTGGGTTTTCTAAAGGCCATTACAGGAGGTTCTGGAAATATTTTTGAAAGTTGATGATGTTTTTCAATTGTTGTCCATCGTTCGCGGATAGTACGTGCGATGTCTTTAAAAGCTGGGTGGTATGTTAGGACAAACGGGACTCTATTGTTAGTTTTCTTTTCTCTGTACTGCAGAAGCTGGTCCCTACTGATGTTGTTGGCTTTATTAAAACCTATTGATATGTTTTTGTTATTGTATCCTCTCTGCTTTAGATGGCATCGAAGCTCTCCAAGACGCTGCTTAGTTTTAGCTTCCGTAGAACAGATGCGTTTAACTCGCAGAGCTTGGCTGAAAGGAATACTTTTGCTGCAATGTTTAGGATGGCATCTGATTGGTGAGAGGTACTGATGTTTATCTGTGGGTTTGCAATACAGATCGGTTGACATAATTCCATCTATTACGGTGGTAGTGGTATCTAAGAATGAGATTTTAGATGTGGGCATTTCATGTGTGAATTTGATAGAAGGATGTATACTGTTAGCGTGGTCAAAGAACTGTTTAATGTTTTCCTCGCTTTCAATCCATTTCATGTCAACATCATCAATGAACCTAAACCATGAGAGTGGATGGTGGAGAGAAGAGTTTAGAAGTTGTTTCTCGAGTTTTCCCATAAAGATGTTAGCATAGGATGGTGCCATTTTGGTTCCGATGGCTGTTCCGTTAATTTGTATTAAACGTAAAATTGTTATGTTTAAATACAAGTTCAAGTAGTTAAATTAGGCACTCAGTGGGGGGATCTTTGATGTCGCGTTGTTCCCAGACCTCCTTACATGCTGTTATGCCGTCGTCGTGTGGTATATTGGTGTACAATGATGTTACATCCATGGAGACGAGGATTGTGTCCGGTGGAAGTGGATTCATGGATTCCATTTTACGCAGGTAGTCGGTTGTGTCTTTTATGTAAGATGGTAAAGTTTCCACGTGTGGTCTTAAGTGGAAATTATAAACTCTGATATTTTCTCTGTAGGATGTCCGTTGGCCGAAACTATCGGTCTACCCGGGTTATTCTCTTTATGGATTTTAGGCAGGAGATAAAAACGACCAGCTCTGGGATTTTCCGGTTGTAGATATTCAAGGGTGTCTTTATCAATGTGACCCTTTTTGTGCATGGATGTTAGGGTCTTACTTATTATTTTTGCAAAATTATCCGTTGGATCAGAGTCAAGTTTTTTATAGAATTTTTCGTCAGTCAGTTGTCTTTCGGCTTCTCTAATGTAATCAGATTTATCCATTACTACTACTGCACTCCCTTTGTCTGCTGGTTTGATGATAATGTCATCTCTTTCTTTTAGTTGGTTCAAAGAGTTCATTTCTTCTTTTGACAAGTTGTTAAAGGAAGGGTTGTAGTTTTTGGCAATACTCGTCACGTCCGACTTTACTTGGTCGATGAAAGACTCAAGAGTAGAGTTTTTGCTAGGCTTAGGAATCCAGGTACTCTTTTTCTTAAATCTAGGTATCGATGGTTCATGTTCATTGTTCTTGGATTCATCGATATTATTGCTACAGTCCTCTTCTTCGTCTTTAGATTTGAAGTGTTCCTTATATATATATATACAAGTCTAGAAGATTATGCAACGATACAAATGACGGTGTTTCTTGTCATAAATTTAGACACAGACTGACCAACGAATGGCCTTAGTCGTTTAAATACTCAATACAGGCAGTTCAAAATATTATATAAACAGTCTAAAAGAATGCTGCTAAACCAGTACACTTATTTAGACACAGTCATAAATTTAGACACAGACTGACCAACGAATGGCCTTAGTCATTGAGTGTCAATATAAATAAATATCGTAAACAATCATAACATATTGATCTTAAACTTTCTCATTTTAAATGAACCCAAAACCTTTTTTTATAGTTGCTTCTTAGTCCGCTAGCCGGGACGTGCCGTGCTGTTACCTGGCTTTGCTCAAATATTCCAACAAGATGTAATCAAAATTATCAAGGTGACAAAGTCATTACGCCAGACGCGCGTTTCGTCTATATATATAAGTTGTCACTTTTGAATATATATATAGTTGTCAGTACGGGATGCGTTGGGTGCGATCGCACCCACTCTCCTTTTACAAAGAAGGATTGTTATGTAACCGAGAATCGAAATATTTAAGCCAAATGTATTGTTTCAACTTCAATATCATATGATGCACAAATAACTTTGCAATAAAATTAAAACCAGTATTTGTTGACCTAAAAATGAAAAAAAACAATACATACTTTAAAGTCATTGCATGATAAAATGGTCAGTCATTACAAACATGTAATTTTAAGCAGCCAGAAGGCCTCTGTGGCCAAGTGCTTAAGGTATTTCATCTACTTTTGATCACGTGATCTGTCAACACCGCGATTGTGGTCTCAATGCAGGGAATAGTGTGCGCTACTTCAATCTTTATTGACAGGAATTGTCAACTTTCCTACAAAAGGTCGGTTGTTTTCTCCGGATTCCTCCACAAATTAAAACTTTACACCTTGATATAGCTTACAAATTGCTGAACGCGACGTTGAATAACATCTAAACAAACAAACAATCAATCAACAAGTTGTATCGTAAGAATATGTTCTGGCAAAATTACATTCGTATTGTTGAACCAAGCACAAAACACCACCTGTGTAACCAGTGGCTCAACAATTTAAATATTTTCTACTTTAGACCTTGTTCACAGTAGCATGACCTGTGTGTGCTGAGATTATTTTAACAGAGTGTGCTTTGAGGAGTTCAATTTTAAGGTGTTTTTACTTGATCTTCATGTAGGTGATATTTTACTTTCAATTTTGTCTTTGAATTTTAGTTCGAGTAGACCATAATAGAAAAAACTATTAATATTACTATGTTCAAGGTAGATAATGTTGATCAGATAATAGAAAGGAACATTTTCTAAAATGACTTATATTAATACCTAATGTTATTATAAACCGATGGTGTTTTCACTATATTCCGACTATAAAACATTAATATATGTTCTATTTATATTTTGAATTGCAAACACAAATGCTGTTGACTCTTATTTATGTATATCATACAAAAGTAAATATTATCATATTTAAGCATTCCGCATCAAAACATTCTGCTGGAACATTGCTGACTATTCGATCCTTTAATCCATGCAAAATTAATACCTATGATTTCCACTTTACCTATCATATACATACAAATTTCAAAATAATAACAAAACGAAAAATGAAAATCAGAAATTATATATCAATATTTCTGCATTTCGTGTCAATATGTTGACTTTTACATTTTTCGACCTATATATTGCAACACGAAAATGTGACAATGCCTTCTTCCTAGTTCAATAATCAATAAATATGCACATGTTACTGTGCTCCGCGTTTGGTCCATATTTGTTACACCAAAGTTTGTTACATGTAATATTTGAGAAACAGAAGTTTACACTATATAACGAGTTAAGTTTGCAGAATTCTATACTCTGAATTGTATTTGTATTTTAGCACTTAATCTAGAGTAACCATACAGAACAGGATCAGACCCATTTAATACGTTTGAACTAAATGCCGACGAACCAGTGATGAATCTAAAGTAAAGATTGGCATAAAATATGTTTTTCAGGCTATGTTAAATATTGAAAAAAGACATGCTCTGGGTTCGAAAAGAATGTTTTCTGCAGGTGTTTTTTGCAGTATCAGCAAGTTTTAGTAAGTTATAGGTTGATATCTTTAAAAAACATTTTGTGAAATCGAAAATCTTATAATAAAAAGAAAAGGGGAGTTGATAAGAATTATATCGTTCAGATATTGATTCAATATTATATGGTCTATAAATCCAACATCCAGTATTTGCAGAGCTGGATGTCTCTTTGTGAATGCGACTAGTAATATTTAAGGATAGTAATCGTATTGACTTAATTAATAGGACATAAAACCCAAAACAAACTAAATGTGCTATATCTGAATATACATTTTGTGCGGCGTTAACATTGGAATGGTAATTTTGTGTAAGGTTCTTTAGAAATACTCTATGTATGTTTCAAACAAATCCATAAAATATACACCAGCAATTTGTGTATTATCTAAAATAATAGAACTGTGTAAGATGTATTATTGTCTATCATGTATAAAGAATGTATTTAATTCTTTTCTTTTATATAAATTATATTTCATTTACAGAACTTATATTATGCCAGTACCATGTTTGTTTGCATAAAGATACATCATCTGACGCCATTCAACTAAAATGTACTGTGGACCAACTTGCTTTCCCTGTAAGATTTCTTCAACCTAATGGTTCACTTTATGCGACTTGTGATGCGCCAGATGACAAAACCGAAGGTATTTTAACATGTGGTGTTAAATATTTGACACAAGATCGAGGAACGCATACTACTACACTGACAATCTACAAAAACGTTTCGTTCCCCATCTTTGGATTATGGACGTGTACACACGGTTCCGCTAATGCAACCATAGCGATAGAACCAATAAATAAAGAAGGTAAACAACGTGTATTTAATAATAAGTACTATAAGTTCATATTCTACAGTTTTATATTTATAGTTATCATTTGATAATTTTACATGACCTAGTTAAAAACAATACTGACCCATTTCTTGATTAAAGGGTCAATTAACTTCTAGACAAGTTTTTATTTCATCTATTTTAAGGATATGTTACATGTTTAGAAACTTGAAATCAACGAATTTACCAAATGTACACAAATTATGAATGCTATTTAAAAAATTCGAAGAGTTAGTTACAGACGTAGCATGTATTCTGTATTGGCAATAATGACTCTACCCTTATTTAAACCTACGTATACAAACGATGTCATTTTCATGGCACTGTCCAAAGAAATGAACAACTGTGTTTGCATAATTATTTTGTTTTATATTTGTGTTCGTGTTGCAAGCATACCTAAAATATCATGAATACGAACAAAATATCATGAGCACAAACAAAATATGAGTACAAAAATCTGCATCCGACATCTATTAAATATATAAACAATTTAACATATTAATACATTTATGTTATGGTTAATGTAACAGTTACCATACACTTTTCGTAGATACATTTTTTAATACTTTAAAATAACCTTTAAAATGTTTATGCATTTTTTTAAATGATGTCTGATTTTTCTTTTAGAGAAATTTCAAAATGACTGTACAGGTTTGATAGTTTTTTCAGCTATAAGCGGTACCATCATTGTAGTAATCGTTATTTTTGTCTTAATTTGGCTACGATGCATACCGTTACAAGGTAAATAATTTTAAGGTTTTAAATTTTATAATTTGAAGAATGAATAGAATTAATATTTGGAGTAATATACTAGGTTAATACCATGTTGATTATGCCATTTGAGTTCAACATTACAACATGAAAACTGTATATGTTACCGATTTTTAATTGTTTGCATATTAAAAGCAGCTTAGATAAGCTGTTTTATATTCATTTAACAATTTTTAGATTGTTAGGAATCATGCAAAGTCATACCGAGATAATATTAAAGGAAAAGTTTCTGCGGTAAATTCCGTTTCTTTGAATGAAACGTTTTAATGGCCAACATGGACATAGACCAAACCACTAGAATTTAATTCTTATTCAATGATGCTCTAAAAAGATGAAGTAGAATTCTGTCTTTGTCGAGAAATATCCAAAAGAAATAGTTGATTGATGAGCTATTGTTAAACGTCTAGCATATGCAGTTCGATAGGTAAAATTTTGACATTGTTATTATAGAGAAGGTATTTTGATATTGTACCATGTTTGTAAAATGTCTTGTGCAATTCTAGTTTAAGATTTATTTTCTATGCTTCTGTCTTAAGCTTTGTCTTCTGTGCACATATTTAGACTTCGTTTTACTGTGACAATCAAAATGTCTACCAAAATTGGCTAGTGGTTGTTTTGCCTGAGTACATTATCTTTGGTCATTTGTTAAATCAAATTGAAGAATCAAGTGTTGCAAGACACTCAATGTATTGTACGAAACTTAAACTAAATGTGACTTTGGTGCCAAGTACAGTTCACCTTTAGGTTGTGTTTTGTTTTTAATGTTCATCGTCTTTTACAGCTAAAAGGCCCAAAGTACGTAAAAACAAGAAAGAAGAAGACAAACAAGAAGAACTTGAACCTTTAATAAGTAATTATATTAGTACTTCTGAAGTGAGCAAAGTCCACCTGAAAGGGTAAATTGCAGTAAATAAATGATATTCGCAAATACAAAAAATTACTCCGTTAAACTTCAGATACTTCATTCCTTTATTATACAATGTATATCTGTGAAACTGATGAAAATTGACATGCAAAAAATAATTACTTAGTTAATGATAAACGTTATTCTACTTCTGGATATTATGTATTTTTAAATATAAAAATGTTCACCTTCATCAGATGAGGTGTCAAAATGTGTGATATTGCAGCAAAATAGCATATCATCTTTAAAGAATAAATAAGCGAAACTGAAAATCTTCCTGGATGCAAAATATATATGGCCATGATACTGATTAAATGTTTAGCTTCAAAATCATGCTTATCACTTTTTGCAAAAATATCTACGAAAACTGTTACGAATCCGGATTGAGACAAAGACACACGATACAAGGATGAACCAAAACCGTGGGTGTAGAGAGGTGCTCCAGACGAGAAAACATTGTCTCTAATTAGAAACCCTTTGAAATACTCATTGTCATAGCTATGAAAAAGTCATATTAAGGAATAGGAAAGCCTTCTTATAACTGATCACATTTGGTGGATGGATTTCCAAGACGGAACTATTTTATGGTGACGGCCAAATAAGTCCTGAAGGGATGACGTCAACCTAGCTTGCTATCTTTGATTAAGTGGCGCATTGGCCAAAAGCAACGTCCAGTCAAGAAAATCAGAATATCTCAAATGTCTAACCCAGTACTATTGAAATTTACCAGTCAATAAACAGGCATCAAAGAATTAATTAACCGGTTTATACATTTCCTCTTATAAATAAAAGTTTGTAGCCTCATTTATTTGTTGTAGATTTAAACATTTCGTAGTATTCATTTTACCATAAATATATATATCATTTAACCGAAATCACAATGGTTATGACATCGCAAGAAGCTGCCTTGGCAGAAAAGTTCGCTATAAAATATTTTGTTTTAACATTCATCATGTTAGCATCGCAATTAGCATTAGCTTATTTTATAAGACGTCATTTAGATCTACAGGTTTATACTGTAGATACTGAAAAATAATCTGTGTGCATTGTAACAGGAGATCAATCTTATTAATTTTCATCCCATTTTTTCTATTGTCGCCGCGTGGAACATGGTTCACATGAATATGACCTCAATAGGGTCACCTTAGATCTTCCATGCGGTGACAAAAAAGGGGAGAGAAAATGAAAGATTTAAGTTTAGTTAGATTGAGTAATAAAGAATCAAATTCTACTTACAAGCTATTTAAAGAACCAAATGCACCTGAGTGTGATTGTGATCTGTTGAATAGCTAATATGTAACTTCTTACTTCTTACGCAGTCTAAGTCAAAATCAGTCGCAAATTTACATTTATTCGCAGTTCTCAGAGCTTTTCGGAAATCTGTACTAAGACAAATTATCATTTATGATAATTATTTTCACCATAGTATATAAAACTGTAGAAAAGGTTGATCTATTTTATTTCGTAGTTTCTAGATGGGGACAAATTTTATTGATTATGAATTAACTCTCGGGACATGTTCTATATTTGTCTAATCGAGTCCGTTTTACACTGTAAAAAACTGTTGTAAATATGATGCATAACGTAATTTAAACAATTTACCGATTCATTTTAATGTAACGCAAATGTACCCCTTTTTGATGGATTTGTGGTAGGTGTGAGATCGAGGATCTGATCTAAACAGATAATATCTGCAGTTAGATAAATTTGTTGTAAAATGCTAAAGAAGATCTAATTAAAATATATATTATTCGTTCAAATTATTTGTTTCTGAATTCAAACTATGTTCAATACAAAACAAATATTTGACTTCTCTTAAATGTTTTTTTAAGTAAATACTTTCAAAACCACGATTGTTTTTAAAGAAAGTGAGAAAATTGTCTTATAGCAAGGAGTTAGTATTTTCGATTTTCTTTTTGAAGGGAAAGAGAAGAAATTGTCAGGTAACATTTTAAAATTTGTGTTAATGACAAGTACAAAATCTTACATAAAAATATTACAATATTTCTTAATTTATTTTCATTCCACGAATCAATAAGCTATGCATCACACTTGATTAGTACCATAAATCCGAAGATGACAATGCTATTTTTTTAAATTAAAGATAGAAATGTATATTTGCCTTCATGGTACAAATTGTGCTTGTCAAAGCAAAAAAAAAATGTATTTGGAACATTCTAATTGTGTGTATCTCACACTATAATCAGGCTGTGTACATTTTGTAAATAAAAAATGACAACTACACCAAAAAATACTTCTTTCGTATTTTTATTGACTTATGTTACATTGTGCATAATCTTTATATCCATTCATTTCATTGTGTTGATTTCAACAATTTAAAATGTTCCCATTTTCATTGCAGATGGATTTTCTGAACCCTGCCATACTTGTCAGTCACCTGCAATATGTGCTATTTGTGCATCTTGTGAACATGTATATTGCGAAATTTGTGTTGCTGCTCACATCAAGTATTATCCAGGGCATAATATTTGTCAGGTCCAGCATGTGTATACAACTGATTCAAACATAAAATGTAAACAGTGTAATACCGAAACAGCCACGGATGTCTGTACTGAATGTATTAAAGTATTTTGCGAGTCTTGTGTAGACCACCATCTTCACCCAAATGCAAAAAGGAGAAAACTAAATTCACAGTCGACACTTCAATTAATAACAAAGCCATCTGAAAATAAAACAGCGGAAATCACCCTAAAATATAAAATGACAGTATGGATGGGTTCTAAAACTGTTGAATATCCTATACGAATATGTGGAATCGCAATTCTTTATGACGGTCGTATAGCTGTAGCAGACAGCTTCAACAGTAAATTGCAGATATTTAACAACGCAAAATTACAATTCCAAGAGGTGCTAATGGACGAGCCGCGTGGTCTCGCTGCGATGTTGGAAAACAAAATTGCATTAACATTCCCATATTCTAAAGAAATAACCATTTTCAACATTGAAGATACCAGAATAGTTGCAGAAAACCACATCAAGATGAAAGACTTACGGTTAGAAAGATTAAGACCATTCGCTATTGCATATGATGATGGTTGGTTCGCTGTTGAAGTTGGTGAAGGCGAAGATGGACAAATTGTTATTTTAGACGGCAAAACGGTGATAAATAAAATTTCAAATAAATGTAATTTTGCATATTACACTGGAAACACTATTCGTATGGCTTTAGAAAGGAGGAAAAAACGATTGTTTGTTTCAGCAATGAGTAGAAAAACAGTTTCGTGCGTAAGTTTCGATGGAAATGTATTGTGGACTTTTGCTGTTCCCAGTCCTAGAAGCTTGGTCTTTATTCCATCCTTAATTGAAAAGAACCTAATACTGGCTAGTCGGCGGTGTGGTGCGATTTATCAATTAAATGCAGATGATGCCAGTGATGACATTTTAGTGGCAAAAGGTGATATAAAGTCCCCGAGATATATGGCGTACAATGAAAAAGAACAGTTGCTGTGCATACAAGTTGCAACAAATGACGGTGGTGACGACTTGCTCGTTTATAAATACCATCCTTCCGTAATATCAACATAAAATGTTTAAATGGCATGACATATAAATAATGAACACATCATCTAGAGTGGTTATTAAATGTCGACGGTTTGAAATTTGGAAATAAGTGCAAACAGGTGTTAGTGAGAAAATAAATTTCACTGTATTTTATACAAGTTATACAGTTCTTATTTAGTTCCTGAATTAATGTAAAATATTGTGTGTTATGATTAATAATTGCTTAGAAAGTACAGTGCATGTGATATTATACAATTAATGACTTTGATATAGGTCGCTTTCAGTATCTATCGGCCAGAAAAAAAACATATATATACATTTTTGAGAGCTGAGAAATGCTCATAGCGACCGTACATGTATATCAAAGTTAGTTATTGTTTTATTACAAGAATAAAATCAGGATCTTCCCTCATCAGGAAACAGAGGTGTTTACATTTTGTTATTGTTGAAATGCTGGTTACGCTTAATATTTATTAATAATAATAGAATAAACTTCTGTAGTCATTATTGTTTTTAATTTTAGGACGTTCGGTTTTTTGCGCGTTTTTTCTTGATAAGTCTTTTTCTGTCATTAGCCAAAGCTGTGCACTCCAAAATATAGTGTTATTTATCTCCTATTTGTTCATTACATAAGTTGCACTTTCTATCTATATATATTCTATCAATATTATGCCATCTACTAGTTTCTATGGGCAAGTTTATGATTTCCTGTTCTAAATTTACGCAGAAGATTTGAGGTTCAATGGGAGTTTACTAAACATTAAATGTTCTTTTTCTATCTGATATTATTTTTTGTATCCCCAAAGTTCACAACCATATAGTAAGATTGGTTTTAGCATTTTGTCGAAGAGATTTTATTGACAAAAAAATTGATAAGTTGTGGTATTTGCCTAAATTTATTTCTTCATACATGGCTTTTGTTCCTTTATAAGCCTGTGCTTTAATTGCAAAATTATTTATAGTTTCCAGTTTTTTTAAGGGTTTGACAATTTTAGTTTCTTTATTATCTAGAATGAAGTGTAAATTATTTAAAAACCTTGCACTAGAAAAGCATATGATTTTCGTTTTATTTATAGTAACTTTATGTTTCCAATCTACACAATATTTATAGAAGCTTTCTAATTGCTACTGGAGTCCGGCTGCGGATTCAGACATTAGTACAGTATAGCAAAGATTTTAACATAAACCCCCAAGATTGATTTAATCTCATTAGTTATCGATGTAAGCTCGTTATTGTTTTGGCTTTCTAAGAAAGATGATTTAAAGTCATTGAAAACAAATCACAAATAGAAAAGGAGACATATTTGCACCTTGCCACACTATTTTAGTTATAATATGAACGAGAACTTTTCTACATATCTAAGGACTGAATGTGATATGTCATCTAGTCAAGACTGTTATGATAAGCAAACCAAACCAATTGTAGTTTGTTAAAGAAGATAGTATTACATGAACCTCAGATTTAAGGGAAGTGCTAACACTATCCATTTTTTTTATTCTACGTAACACCTCTGTAGTCGATGCATTATCTTCCAATTGGAAATGAAGTTCATTTTAATAAACCGCTGATAAGAGATATATACATTCCAAAATGCTTCGTTAATTACCAATTCACTGATAAATGCTCCAATCTCTAAAATAAAAAATCACTGTACAAAACACAATACATCCCTTCATGCTGTTGTTTAAAGAACAACAACAAAAACAGTACACAACACCAATAACGATAATAAAAAAAACAGTATAAAACACAAATAACAACAATAAAAACATAAACCCCGCTTAATTGTGTATGTCCGTATCTTTGTGTAAAAATTGTATTATGCACACGATTAAATATTATTTTTTTTGCATCTGTTGTAAGTTTATTGTATTCGTTCCTAGTTTTTTAAAGGTCACATATTTGAACGATTGATAAAAGTTGTACATCAAATATGCAACATAATTATGTCTTTGCAGTTTGTTTGATAGCAAGCCTCAAATTAATGAATATTGATAGGACTAATAAACACGTTGTGTAAAAATAAATCTGATTGAATAATTGATTGATCAATGTTTAAACACATATTTCAATTATGTGGAAGAAGAATGCAAATTAACAAACGATAGGCTAGGATTTCCCAAGGCCGAGGCATATAATAAGAGCTGATATAGGATGGGCCAAGGATAACAAAAATTGTGATCGCCATAGGACATATTGGTCATAACACAGTCGAAAAATGTAACCACCTACGAACCACTCATAAAAATTATATAATCTAATGAAAGAGGCACTATCTTTACAAGAGACTATGTATTGAGCGTTCCCATCCGACGACGTTGGTTACTAGTATGCATTTGTACACTCTGAACAATTACGGTCGTCCTTTTGAGTACGGTTTTTCGATTTCAATCATCGGTGTTCTCGCAGCTGGAAGATTGGAGCAAAACAGATAATGACAAAAGCCATTCATTTAAAAAGCACGCTTTTTAGATTGTCCGAATTGAAATATATTACAAGATTATCGTTGAAACCAATAATCTGTTTTAGTTTCAATGACTATTGCTTCCAAAAAAATCATTTACAAGAAGTAATGTTTTCCTTTTTTATAATGATTGCAAATGTGACCGATGTCGTCTTTACTGGTTTAGGTTAAGGTAAGATCCGGTAGGACGTGTATACTTAATGATTTAGAGCTATAATAAATTAGGAAAGAAAACACACAATAATTAAAAGATACTCTAGATAAATACCCTGTTGAGTATGTTGTCATTAACAAGTATTTGTCATTCTTCTTAATAATATAAGTGTAGCGATTTATAAGTGTACAGTGTGAATATTTTAAAAATTTAAATTCATTTTATTACTAAGTTAGATAATAACATAAACTAGTTTGTAATTTTTATTCCCTTATCAACAGCGACGAAAAAACATTACAGACATGCATTTTCGCAAGGTCATGAACATTGGTTAAGTGCCATCTAGCGGCTGTTAAAATGTTTAATATCTCCACTTGTTTCTCTTTCAATAAAATCGTGGTTTGAACTGTCAAATCAGGAAAATGCTTTCCGACTGTTTTTGGACTATAACTTATAATTGGAATATAATTCGACGGTATGCGACTTAGAATTGCCAGAGCCAAATAGATTACCTCGGCACAGAGCCAGCTAATTGCGAATAGACGTAAGATACCCATAATCATGTGCGTGTCTCTGGCCTTTGACAAAAATGCACAGGCACTTGTCTTATAATTTATTTTTTACCAATATACCTACATATATGTTATATATGTTATATACATATATTTATATACAAACTACTAACTACTTCTTGTGCAACGAAATCCTAATATATTGTGATTAACTAATAAATTGATTACTGGACATTCTTCAAAAAGGGTCAGCATTTTCGAACGACACAACCACGTACCACGTAATTTCTAACAGGGAATCGCACCATTCTTTTTTATGTATACTTTTAATGTCTACGTAGGCAATAAATCAGAATATTTTTCCTGTTGTGGTCTCGTAATGTGTTTTTGATGGCTGGTTTCTATTAGTTATTCTAGTCATGTGCATTACTAGTTCCGTGTTTATATATATATAAAATCTTAACTATGTATCTTTAGTGCATTTCTAAAGATCCAATGTTGAAATACAATCAGATGTTGGGCATATATAAATAGACAATTATATATATATATATATATATATATATATATATATTTATATATATATATATTGTTGACTTGACATTAGATAAATCAGACATATGTAAACGACATGTGCACCTACATGATCACTTCCTGGGGTCAATCAGAATATATATATAATTCTAATATGGCGTCCTTCATACGCTTTGAGAACACATTAGGGTTCTAATAAGCATACAGCATGGTGTGACGCCACAATAAGAAATCCGACGTCATATACGCTCAAACTGACAAATTTCAAACTGGAACAATGCAATTTTGTTAAGATTTCTCAATATTTTTGTTTAAAAGGTACGTTTATTCAAAAAATATATATGGCTATGTCAATAATATTTTCTTTAAGATACTGTTTGAAGAGATATCTCATTAGTTAAAAATAATATATATCACCTTTGAAAGCGTCCTCTTAGAGCCTTTCGAAATTTTAAAACAATTTTTAGACATATTAGAATCGAAATAGATTATTGCAATCGGGCTCTATGCGAATTAGAACATGGTCCGACCTTATATTTTTTGCATTAATTACCTCGCTTTCGCTCGGTATAAAATATTAACAAATATAAGGTCTGACCATGTTCTAATTCGCATAGAGCCGCTCGCAATAATCTATTTCTTAAATAAATTGTTGACTTGACATTAGATAAATCAGTCATATGTAAACTACATGATCACTTCCTGGGGTCAATCAGAATATATATATAAATAAATTGTTGACTTGACATTAGATAAATCAGACATATGTAAACTACATGATCACTTCCTGGTGTCAATCAGAATATATATATATATATAATATAAATAAATTGTCGACTTGACATTAGATAAATCAGACATATGTAAACTACATGATCACTTCCTGGTGTCAATCAGAATATATATATAAATAAATTGTTGACTTGACATTAGATAAATTAGACATATGTAGACTACATGATCACTTCCTGGGGTCAATCATAATATGTATATATAAATAAATTGTTGACTTGACGTTAGATAAATCAGACATATGTAAACTACATGATCACTTCCTGGGGTCAATCAGAATATATTTTATTACAACTGATTTAGACAGATACCAATAAACTGCGACACATGTCTTCTGACATGGTCTAGTCATTTACATAACGGAATTGACAAAAAACATTTTTAGCAAATGTAACCATGCTGGTTCTCCCCATTTTATATTGTTTAAGAGTTCATTAGACAGAATATTATCTTTCACTAATTCTTTACATATTCACAATATTTGACATGATTTTTTAGTTCACATAACATGTAGTAATTTAATACATTGAAAAACATTGTATACATCCAGTGATCAATAACAACAGATAAGTCAGACATATGTAAACTACATGATCACTTCCTGCTGTCAATCAAATAATATTGTAATGTTGATTATTTATACTTTCTTATAAACATAAACATTGTCATGACAACCAATAACAACAGATAAGTCAGACATATATAAACTACATGATCACTTGCTGGTGTCAATCAGTAAATATTGTAATGTGATTTATTTATACTTTCTTATAAACATAAACATTGTCATCATGACCAATAACAACTAATTTAGACAGTAAATTATAACATATGTATGGATACATATACCAACCAGATGATGGTGGTATCTGTGTAATAATAACCTGACTCTGTTTACCATCAGGACTAATCCTGAGTACATTTTTAGACCCATCACATATAACAAGTACATATCCTACATCATCTGTTGTAATTCCCTGTGGTTTACTCATGTTAGGATCAGTAAATGTAAACAAAGTGTTCCCCACTGTATCAATACAGTACAACTTATAATTGTCAGTATAGTATATACGTCCTGCCTCACCACCACATATATACTCAGGTCTTACACCCACTGGTATTGTATGTGTTACCTTCAATGTCATGTTCATTACCTTTATTGTTCTATCATCACAGACTACAAACAGCTGGTTATCTCTGTACATGATACCAAAACACCCCTTTACATCAGTACGCTGTATAACTTGTCTCTGTCTGACATCTACTATCACTACAGTAGTAGGATATAATGTAGTAGTAGTAGGTAATGTAACAGCTACAGTGTTGCTGTCTACTACAGCTATACGCGATGGTTCACGAGGTAATGGAATGGTATGTTGTTGTTGTCCTGTTATATCACATATTACTAATTGGTCACCCCTATAATCAGCTATAACTAACACATCATTATATAACACCTTTATATCCATGATCTCCATTACATTGACCTTGAAGTTATAATCCAGTAAATACATGTCCTGTACATGTTGTACAATGTGATCTGGTGATTTCCTGTGTTGATCGTTACAGTCCTGACACATAGATCTCTGACAGCCTTGACACCAGCATGCAGATGGTTTCTTGTCACAGACATGACACCTGTAAAGGATTTATATAAATGTAATATCATAATTCTGACTCATGACAAAAACTTATATAAAGTAATTAAAAAACAGTAACAATGATTCTGTATGCCTAATTAAATAGGTCAAATGATGAATCTATGTAAAATTAAGTAAACATAATACTTTAATCATTAGTAAAAAAATATAAAAAGCTGAACAGTAACCATTAGTACCCCTTTATTTCCCGTGATAAGAATACTGATTATTATCAATAAATTTTGTGGTAGTAACAGTGTACAATAAAATACACAATTAATGTAACATATCTTGTTCCATGTGTGGATAGTTATCGTCCTGACAAAGAGATGACTTCATGATTAATATCAATAAATTGTGTGGTAGTAACAATGCAGTGTACAATACAATACACAATTAATGTAACATATCTTGTTCCATCTGTGGATAGTTATAGTCCTGACACAGAGATGACTTCATGATTAATATCAATAAATTGTGTGGTAGTAACAATGCAGTGTTCAATAAAATACACAATTAATGTAACATATCTTGTTCCATCTGTACTAATATAAAAAGGTTAATAACTTTTTATCGTTCAAACCGCAGGGCCATACGGAAAGTTGTATTACTCGATACTATCTCACCTCCGGTCTTCTGGACCAGTATGCTATTTCGTTACTCCTTCCAGTATATGTTAGATTGACTAGTCATACGGACTGTTCATACAGGCTAGCGAAACGACTTTTACTTCATTTAAATAAAATTGTTACGAACTGGCGTCTGTATTGGCTTTTTATCGATTGTCGGTCAGTCGTATTGGCCCTGGACCCTACGGGTCTCGGGACATATACATCCAACCTAGAATCAAAGCAAGGGCCAATACATATACAGCCAGTTAGTAACACTGAAGCATGTTTTCTCCAGCTTGCATGGTAGGGTTTTCCTGTATTCTATCGAGAAGTGTATAAGGTTTTTACATCATAAAACGAAATAAACCATTATAAATTGGAATAAAGGAATTTTAGCAAATCAGACTTCTTTTATTTTTTACTGGTTCGAGTACACCACGAACATTGTCCCAGCGCATATGTGCACAAGTAATAAATACACTTCAAAATACATATACACGACCTGTATTTTATTCGGTTATTGTAATTAACAAAATTAACAATAATTCTGTAGGTCAGATTTTAAAACCCGATACTCAGAACTGAAATTAAAAAAAAAACTACAGTATATTATTGTGCACACGGTCTTGTAATTTCTTTAATAAATATTTAGGGGGCCTCGGTGGCCGAGTGGTCAAGGTAGTTTGTCTACAATTGATCACGTGGTCTGTCAACACTGAGATTGCGGGTTCGATTCTCACTGCAGGGTGTACTTGACTCCAATCTTAATTGACAAGGATTGCCAGTTTTCCCACCGCAGATCGGGGGTTCTCTCCGGGTAATCCGGCTTCCTCCCCCAATAAAAACTGGACGCCATGAAACAGCTGAAAAATTGCTGAAAGTGGCGTTAAAACACCATTCAAACAAACAAAAAAAATAAATATTTAGCGTGTATTAAAATACTTTATGAAAAATTACACCTTTAAAATATATTAAAGGTTTGTTTTTAATATTTCAAAGTCCAAGTGTGGTAATGTGATATCCAATTATTACCGAAATAGATAAGTTTGATCGGAATAATTTTAATGATCTCTATTGCTGACAATAAGAAAAATACACCTTTACAATTAGTGTTTTGTGTGTACAATGTTCATAATTTACCACGGGGGGGGGGGGGGAGGAGGGACAGGAACAGGTATCTTAGAAGACAGTACCCATTCATCCATAACTATAAATGTATTTATTACATTATTATATTACACAATATCAACCCTTGTTCTGCATGGTCGCGGTAAAACACCGGATCGTGTCGCAAAATGTATTATACACATTATCTTTGACCAGCGAGGCGGCGAGGCGGCGAGGCGAGATTACCTGTAACCTAATCAACCACATGTGTCAGTCTTTAAATTGTACATGTACAATTTTATAGTCGTAACTAAATTACCAGATCCATTTAAACAACAGTAGATGTAGCTTAGAAAACAAACATTATTTTAGGTAATATTTAATATTGAAAGACAGAAAAATATAAGGACTAAAATGTCACAATTTAATGTATGTATCCGTACTAAATAAAATACTAACAGTTTCCGCCATAATTAAAGAAATTGGCGATTTTATTATATGTATTTTTTTTTAATTTTGTCCGTGTTTTAAGAAAACATTATTGTACAAATGTTTCAAATGCAATCGTTGTTATGGCTTTAATGCGGTTTTAATTTACACCACATGTGTAAGTGAACAATTTAGAAATTCAGTGTTATAATTATAAACAAGGACAGAACAAATGCCAACATTTTCAGCACTATTCATTTTTTAGAAACAGATTTATTAAAACATACATTTATCTTTAACATTATTATTTAAATAACATTTGTTATCGTAATTGTGCGAACGTACACTTTCCAAATAGAGATTACTTTTTGTTTAATTCTGAAAATTTTCATAAAACAAGTGAAATAAAAAAATATTAATCGACGGCAGTTAATAAATTAACAATAATAATTACCAGGCGTTGTGACAGTCGTATTTTGTCTGATACAACGGAGAAAATGTCTGTGACAGACATTTGTTTGACTGATACAACGGTCATTTGCTGTCAATCTCAGTTAGTGACAGACGAAAAGCGACTGCAACTGGTATTTACAGTCCTTTTTTAGCAAGTAGTGATAGATCCTCCACATTTTGAAAGTTCTTTGGAGGCCTGCTATGCATGGGGGGATGATTTGCCCAATCGCCTTATAGAGTTTGATATGTGATATCCAGAACTGTTTTGGAGGATTTTCAAGGCCATGCACTTTGATTTGTTTTATGAAAATGGGTTTAACATGCTTAGCTATATCAAATTGTGACGTATTCTGAGTCTTTGCGACACTCGCAAAGGACGTCATGTTTGATACCTACGGTTGGTTGAGTCTTATATTTTGTTTTTCCAATGTATTTGTGGTTTCACTGTTCTCGTTCATTTCGAATCTTACGTTCCTTTCTACACTGGAATTGTTTGCGGTTGTCGTTGACATTGCTTTCACGTTTGGGTTTTGATTAATTCGTTATTTTTGCATGTCTCATATTTTATTGTTATTTGTTATATCAGCACAGATTCTCGCTACCATGGCAAAACTTTAAAATCTATTATATTCAACACTGGATAGAATTGAATGTTTCACTTTTCCTATAAACAGTAACTTTAGTCTTTATATTATTTACAAGACTAAACAGTATACAAATGTAACTGTCTTTAGAAAAGCTTTAAAACGGGCAAAACAAAAAAGGTCGTTAGAAATGCATTAAACAAAAGTATCTAGACGGACTGAACAAATTATATATGTCAATTAGACAGCAAACAACATAATTTGCCTTCGGCGTCGGTCAATAGTAATTTGTGAGTCTATGAATGTATATCATCCTCTACAAAAGATTATAATTGTATATTACTTGAAGTCTGTCTTATCTTATTTAAGCATCATCGGTTCTTAAACAATAAGGATATTGCGTTGTCATCAAAACAAACAAATATAACCTTTGGTTACTTTCAACATTATTCTTTTGTATTAGAAATTTCAAGGATATTTTGTAGTAGATATTTTCCTAAGACGCCTTATACATTCGTCATAAATGGATATTTGATCACTAGCTAATTGTAATACTTTTTACCTATTGCAATATTAAAATTTAAAAGGTGCCGAAAACCTTTAAAATTTTAAGTTTTAATTTATCAACGTCTTAACTGTATATGTACTGGGACATTTTTTGTGTATGTATTGATTATCGCTACCATGCACTTCAGCCATGCTCTAGAAACGGTATATTAAAAAATATAGAAAACCTAAGATAAGAGAGTTGTTGTATAATACATCAATTCATTTTAGCTCTATGATAAATATATCATTCAATCACAACAGCATCATATTGAACGTGAATAGTGTTTTTATAATAACATGTGTGTTCTTCACACTCGACAAGCCAAATTGTAGATTTGCTTCTCCGATGATGCTGGGTTGCTATGAAGTTTAGTTAGGTTATCAAACATTAATGGAATGGTGTGTAACAAAACAATGGGATAATGCTTAAGGTGGCAATATTTCACATACAAGCATGCTAGAATAGTTTCCAAATTAGTTAATACACATTGGTTGCTCATTAACAAACATACAAATGTATCTTTCAATAGGTTGAAAACTAAATAACACAGATAATGATTTCTTTCTTACTGATATTGCTAATTCGGATAACCGGTAAGTTATAAATAGTCACAATTGAAATGAATTAATTTTAAATAATCGTTTATTAATAATCCTTTAATATTGTAACAACAATGGAATGACACAGCTAAATACACCCTTGTTGTCACAAGGTACAAGTAAAACACAAATTAGCAAGGATAAAACAGCAGTTTTATTTTATTTAATTTACAAATAACCATGAGCAGATCACATAGATTTAGGAAAACTCGGGTCTGTTACGTACATGCAATGCATAAAACATAATAACTGTACTTAATTTGTAGGAATAATATGGATTCTCGTATGTTAGACATACAGTAGTTATCGTTATAGACAATTTCTTATAAGATATTATTGTTCTTTGTTTAGTTTCAACGACGTCAAAGTGCCGACATAACATGTGTCTAACATGGTATGAAGATTACCGCGAATTGGTGTTAGTGTGTGAAATACCTCAACTGTACCATCAAGTTGTGTTTATTAACCCAACAAATATTGAGTATGCGTTTTGTGATAGTCCTTATCCAACTTCAGCGTGTTTTTTAAATATAGAAAGTGGAATGATATACCAAGATCTAAGGATGAATCAAACAACACTAAAAATAAGCACTAGTAAGCTGTCATTGACCATTTTAAATGGTATTTGGACCTGTAGTCTCGGAACTAAAGGTGAATTAGCAATGGCAAATGAAACATTGTCATCCAAATCGGGTAAGATATAACAGTATATATATATTGTTCTAAAAAGAAGTTGCAACATACATTATGTAATGAAAAATGTCTTGAACACTTAAATTTATTAAATGCATGACAGAACACAAGATATCTAACTGTTACTCGGGCTCGTACAAATATTTTACATTTTTTTACTGTTTGGTAAAACGGTTTATTTTCGGTCTAATGTTGAGTTTTTTGTTCTCTTACATCTCATG
The DNA here is from genome assembly GCA_944474755.1 of Limnoperna fortunei. NCBI lineage: Eukaryota > Metazoa > Mollusca > Bivalvia > Mytilida > Modiolidae > Limnoperna > Limnoperna fortunei. Next base: position 89,224,829 of record OX104114.1, on the reverse strand, counting down.
TATACATATGTATATCTCATGTATATGTAAGTAAGAGCATATAGCTCTATCTACTAACGAAAAAGAATAAAAAATATGTATAGTTTAATTTCTTCATTTCCTGCTCGCGCAAAAGCTTCTGGAAATGTTGTAAATAAAGAATAGAAGAAATTATTATGTGTTTTACATCCCATTTAATACCGGTAGATTTCAATCATTGAACTTTACACAAATTTTGACAGTTTAATTAAATATAAAGTTTTCATTTACCGTACCACATTAAAACCATACAGAAGATGATTCTAGCCAAAATTAAAAAGTCATCTGGATGCTCTATTCCTGTGCGTTGGTTGTTGTAAAGAGAATTTGGTTTGCCAATGGGTACAATTGTGCTCCTCTTCCTGTCGACCTGTTTTTAACCCTTATAAGGCTAAGTTCCTAGAGGCTACTGGTGAAATCATTGGAAATACATTTCTCAAATATGGTCGGATATTTCCGCCAAATCATATGTAGTCTTTCCTTCTTCTGGATTGGACGTTTTCCTAGATATAGCAATTCATCGACAGGGATCTAATTACAGAAAGGCACTGCTTACTCTCCGGGACACATGAGTGAACCCATGGTTTTGATTGGGTTCGCTTTCTGCTTTTGTGTTTTTGGTTTTGTTTCATGTTATATGTTTGGTAAATCAGGATTTTTTAATAGTCCCTTGACTTTTAGTTATTGTGGCTCGGTCGGTTGCCTTGCTACTTTTTAAAAACAAAATACGTGTTTATAGCAGACAACTTTAATATTGCAACACGTGTAAATAATCAAATACTATCAACCCATTCATAAGTTGTCTATTTATATACTGAAAACTTAACAGTTTTTATAATATGTTTAGGAGGTCACTGTATATTACGCACAGTAGAAATTTAATTATATTTTAAACTAAATGTAGGTGCTGCAGAATAACTATTTGCCGACAGGTTATCTCCTTTCGTAAGAAAACATTAGCTGATGGTCTTCAACTGATATGCATTGTTGACGATCTTCGCTTTCTTTTAAGATTCACTGGTCTCAATTGCACAATATTTGGATCATGGTTCCTCCTTCTTTCTTGATTATGATTAGCCCTGGACCCGAATAGTTACCGGATTTCAACCTAACTGACACGAGGGGCGCCACGCATGAACCAACACGTGGGCAGGAGTTTTTTACCTCTTTTATGCATCTCGGCTATAAGAGTTCGCGTAACTCAGATTTTGGATTTTGTGTTGTGTGTGCCATGGATTCTCTTTCTTTAAAAGAGAGAACTTATTTTTAAATCTATGGTAGTTAATAGGACAATCGCTCTCGATTGAATATTTTTTGTATAAATTCTGTGACATTCTGTTCGGGGATCATGGTAAGTGATCTTTAGTTATTGTGTTGATACGTGCCCGAAGAAGACGCCTTGTAAGATAGTTGTTATTAGTACTGCAGGGTACTATGTTCTGTATCACTTTGCTCGCCATGTGTATCCAGTGGCAGTCTAAACATCTAAACATAAGTACATCCAATTTGCCCAAATGGTGTGTTGTTTAACATTTGTGATAGTGGTTCTTTCTCTTTGTAGGTATTTCATTTGGTTTGTTACCAGTATTTCTACAAGGCGATATAAAAGATGGCACACTAACAATGACATGCAAAGTAGATATACTATCCTTTGAGGTTTTAATATTAAACCCACAAAGAGAAATAGTAGCAAAATGTAAAGCACCAGTACGCGAAAATACCTTGTATGGTGATTGCACAACAAACAATACAGAACAATACTTTGAAACCAATGTTACTAAAGTAACTATAAATATCACTGGTAATAAAAGTATACAAGGAACATGGAATTGTACTCTTGGGACAAATAGAGGTTTCGATACATTTAACGTTGTACCATTTTTGAATGAAAAATACGATCAAGGTAATTACCATTATTCATTTTTCTTCTATAAAAATTCGTAATATACATCAAAACTAGTGACTATATGGAGCTAAGTAAGAAAATAAATTATTAAATTAAGAAAAACTGTGAACGACATGTTTAACTTTATGACTATTTTGTTGATTTTATTTCTGGTTGTTTCTTATATGTATCATTTTATATTTTATTATAACATGCATGTTGTGTTTTTGTCCTGATATTCTTAGCAAAAACACTCCAATAAAAATATGTTAAGAAATCGCTGGGATTACATTAATACACAATGATTTTCCTCTCGTCATTTCTTCTTAATTTCATTTTTCAGGTGAAGACTGTAAAGGTTGTGGAATGGAAATACTGGTTTCTATTATAGTTTGTACTGTTGTATCACTTGCACTTTTTGCGTATAAACTTAGTTGGTATGCGAAATTAAACTATAATTGTGCAAAAGGTAAAAATTTATATTTTAAAGTTATATTATAAGTTATATTATAAGTTATATGGGAGACCTCTATTTCGCTATTAGATGATACTTTTTGTCTTATGTTGTCTCATGTGAATTCTTTTATCCGAGGGATCAATCAGTTACACATTTTACAATTAATTGGATATTTGTAACTGTTGTTTAACATTGAATGTGTTCTTTATGTAGTCCGAATGTTACTGTTTAAATTTCTTTCTCTACTATTGAAACTTAATGTACAGTATCAACATTTATGTACTGTGCAACCATGAAATAACTTAATATTTTCGAGATTATTTTTTTTATTGGGTTATGATTGTACGACCGATTTCTTTCGCTAAATATAGTTCTAGCAAAAATATTGGATTTAATTTATCTAAGTTTACACATCAATAAAAGGTTAAGCACTTCTAAATTAAGAAATTACTGACGTATTTTGCGCTGTACTATATGATGTCGTTTGTCGTCTATTTCCTTATTGCAAGTTTTAAGTTGATATTTTCTATCCGGATAAGATTATTGATATTTAAGAATATTTATCGTTATCTATCAAACTGACTACACTTTTCACAACTAGAAACATGGCACACATTTTGATGACTCACCTCCGTATACTATGACTCACCTCTGTATACTATGACTCACCTCTGTATACTCTTGATATTGACAATCTTCTTCAAACGCTAATTACATATTTCAACCAACGCACGTTGATCATAATGAAATAACATTTTTAAGACCAAACACAAAGTTAGTCTTTGTATTGTCTTGCATTTCGCCTATAAGTGTCATCACGTGATTATTTTGTATTTCAAAATGCAGAAATACATACATCTAAATTTGTACCTATATTTGTTTTTATTAAAAGCAAGACAAAGAGCAAGACGTAGAAATCGGGATAACGGTAATGTGGACGAATCGCATCCATTCCAATCCACTCCAGGTATTTATGAACACTACAAAAGACATAACTTGTTCTCTTTTTATTATTCTCGTTTTAATTGAAGAAAGTTGATTAAGTGCTAGCATTTTGATACTACAAACGGAATAGTGCGGCATTTTTGCAGTCTTAATTTAGTCAAAGCTTCGCATGACATAAGACGAATTTTACTATCGTAATTATACGATGTTTGTTGTTTGATTTATAATGTGGCAAGGGTACGATTATTTGTTCTACGCAGGACATGAAATTTTTTATCATTTGACATAAAATTCTTTAATTAAGTTCCAATGGTACAACAATGCCTCTTTTTTAATTTATATATTTTTTTAATATTCATAAATGAGATCAGTTAGTATAAGTTTAAATCAGTTCGTTTAATGTATAGTACATTTTTTATGACAATGAGTATGAAGCCTTTTCTTAATTAACCAGTAACGGTTGACAGCTTATTTCGCAACATAACAACAATAATTAAGATATACATTTGTGTTCTTTCTTAGAGAATAAACAACCTTGTAATGTTTTTGCTTTGGAGGACAAACAACATTAAACTGTTGTTTTATAAGCGCAAATTATTATTTTTTAAAATTAAAGTGTAATACCTTTATTTGTTTAGAAAATGAAGAGGATTTATTGCACCACGGTTCATGTGATACATTGGGACATTTTACACCATGTGCATTCTGTTCCGATTGTATTAGATTACATTGCGAAACCTGCTATAAACACCACATAGAAACACTTCCAGGTCATACACTTCTTCAAGTTAAACACATTTCCATAAGTAGCCATTCAACTAAATGCATGGAGTGTGGAGAAAACAATCCTGTGAGAAATTGTGTAAACTGTGAACAATTATTTTGTGATGTTTGTTTATCAGAACATATACATAAGAGTACTATTAAGTCATTGCTGGTGAACTCGGCGGATATGACAAAGGGTTGTCCGAAATGCGAAAGCAAAGGGAACGAATGTGTCGACATTCATACCAATATCACAATACCACAAGATAGAATACCAATTCGCATATGTGGATTATCTGTTCTTCCACATGGTCGGCTGGTAGTTGCCGATTCAAACAATCGAAAAATAAAAATATTTAAAGTAGACGGTTTTGAATTTGATTTCAATTTAAACGCGGAACCAAGAGGAATAACTTTCGTGTATGACAATAAAGTTGCTATAACTTTTCCACACGAGCAACAAATACAGCAGATCACAATTACCGATAGTAATCTTGAACTACCTGTAGAATCGTTTGATATACACGAATATGGTAAGCCTTTTAGTATTGCCTACAACCAAGAACATTTTGCCGTAGAAATGTCAGAATGTGAGAATGGATATATTGCTATTCTAGATTTAAAATTTAACTGTGTTACAAAAATCACCAATGTTTTACAGTATGGCTACTTTACTGGACACACAATTAGGCTTGCGTTAAATAAATCTGATGCATCTGTATATATTTCCGCGATGAGAAAACGCACTGTCACTTGCGTTAATTATGAAGGTGTTAAAAAATGGAGTAAGCAGTTTCCGAGTCCACAAGGATTAGTTTTTGTACAAGGAATAAATTTGTCAGAAAAGAACTTATTTCTTGCTAGTAAGAGGGGCAACGCAATATACCAAATTAATCAGTCCAATGGAAGTATTAAAATATTGTTGTCAAGTAGAAAAATAATTTCTCCCCGATATATTTCATATAACCAACGCGAGAGTCTTCTTTACGTTCAAGTAATGGGAGGAGAAGATGATGACGATAAAATTATTGTTTTGAAATATAACATGTCCAGTTAACTTTATGTATTTGTTTGCGAACAAACTGACGATATTAATATATATCATATAAAAACTTGTTTTAACATTAGATAAAGCAGGATGACAAGAGTTTTGCCATGAAGCTTACCATAATCAAATGTAATGTGTATTAACTTTACCAGCTTGTATTTTGGTATATATAAATTTGTCCTTTTTATATTATTTTATTTTAAGCTTTACTGACAAGTCTTGATAAGACGAAACGCACATTTTATTTTAATTTATTAAATGGTGTACAATTGGTTCTTGAATTATCTTTATGTATATTTAGCATAGTGATTATGTTGTTTATTGTTGTGCTTGGTACGATTCAGTGAATATTGTGTGTTGAAATAATTACCACCACGATATAGGCCATTTAATAGCTATTTTAGGGTTCATTGATAGTTAATTCAATTGATAGAATTGACTGAGGCCAAGTTGTTTGCATAATTATTAATATCCGATTGATTCATAATTGATAAAAAATATTATGTAGTAAATTTGTATGTAAACAATATAAATACGTTCATAAATTGTCTTATCGTTACACATATTTTCTAGATGTACGTACTTCTGTATCAGGTTGGTAATGTATTTTGTTTTCTAAAAGTTTAATACATTACTCTGTGAAAATGAAAATCAAACCCAAAAAATGTAAATACAAAATTTTGCTCGAATCAAACCAGCAATGTTGAAGATGTTTTTGCGTGTAATAAAATTATTATCAAATGATGTATAATTAAAATAACATACAACATACATAATCTTGACATTGTTTGTTTTTGTCAATTTGGATGTTCAGCGTCTTTTTATATAAATTTGTATAATTTGGCGTGTGGGTATAAAATGATCTCGGGTCTTACTTATAACACAGGACTTTATACCCATGGGCAAATAATTATTTGTTCGTCAAGTGGGCTTGTCTGGTCTGAATTTTTCTTTTCATAATGGCTTTGATATTTGAGATTTAAGTATGTCATTAATTGGAAACGAAAACCAACTGTTTTGGACACCTAAACATTTCTAATTAATATAATACAAGTTTTTGTGTGCTTATAAATAAAAAATAACATGAAAACATCTAGCCTTTTCTCTTTTTTCATAGCCTAATGTAGCAAACAGAATTGCAACAGAAAAGGAATTAACAAATACACACAAAATATTATAAATCAGGCAATGCAAAACTCGAGCAAAGCTGACTGTATACATTACACCGATCAAATGTGTACAATGTACAAGTTAAATGTATACACCATACGCGGGTGTTATTGGAAAATTGTTTTTGATGAAGGGAATTTGTAAATTGGAAAGTCGTCACGATTGTTATGGTATTTTGTTTGTAGTTATTCTAATTCACATACTACAGTAATGGAAGCGGGAGGTTTGTCATGCTATGAACCTAGTTTAACCCACAATTTTTTAAATTCCTTTTTTTAAGTCAGAACCATTGCTGTAGTTACTATATTTTGGTTGTTGGGTCTGGAGTTTGCCGGTTTCTCGGACTTTGATTAGTGTCCTCGATGTTCGGTATATTGTTAGAACCTTCATCTAACTCTACTTATAGAAGACGTCTTAAGTATGAAGACGATTTAGATGCAAATATATAGTTTCAAACTTGGAGTAGATTGTAAGCAAATAGTCGCCGAGGTTAGCAGCGTCTTTCTGTGTCAGTAGACTTTATCTAACAGCTCCATACGAATAAAAAAACTTGAAAAATAGTCTCGTACTTTTAACTGAAAAATAGTCTCGTACTTTTATCTTGTGTTTTAAAATTCGAATAAATACCTTGAACTGACGTTGTCTACTAGGTCTTTTTAATTATTTAGTATTCACTCCTTGCACACACATGTAATAATTATTTCTGTATTTTCGAAAGTCTATTTAAAATTAAAAATTTGAAGTGTCGATAAAAGTACGACGGTGAAACAGAGCCGATCCTGCCATGATTGATTGATTGATTAATGGTGTTTAACGCCCGAGCAGCAATATTTCAGCTATAATGGATGCCAAATGAGACTTTCTTTTCAAGCGTTGTAGGCGTGTAAGAAAAAAGAATCGAAGATACCGAGTAGTAATCATCAAACGATGAGTCAAGGACAGGAACTCTGGATGGGTAAGTTACTCCTTTAGCAGCTGTCTTTTTTTAAGTCAAATAATTTCAGGGGAGTCATAATTTAGTAAGATGGGGGGGGGTGGTAATAAACAAGGAACAAATCATTGGTCATTTTTGACACACTTATTTTTTAACAGCCAACTTAGTCATGGTGGTGACCTTAAAATTTCCTATGTGAGGACTTTAATCTTGCCACTTATCCACTAACTCACCCCCTTTTAAGTAGTTTTTCTTTCGGTAAACACCCTTTGTCAAGATAGGAAATACATGCTCTTAGTAATTGATCAACTTGGAGATGTTTACTCTATATGAGGTGCTGCTGGAATGTTGGAATGTGCCACACAAAAATAGAAAATTTGGTTAAGTTGGTAAATAGAACTGATCATGCGGTATTAAATTATTAAACAATTCTTACATTCCTTTCAGACAATGTATCTGCTGGAACAACAACATATCACTAATGAATACAAGACGTAGATTTAGCAGGAAAGGATTTTTTAAAGTTTGGTTCTGCCTTTGTTTCAATTGACCTTCTTCAGGGGCAAAATCTTATTTGAAACATTGCCGTCAATGCTTTAACATATTCAGATAAGTAAACAACTTCCGGGTCCACTTGTGTGTTATACATTTAAAAAAACTTCGAAACCCTTTTAGCCTGTTAAAACGTATATCAAATATATAAACACATAGTTTCAGTTTTCTAGAATTCATCATGATCCTTGACAACTAAACATATCTAAGACAATTTTTTGACATCAAATACAGCTTACGTTGAGATGATGCAAAACACAACACATACTAATTTTTTGTTCACTTTGTGCCTAATGTGAATATTTACAGAATAAGCGCGTGCGTTAGTATATCGTCACTCAACGAGTTTATAGTGTTCGCTGTGTTTGCTTGTATTGTCTGACTCCGGCAACACTTCAAGATAAGTACTAGAACTTTCATTATACAATCTAGTCTTCAGGAACGGGGTCGGTTCTTCGTAAGAGACCGTCGGTGTATCGTACGGATAAACTTCTAATTTTTTTTCCATTTATCTTACATTCTGCCTTTCCTTCCTCATTTAAAAAAAAATTTCAACATGTACTATAATTTTATAAAAACAATTATAAATTATGGACACAATGCAATATACGATTTATTTTATTAGCAATGTTGTAATTTATTGTGTAAACTAGTGTATGATATGGTTATATAAGCTTATTTGTAAAGTGTTGAATATTTAAAAAAAAAATTATAAAAAAAACTTCTAATTGATTTGGTTGTTGATATCTGGAAAATAAAGTATGTGTACTAATTAAAAACACACATTTGCAGGCTTGAATTACTTTATGTACATATGACGATAAATACTATGTATGAAGAAAGTCATAAAATAACCAACAAATAACAATGACTATATTTATCTTCTTAATGACTCATTAGGGACTACAATGTAATCCCATTACTCACAAAAACTAGACAGACGCAAAGCATAGAGGCCTCATCTATTTTCACTATCTGCATACTACCATTTCTGCTGCTGCAATTAGATACGATTAATCTCCTATAAATTATTATTGGCAGTATGCAGAGAATAGAGGATATAGCAGTATGCAGAGAATAGAAGATATATTAATCTATCATGAATTTTATATATTTAACAAAAAACTTACGAACTTCTAGTTTGCGTTGCTGTGCTGCCATTTGTTGGGGCATTAATACAAACTTCTAAAATTGAAATGGCAGTTAAATGTGACAATAATACTACGCTCTCTACATAAACATTATTTACATATTTGTGAAGAACCTATAAGGTATACATGGAAAACTTTGTTGATAGATATAAACTGGCCCACAGTTGATTTCTAACGCAGTTCAACTGTTCACATCCTGCAAACAACAGGTATTTAAAGAATTAGAAAACTCATATCCTTAAGGATCACAAAAGTTTATTCTTACGTGTTTTCCTATTTCTAAACGTTTCGTCTGTTCTTTGTTGCTGTGTGAAGTCTGTGCCTTTTCCGTTGTTAGGTTTTGTTTTTACTCTTTGATTCGCTACAAATGCCCTACATTCGAGTAAAAAAATAATAACATTGCGAAGCTTTACGTTAACATAAAAGGAGGATACACTTATTAGTTATAAATTTACCAATATCTTTGTGTGGCTTGCAAACGGCTACTTTTACTATGACTAGTCCCAACAGTATAATTGCCAAAACTACTCCAAGCATGACCCATACTACGGCCATACTACTGTCTGTTTCTAAAAATAGAAAAAAAATTGCAAACAACAACATTAGTTATATTTTCATGACAATTGCCTGCTGGTACATGTAATTTTCGGAACAATTTGTATGAGGAATATAAGAAGACTGATACTAATACAATAGACAAAGACAAATGACACAGACAAATTTGATTAAATCCAATTATGGAGCCCCCTGAGAGGCAGAACAATTATTCATAACAAAACAAAATGAGTAAAAATCAAAATATCAAAACATGTGATTAGTCTAATTAGTTTTAATAACAATTCAATTACATATAAAAAACAGTTTTATGATAAAAACAAATTAATTTTAGTCTCTGTCTGGATGAGGGATTTGGGGGGTGGGGGGGATGCAGCTCTTATCTTTGGAACTTATAAGAATATTTAATATACTATTATAAATTATACAATATATATACTTTACGAAGACATTTGATTAACACAAAGTAAGGAATCTCTTTTCAAGAATAGTTCTTCTAGCATTTGGAATAAATTTATGATGATTTCTCTATCTTCTTTCTTAACAGCCAAATAAATTTATTTGTAGAAGATAATTTGCTAAAGTTCTTACATTTATTCTCAAAAAAAGGATAAAAAATGTGTTCTTATACAGTTAAGAACATTACACTCTATGAGAAAATGAATCTCATCTTCAATATTATTTTTACAAAGATCACAAATTCTATTGTTACATTCAATATTTGACCAGCGCGTGTGTTTCAATACTGAACGTATCAGGTCGTATTTTTTACGTTTGGTCTAACCATGATGCACACTCGGATAGAGCAATCAAGTTCAAACAAAATATCTTTACCTCTCCCATCGGCCTTTGCAAGAAATTGCAAGTATTTATAAAAAAATACAGAAAGAGTGTGAATTACAAACACGCAATATGGACTTATTTATTTTATAAAAGCGCAATTTTTAATTTATGTTAGCAAATTCCGATAACTATTTCTAAACTGATGTCCCTTTAAATAAAAATGTATAAACAATACTTTAGCACAGTATGTACGCCATTCTAGTAAAATAAAGTAAATTAAGGCTATTTTGCAGTATGTCATTCGATCGTTATGTGCGGTAGTATCCCATCTCTCTCTACTAGCGTTAAATGGGCCCATCTCACCTCGCTGTTAAGACGTCGTTAAGTAAACTTTACGACGTCACAATGTTACAAAACAATAAAGAGATTATTAACGTTTTTCTAACCTCGATGCATTTTCTCAGGCGAAGAGAAAATGCATCTCGTTTCAAAAACGTAAATAATTTATTATTATAACAATTGACGATTTCAAAACACTGGCGTGAGTTGTTTGTTACAGATGATTCCTATCGGTGTATTACGTTGAAAGTTACCGCAAGAAAATTTCTGTATATTACTTAAGTCATATACAAAGTATATGTTCTTTGTTTTACCTTTTTGTTTGTAAAAGTTCTCACACTCTGTGGTGTACATATTGCTAATACACACTGTATATGCATATGATCTGGATTAATAATAGGTATGTTTAATGATAAGCTGACTTTTGTATCCCTTTACATGCACCATCTGTCCATACACTTCAATCTGAAGGGGAATCTCATATGTGGCAATAGCATATTCTTCTGAATTGTTAAGCTGCATGGTATTTTCCAACCACTCGACAGAGCGAACAATTGATGTAGAATAGAACTGAATCGTAAATAACCACTTCGATTCAAGTTTAGATGTTGTCCTGTTCACTATATAAGGAAGACCTGAAATGAACACATTTAATTATGGCAAATGCATAATTATCGATTGCATGGTATAAAAGAAACAAAGAATAAATAACTAAACACATTAATTATAATTAAATACATTGTCTACAGAAAAACACTATACAAATGGGTTTTGTTAACAATTTTGTTTTATTTTTTGTGAAACTGTAAATGTTATTAGAAAAACATTTAGGTTGTTAAATTGGCTTGATCAATTTCTCACAACGTAAGTATAAACAAAGTATAATAATAGTTTATCATTAGAAGCATGTTTAATAAATAATTTTGTAGATGCAGTGTTAAATGCAGTTTCTAACACGTTTTAAACATATCTTAATTGTAAACAATCGCGACATAAGGTCCTTAAATAAGTAGAAGCTTCGCTGGATTTTCAACACAAACGCTTGAAAACAAACGCGACATAAGGTTTGGAAAAATGCTAGTTGGTCAAAATAAACAGCAATGATTTAGAACCCTACATTAGTAGAAACCTCGCTGTATTTACATTTTTTTTTATTTGAACAATAACAACGCCAAAACAATGCATACAATAAATATCTTCGCTTTAAATATATAACATATAACTACTGCACTTGAACGAGATTAATATGAGGTTTTATGGAGCAGGGTAGAATAATATTAAACGAGGCGAAGGCGAGTTCAATATTTTTCTATCGTGCTCCATTAAACCTCATATTGATCAAGTTTATGTGCTGTAATTGTTTTATTACATAATTTATTGAGTCATGAAATTGAATATACAGGATTATTCTTATTCCCGAAAGTGACTGTCTTTCATAATGTTAATTTCTCGAAAATCGTTAAATATCGACATAATCCATGACGAAATATTTGCAGTGATTATTTGTTGTATAATTGACCATCCCCAGTCCTTGCTTCTGCACCCGAGGGTCCGCCGATTCCGAACTAACTGACATATCCTTTTCACGTAAATATTTCGTAAAAAAAACCGAATCGCTTGCTCTTTCCATTTGCTTTCTCTTTACTTAATGATTTCATTAATTTCCAAGTTAGTAATATCTTCACATCTGCACTTATTAGCACCAGAACTATATGGAATACGTTCACTCAATGACGTCACCATGTTTACAAACAACAATATAATCCGAACATCAGTCAGAACGATAATTTTGATTGGTTTAGGGGATTAAGGAAGGAAGACTTGATTGGCTATCGTATTACCGTTGGGGAAACAGCACGTGCTAGGTATTTTCATTCATAATTTCTCACCAGAGTGCAATATGATTTTTTATTGAATAGAATGAGTGTTTTGCAAAACCAATATGATAGGAAATGGAAAGTCACGTGTATTGGTTTAGGTCAATAGGAAAAAGGCAAAATTAAATATCATGTTATAAATATATATTAAATACCATCTACGAATGGTTTTGTTGATGTATTAATCCATAGTTTCTCGTCCGATAGTTTGTATGAAACTCTGCAAGTGTATTCACCAAAGTCATGGTAAGCACAGGAACGTAAAACTAGTAAAGATATCTTTCCTTCATAATATATATTGACCAGATTCCCCCAGTCATAAAATTGTGCTTTTTCAGATTAAGGGTTCAGTAAAAAAATATATACATTGTGGAGTTTTCATTTATAATAAATCATGTTTTTGTTATATTGCATTCAATTTATACATTTACTTATTATGACTTGGGAGGTTTCTTGTTTTTAAGAATCTTTTTTAAAAATAGAACTAAATAAATGATTCTGGAACAATGTTTGGTTTGGTTTGATTTTGAATTAATTACTGTAATACCAATGATCTGGATTGCAGTTTGTTTGGAAACAAATTCTCTGTCGTTTTCAAAAATCATCTTGCAGGCAAAAGTCACGTTCTCGTCAACGAGTAGTTTTTTTGGCTGATAATAAATAATATATGAGTGCTCATTCTGAGAACATTGACATAACGAAGGACTACAAACTGTTCCAACGACTGTATTATAACATTTGTTGTTATGAATTCTGATGTTGGTATAGGTTCCTCCGTTCATGACAAATTCTGCTGATCTGCTGTCTGGTTTGAACCTTGATGAACAGTTCAACATGACAGTTTGATTTACCTCTACATACTTAGGTGCTTTCAAAATGACTTGATAGGCTAACACTGAAAAAATAAACCGCATTTAATGGTAAATAAAACTGTTAAAGTAAACAAATATACTAAAACAAATAAAAAGGCACCTGATAACATTTTCCATTATACATTCTTTTGAAACTATTATAAAAGCTGAGAAGTTATTATAGGAGCTTATTAAGTATTAAGTATACTTTTTCCCTTTTTCCTGTTCATGTTTTATCAAAAACACGACGATATATTTCTAATTTATTACAAGAACGATCATTTTGCATATAACTTTTTAGACTTGCTCTTGTTTAACATGAAATTAAACGTTTTACGTATACTGACGCTCAAATATGTTATTTAAATTCGTTTACACCGTACAAACACTTATTATTATATATACAGAAGTCTTAAATACTTAATTGTATGTAAACATACCTTTATTAATAAACAAAAACATAAACCACTCCATCGCGTTACGTGGAACGTTCTATAATACAGATGCGTATTTATTTAAATTGAGGAAAGTCAATAAATATATTCTGCTAAGTAATTATTTCCTCTTTTCCAAGTAAAAATGCTATATAGATGTTAGTGATTTCGAAAATATTAATAAAAACATCACGTACGTGACAAAAAAACATCCTGAATTTAATATGCGGACGATATTATTATTGTTTAAAACTTATTGCATCAACGATACGAGCCCGTATGAAGATAAATCTTCTGTTTTTGTTTTATTGCTCAATATAATTATACACTAAGTTTTTGTGTAGCTTGTTGATTCTTTTTGTTTACCCAACTACCCCTATATTTTAAATTTTAAAGTTATTTCAAAATGTATGCTTTGGAAATAAATCTTTTGCGAGGGGAATTTTTCAGCCCGTAATTTTATTACCACTTTATAGGTCAAGCTACATGTATTTTAAGTCTCTTCACACTTTCTTGTCTTATGAGTTTTTATATTGTTAGATATTGTTTCATGATATTGTTGTATCAGGGTGTTAATAATTTTTTTTATTGTTTTATATGCATCAAATCATAAAAGCTTCTGCATGCACCATAATACACCTATTAACATAAAACGAATAATCGTACACTTTGCTGTCAAGCAGCAAATGCACACTCAATAAGCCACGCACAATAGTATATTTTGATAATATAACATAATATGTTTTGGTCAGCTTCGTGTTTAAGATCGCTAATTATGGACGAAAAGATAACTATTGCCGTTTTTAATTACCTGTTGCGCATGATGTTTTATAGTTGACATTCATGTGGGTGTTAAGTTGCGTTTACTACCAGAACAAGTTAAATACCCTTGAATGATGTGTTGCATGTTGGGAAGGTGTGTCGAATAAAGGTTAAAATTCTAATTATGAAATGTGTATCATAAAATGCAAATTAGTGAAGATTTACAAATGATTTTATTTGAATGTTACACAGGAAAGAACGGCTTTGTATAGAGATATAAACGGAAGGAACAAATATGTGTAGCAGCTGGGATTTTGGACAAGACAAAAGAGTTGCCTGCATCCAACGGGGTTTTGAAAGAAGTACGCCCACAACTATCCATATATGGTTAATGTCAAGGTGAACATGGCAAATAATAATTTGAAAGACGAATTATTTTAATGCAGCTAGCTTTAAGCTAGATAATCACCAAGATCTTTTTAACTTTTGACACATTTATACTGTCACTATAAATGTTAATACCAAACATTTGTATGCACATACCGAAATATTGTGTTCCAAGTTTTCAGTCTAAAATATGATTGTGTTATAATATTCATTTAAACGTCATTAGATTATACAAATACAAAGACAAATTAAGTGTACGTTTATAAAATTATGAAACATTATGAAAAAACAAACAAGTAGCCTTATATAGAAGACAAAACAGCAGACAAACAACAATCAAAGAAAACAAACAGATCGGCAAAATGAATCCCACTTAAATTTTGATGTGAACCTAAAATCTCTGAAAAATATTGTTTATTTGTTTGAATACGTAACGCTATTTCAGCAATTTTTAAACTATATTATGGCGCCCAGTTGTTCATGGGGGACAAAGCTTGGTGTAGGAAAACCACTGGCCTTCGGCAGTAAAACTGTCAATTCTTGTCAATTAGGGTTGGAGTAGTGTACACAGTAAAGCTTGAAATCGCAATCTCGGTTGACAAGTGCGTGATATATAGTAGATGACTACCACACCTGGCCAACGCAGACTCCAAGACTAGTTGACATTTCCGCGAATCTTAAGGTAGAATTTGCCTTGGCGGGCAAACTTGACGGACGACAGTGACAATAAATAATACTTTAAATTTATTTAGAAACGCGACAAAAACAGAACAATACTATGTGAACTGTGTTTTGAACTTGATAGTTCATTCAAGTTAAATTTATTAAAGCATAACGAAATTTAAAAATGAACCAAACATACATTTTATTAATTGCATTGTAAAAGAAGAAAACGGAAATTTGACAAATAATAACGTCAAAAACAAACAAAACGAGTGTTTGCACAGCAGACGAAGCTAAGCCTTACAAATATACAAAAATGGACACATGACAAAAATCAAGATTTTGTCGCTGAAAGTTAATATTGATTCCACTCATAAAAATATGCCTCGAGAGCAAGTAAAAACTTTTAATATTATGCTCTGATTTTTTAATCACGTTTCATACATTAATGGAACAAGCCAATCATGGAGCATGTTGTAATTGTAGCAAAATTCCTCCCTTTTAATAATTTATGTTCTGTTTCTGATTGTTCTAAAGTAACATCGAAGACCAAGTAAGTGAACGATTCATAGATAATACGCAGATGCTCAAATATTTGTTCAGTCAAAGCATAAGAAAATGAGCAACTAATTAAACTAACATTATTAGTAACAAATTTTACTGAATCACTATTACCTTATAATTTTCTACTGATATTGTTTACCCTTCGGTCATTGCAATTTACATGGACGTCAATCAATATGTAATGATGTTGTATTGTAGCAGTATTGATTCCCTATATATCAGTTGTATAAGTCAGCGTATTTCATTGAATGTGTTTTGCAGGAAATGTTTATTACTTAACTCAGACACATATTGTGTACAAGAGCAACATAAAACAAATACAAATACATACATGTACATACACAAACACACAAATATATACAGAATATGTACAAATATAAGACAAACAACGTATATGTATCAATATAAAATGTGCGATTTATCTATAAGAATGTATTTCTAAAGTAATAAAAGTTCATAAATTTTCTTCAAGAAATAAACTACTGACACTATACCGTGGATAGTGGGAGGCCACAACTTTTTAACTAGTACAATATTTTCAACTACATTTTATGCTAATTACGTACGTATTACTTGTGAATAACTTCTAGGCAATGTGTTTGCATATAAATTCATTAAAAACAATAATTTAGGCTATTTCATTTTGCCCATGTAGGAAACTTGTACCGGAAAGGGATAAGCAATTAAACGAATTATTCAGAACTTAACAGAAAAATAAGGTACTGCTTAGAAGAATCATAGACAACTAAATAAAATTCGACTCGTGTTATTGTTTTCAAGTTTGTTTTTAATAAAAGAATTATCATATCATCCTATATGGTACATTATTAAAGCAAAGATGAAACGCCACGATTTACACAATTGGACATTGGAACATGTCGATTTATAAGGTGATTGTTTTAGAACAACTCACGTTTACTCCTTGTTTATATTTAGAAAATACTTGCTTGGATGGATACTACTTCGATAGATAAATAGTGTTTATAACTTACTCAGACACGTGTTAAGTACAAGAGCTGCATATACAAAATAAATTCATATATACATGTATATATAGCAAATAGACAAACAAATATATACAGAATATCAGTATAAATCATATTACAGATATAAGACAGACACCGTATATATCAATATAAAATGTGCGCATTAAGAATGTATGTCTAAGTTCATCTTAGAATCATAAAAAATTTCCTATTTTCTTCAAGAATAGTGATAGTTTTTTCTGTAACTGGGTGTTGCAGAGAGAGAGTAAACCCTTTAATTTATATTCTCTTGGATTATTACTATAATAACTCGGTATATAGAGAGTGCGGAGTTTTTCAATTGCATTAAAACTACATAGAAACAAGTAGTGAAATTTATCCCCAAGTCCATTTTTGCAGAGATGGCAGATTCTTTTCTCCCTCGGTACCCCACTCCAACGTCCCGTTTCTATAGGAAATTTTAGGTTTGAGCAGCGAAGTTTTGTGATATACATTCTCTCAGGTATGCTCAGTCGTAGTAAATACGACTCCAGTTTGAATTCCTCTTTAAAGATAGAGTAAAATTCTCCTCTGGAGCAGCTATTAACTTGACTGAACCATAACTGAATATATTGGTCTCTTAGTTTTTGTTTAATTACATTTTTTAACAGGTCCCTGTTTATCGGGATTTGGTCTTTCCACATAAAACTTAGTCCACAGTTATCGAGGATATCTTTCATGTATGAGATCCACTTGAATTTCGTATTATTTTCTATGTGACTTTTAAACATAACCTTATATAATATCGATGACAGCTTACTTTTATCAATAAGTAAGCTATTCCAGAACATAATCATTTTTTGTTCTACAATAAATTTTAATGGAAATCTGCCGAGCTCTCCATAGACCATAAAGTTGGGTGTACTATTTCTTACTTTCAAAGTATTTTTTACAAAAACGTAAATGAAGTTTATCGATATTATCTTTTCTTTCAAACCCCAAGACCTCACAAGACTCCTAAGTATGAATATGAATCAACAATTTCAATATTTTTACCATAAATATTAAACGCGGGTCTATTTTTAATCTTTCTTTTACCAAAAATGACAATTTTTGTCTTTAGTGTATTAATCTTAAGTTTCCATCTGGTACAATATTGCTCAAATGAATCAATTATTTTTCGCATACCTTGTTCTGTTTCAGATAGTAAAACAGTGTCGTCTGCGTACAGTATAATAAACAGTTTAATAAACAAAATTAATGATTCTTGACATAATCTTTCGACAGTGTCTAAGCTACTTACATTATCTTGTTGGAAATACTCCTCTAAGTCATTTAAGAACAATGAAAATAAAAAGGGGGATAAATGTTCCCCCTGTTTTACCCCCATTTCGCAGTTAAAGAAAACGGATTGTTCGTCGCCCTTTTTAATACTTGTTTTAATATTTTGATACATGTTGTAGATAACTTTTAGTATTTTTCCTTTTATATTATACTTTAGTAGTTTGACTACTGTTGTTATAAGATATGCGTGTTATATTGTTTCGGTTGAAAGTCTTGCTTTTTATTTCGAAAGCTCTATTTTTGCCATATGCAAATCAACTTCAATTTCGCCATATTGAAATGAAAAATCAAATCAAATTTTGAGTGCATCACATAGTCCGTTAACCTAAGCAACTGTAAAAACCGATTCAAAACTATTTAAGATAACCATTGAAACTTAAGACTTTCTAAATAAATCATTTTAAAAAGAACGGGCTGTTTTCAAGACTTGTCATAACGCTTATTTAAAAATGCAACATAAAAAGAACACTTAAAGATTTTTTTCAATTGCTGGTTAGATTATTGGATATAAACGACTTTGGGTCGATTTACGCTGATGTTGCAGCGTCAATCGATCCAAAGTCGTTCATTTATAACCTGGTCTCCTGGTGCACTATTTTTCATTGACGCAAGCTTCACTTCAAATATAACACCAGGTCAGGACCTCCGATATAAACATTTTCATTGGTTGATTAAATGACGCCATTAAATATCACATGCACATGCCAATCTTTTTTAAATCCTTTATAAAATTTAAATATAAATTATGTGTTAACTTTACGTTTAAATTATGTAATCATATGTAAACACAGCTGAGAAATGTAAACATAAAACGTCACAAAGAGAATGACGTCATAATACGTTCGTTCAAATTGAACTTATCTATAATACTAAATGGTTAGTCTAGAGAATACCCGAACGTCAAATTTCAACGCTGTCACCGTTGAAATCCAATGCTCCAATCGGATCACCTCAGTTATTTCCGCCTATGGTCGGAAAGTAATCTCGGAGGTAAGTGTATGGATATGTTCCAAAAATCGGTCCAAATGTGATACGGTTAGCCTGTTTACACAACAACATTATTTTATTGCGATGAAATAGATTATCCTTTACCTATTCAACTATACAGATTTGTATAGAAGCAGAACTAAAAATCGGATAGAAGATTGTATTTTTTAAACTTAAATTCGCTAACACTGCCAAAAAATTCCTTCTCCGGCAACGTTTAAATGGATAAGTATTTGTTTACAATCTGACGTCATCAGTAACAATCAACTAAACGTCAATGACAAGCCAATCAAATGAATGTAACTGAAACGTCACAATTGTGGCGTAACAAATTCTTTGAAATCACTGAAAATAGTTCAAAATGGAGATCACTTACCTCCGAGGTCACTTTCCCGACCCTTGACGGAAATGGTCGAGATATGTTCCGATTGCCAATGCTCCTGACCTGACGTTATATCCGAAGGCCGCTTAGGCTCATGAGGATATCATCGTCAGGGTACCAGAATAGTAACCTGGTTCTCTGGTGCAATATTTTTCATTTACGCAAGCTTCACTTTCAAATATAACCCCAGGTCACCACCAGTTTACTATCCAGTTTGATTGGTTGTTTAAACTGCCATGTTTAGCTAACTCTTCGCGCGTCGAAAATTTCTGTCAGTATCCAATATTTAACATAAAGTACAAAATGTAGCTACCTGCTTCTTGGTTTACGGCGTTCGAGTTAAACGGACCATTCTCTTAGAGTTATTTCCACAATAAAACATAAAATCTATAAAAGCATTCTTTTGATAAACTGTATTTTTATTTGAATTTGATTACCGGACGCCGGACGTTACGTCATAATGCTTTGTATCGGAATTACGTCAGTTACAGTTATTACTGACGTAAATTTTGAGGCATTCCGAATGTTGCAAACCGGTCAAAATTTTGACCGGATTCATTGCTGGTGACCTGACTGTATATTCGAACCGGAAGTCCGCTTACGGTATTGAGAATATTTAGTCAGGATCCCAGACTACCAGAATAGTTTATATATATCCAATAATCTAACCAAAAATTAACAACAAACCTTATATTTCAAATTCTATAGTAAAAATGAAGTAACAAGAACAGAATTTTTCAAGTAATCAAAGTTTTGCAATTCACAATTTTAATGTCGTCACTTGTGTTTTGCGGATGAATTCATGTATAGTCAACGTCATCAATAGATCTTATTATGACGTCACAATCAGTCACGTGCTGAAAAACCAAGTTAGGTTATACGAAATAAACAACTTTACTCATGTATTGCGTATTTAAACGAAATTAAAATATTTAAGGATTAACTACAAAAAATATTTTCTCCATCGAGGGATAACAAATTTTCCGTTTTGCACATTGTATAATCCGCATAGCGGATTATATTAAATGTGCACAACGGAAATTTTGTTATCCCTCAATGGAGAAAATATTTTTTGTAGTTAATCCTTAAATAAATTTAAATAATAGAATAAACTCAACAGTTTTGTTTATGTAAATTGACATGTTTGAAAAAAAGAGATAAACACAAAAACTGTTAGTTTCTCGTGGAGTAATATATGACGTCAAAAGGCTCGTGTCTCCATGACGATCAAATTTTTTCCACCCTCTGATAGAGAATATTTTCCAGCCAATCAAAAGTCGGTATTCTCGCAAAATTTATTTATTACTTTATAACCTTTCTTTAAAGTAGTAGGATATAAATAAAAACGCAAATCTAAATGCGAATGCATTGTAAAATAAAACAGTTTTTCATTTTCAATCACGAACCTTGATGGACATTATTCTGTAAAATAAATGTCACGATATAGAAGAGACTAAATGCCAGGCAATACAGTACAATACGTTTATTTGTAAGATATATATCGTCCTTATTTTATACTTGGTAATGCATTCCTGAATATCCGTGTACGCCAACCAGACATTTTACCACAATCCTGTTTCACGACGTCGCTTATCTCTGCAAAAGTCAAACCAATGAAGATATTGTCTTCTTAGACTTTACAAGCTCTCTTCAGTTTATTTAACTTTGTTACTTCATTACATCAATAAACTATAATCACTGTTAGTATTAAACCATCGTTTCATTTGTTGATTCCGATTGTTTATTTCCTGAAAAAAAATAGCGACTTGTTAATTTATACATACTAACATATTCGACAATTAAAGGCGTGCAAATATCAATACAATTTGTATAAAATTAAATAGCATAGGAGATTTTCTTTTATTAAATTACAAAAACTTCAGCCTTAACACGCCTTAATAAAAAATCATTCCCATTGGCTTTTAATTTTTTTCTTAATTTTCGCATTATTGTAGTGTTCTTGTGATTATTGAAAATCTGATTCCGTCGGATGGGCACACACAATCTGAGATTCGATTATTATAAAACATCCCTGATTATAAATAGTTTATGGTCAGCTAACTTATCGATGTTTAAGATAAGAAACGATTCCCTAACCGACTAACCGACTGCACATTTACGTTCACCTATGCATTTTGGTTATTGTTTGTCAACAAGTTTTTTGAAGATTTAAAGGCAACTGATATCAATCAACAATAAAACTTTAAAAAGCAAATCGCTCAGCCATACTTAACAAAATATCGTTTTATTATTTTAATACACATATTATATAAGCTGTGAATTTGGATTATTGAAAAAAATATCTATATATTTGTATACCATTTCCACTTGCTTCATCTAATGGCGTATTTAATTTGAATTTTGTGGGAATCGGCAATAACGGCACACTTTCTGTAATAAACAAAGCATATACTTTATTAACAATTTTTTTCTTTTTTCTTACTTTTCAACTTAATACATATAGGATCTTTTTTTACAAAAGTATTAAAGAGATTAATATGTTTGTTTGAATGGGTTTAAATGGAACTTTCAGCCAATTTTGCAGCTTTATCATGGCGTCCAGTTTTTATTGGGCGAGAAAGCTGGAGTACCTGCAGAAAACCCCCGACCTGCGGTAGGAAAACTGGCAATCCTGGTCAATCAAGATTGGAGTCGAGTATACACCCCTCAGCGAGACTCGAACCCGCTATCTTGGTGTTGACATACTACGTCGGCATTATATCGAGGTTGGAGAAATTTAATAATTCAATATTTCTAATGTTAGATTCTCTTTCTTTTATTTAAAAAAATAGTAAATTTGCGAAATAAAATACATATTTTCACACACCTAATTATACGCGGAATTTATATAGTTTGTACTTTTTGGGTTGAGGATTTTATTTTTTCAATAAACATCTTAATATACTAAACTTCAATTTAAGAAAAAATATTTTAAAAAGATCATCAATTTTCAATAAACTTATAATTGATGATAGAACTGTCTTCTCATATACGTAAAATTTGCTCAATCAAAAGGCGTTAATCGTATCCTCGCCTTTTTGACGATGGTACGAATTTTGTCTCATATAACTAGAAATGTAGTAGAGCGCGAATGATTTTATATCATAAAGATGTTGCATATTTTATATTCCATGTACATCTTTGATATTAGTTGACAGTAACTTGATTGATTGATTGATTGATTGATTGATTGATCGGGGGTGTTTTTACGTCCTACACCGACAAATTAATGCCCTTGGTCGGAGAGTTCCTTACAGATCGCTCATATCTTATACAAGAAGATAATTCTTTTGATACCCGCTGTGCGTTATGTCTAAATGGATATTCGTGTATGTGTTTCGTTACGGTAACGTTGAGAACCCGAATGATGTGCAACATCTTGAGAAAGTTTTGGAAACGCTTCTTAGCATGAAAATTAGTAAAGATTTACTACGGAATTAATTTGAATTTCATACACGAAGGAACAAAAAACAATGGAAATTATAAACGTGATTGTGAAGAGATAAAATAAAAGATTGAAGATATATAGTCTCGTATTGTGTTTTCGACCTAATAGACAGGTTGAGATTCAGAACATGTACCGATACGTGAAACGTGTAATTTTTTTCCTTCTACGTCATAAGGACTGGTGTGTCACGTGATTATGTGAGACGTACAAGTTTTTCTACAAGCTTATAAAAAGCTGTTTACAAGTTGGTCTTGCGCATGTATGTAGTTTTCTTTACATTAAGCATCTTTATTATTAAAGTAGACTGCTATATTGATTAAGTTTAGGATATGTTGCATCATTTTCATGACCCGAAATTTACTCGTAATAATTTCGTATACAGGATTATTGTGCGTAAAAATATATTCTTACAGAAATTATTGCGGAAAGGTAATTTATGAACAGAAAAAGTTAATTTTAGTAATTATATATATATATATATATATATATATATATATATATATATATATATATATATATATATATATATATATATATTTATCAATTTATTACAACTATAACTTTGTATAATAATATTATCAACTATTTATGTACATTGAAGTTATGAAAAAGTAGTCCACGAAGAAGCTTCAGATCATTCATCGCCATTTTAAGAATTTACTTTTTCATTGTTGATTGTTAAATTTTATTAATTTACCTGTTCAAAATGTTACGGTATAATGTTAATATGTATTGTGAACAACTTGACTATAAAGCATGTCATTATTTGTTTTGTTCTGTGAGACGTAAATAAGTGATCTGGTTTCGTCACGTGTGATTTTCCCGTAGTTTTTTGTTATTGTTGATAGTCATTCAGCTGATTCTTCTTTTCATTGGTTTATGGAAACTCACGTGTTTCATTATTAATATTTATTAACCAGTTGTGTAAAATACATGTGAAATTGTCCATATAATACGGATATAGTGAACAGGCCCAATACAGAAAAAAACTGGCTCAATGCAGAAAAACAGGGCCAATACGGAAAAACAGGGCCAATACGGAAAAACGGGCTCAATACAGAAAAACAGGGCCAATACGGAAAAAAAACAGGCTCAATACAGAAAAACAGGGCAAATACAGGAATGTCATTTCTGGTAATTGATATACAAATATCATTTTAAAAACAAACACATTCGTTTCGCTGTGCGTAAATTACATAATTTTCAGGGGAAAAATATATTTTAATTCTGCGGGCTGTTGATATTAACAATTTGTTATGTCCATGAGAAGCCGATTTGGATCGAGTATAGCTTTATTGGTCAATGATAAAATGGTACTAAAATTTACTCAACTGGTTAATAAAAGTGTCATTGAATGATTGTTTTCAGATTCGACATGTATTATGTCCTCGGGAAGCGGTATTGGGCCTCGAATAGCTGTATTAGCCCTCGGCGTTGCCTCGGGCTGATACAGCTATCCTCGACCCAATACAGCTTCCCTTGGACATAATACAGATCAAATATGAAAACACACATTTAATAACCCTATAGTATTATTGCAGCAGATCTCACTTGGCTTTATATCTAAAATATGGGGGAGGGAGCATATATGTCCAGAAATGTGTCATAAATTCGACATATCCACATTTGTAGCCCTAATATAGGCTTGGTTACATACAGTTACATCGGTAACATTCATAATATATATCACATTTTTTTAAGTACTTTTTCAAAACGGGCTTCATTTCCAGGTCCAGTTACATGGTTACATAGGTAACTCTTTGGTAACACAAGGTTACACATAAAATTAGAAATGTTAAAATTCTTAGGTTACATCTGTTACAATGGTTACATTGGTAACATTCATTCTTTATATTAATTTTAAGTACTTTTTTCAAAACAGGCTTCATTTCTAGGTTCAGTTACATGGTTACATAGGTAACTCTGGATATGGTGACAACCATATCCTCTCTGGTTATAATCCCCGCTAGGGCAGTATATAGTGATCCCTGTGTGTCCGTCTCTCCGGTCAACCGTCCGTTACACTTTATCTTATCTGCAAATCCACCTACACCACTGACTGGAATTTAATGAAATTTTCACAGAATCTTTGACACAAAGCCTAATTGTGCATCTGATATTTTACATTTTTATCTGAAAGAATTTTGGGGTTAATTCCCATAAAAAACTTGGACTTTATCATTCACATAACCCTTATGATAAGGGTGTGCCCATATCTTATCCGCAACTCCTACAACACTGAATGGAATTTAATTAACCTTGCACATATTTTTTTTGTCACATAGTCCCATTGTCCACCTGATATTTTACATTTTGATCAGATTAATATTTCGGATGTTTTGATAATGGGTAAGCGAGGGGTATCAATTAATGAGAAATGCCCACAGGTTTTCTAGTTATGCAAACTTTTATTTGTTAGGTCTTTGTAAAACCCGATAAAATGTACTTTTCTAGCCTTCTGAAATAGTTGAAAAATATCATAGAAACGACTGACCAATCTATTTACTAGGTAAATTTTGATTAGTTTTCACTTTTCATTTCAAATTTTAAAATACAAGTACAAGTACATGTGAAAAGAAATCTCAACACAAATAACTACAAGTAAACCCGCGTATGTGTACGTTACGCGTACCAGTACAAGTAAAAGTAAAGATAGCCACAACAACACGTAGAAAATGTTTAAAGTGAAGTTGATTCAAGTAAATATAAATAGTTGTAAAAATTTTCAGTAAATTTGTCTGTTTTGCCCAATTTACCCCATTAAATGATCGCTTCCTCAAAACATAGTGAAAAAAAATAATAATCGAACAGTGGAAGCAGAAAGGTTGACGTCAATACTGTATTTCATGTGACTGTCTTGTGGTTACCGGTCGCAATACTACTGAAAAAGTTACCGAAATATGTGTATTTCTTTTCTAGAAGAAATCATCCCTGTGGCCACCATACAGAAGTATTCTCCAAAATCCTTACATACAAAATATTTAACAATTACCAGTATGTTTTTGTAAATTGAAGGCTCGGGGAGCTTGATTTAAATATTAACATCAAAGATATGCATGTAGGTTACATTAAGTAAAAATCTGTTTTAATGCATCATTTCTGTTTCGAAATCGGTCCTGTCTATCATATAGGTCGGAAAACATTAGACGCCATTCTGACGTAAACAAATAAATTTGTTATCAAAAATAAACGCGGCACCATTTGTTACCGTGAGCACACAAACGCCCTGTATTGCGTATCTGATGAAAACATGATTTTGTTATAGCTTTATGGTCCATACTAAGTGACTTGTAAACCAAGCAAGCTAGATTTTCACATAAGAGACATGGGTTAGTATAGCACAATCGAGTGAAATTTGAAAAGTTGTTTACTCAGTAGCCGAGTGGTTAAGGTAGTTTATCTACTATTGATTACATGGTCTGTCAACATTATAGGATTGCGGGTTCTATTATTACTGCAGGAATGGTGTACTCGACTCCAATCTTAATTGACAAGGATTGCCTGTTTTCCTACCACAGGTCGGGGGTTTCTCCGGGTACTTCGGCTTTCTCGCCCAATATAAACTGGACGCCTTGATATAGCTAAACAATGGCTGAAAGTGGCGTTAAACACCATCGAAGTAACAAACAAACTCCTTTTTATTACGAAAATCTAGAAGAAAACAAGTACTATCTTTAAAAAAGATAACCGACGCAGTAAAGATATAAATTGAGTTATGCATTGAACTTCGAATCGCCTTTATTGTCATACAAATTCCCCGTTTCAATAGACCAGAAATGTTTGATGGAAATGTTTTGGGGGAAGTACTGACGGACAACTATTACTGCGTGAATGAAATCATGAACCTATAAATTAACACTAGTCCCAGATGAAACGAGTTTGAAATTATTCATTTATACATGTGTGCCCCCTTTTATTTACGTGTTTTCGATATTAACAGATTTACCAAGCATACAGTTAACCTAAAATTGATAATGTACATACAACTACATGTACTTTGCTGTACATGTACAGGTATTCCAGAAAGTTTATTGCTATTATGTATTGAAACCCAATGCCTAAGATATAGAAATGAAGTTTTTCTGCGAGCACCAAAGCAGTTATACAATAATGTAAACAAATTGAATATCAGAAATTTTTTAATAAAATGTTTATAGTTTAAAATTTACTGAATAAGCAAAGTATACTTTACAATTAGAGCCACAACTCTCTATCTATGTGTGCACTACGACGGACGCCCAAGAACAATAATATATTTAATTTAATATCAACATGAATACAAAATGATTGTTAATCTGTATTTAGAAATTAATTAAAATTTCGTCTCTTCGTCTTTTTTATCCTCCATTAAAGCCCGCTAAAATCCAGCGTGTTAATATGCATTTAATTTGCGCTGTACTTCAAATAAAAAATATTTAACATTTTTGTACAAGTTATTTGATATAAAATTTTACAAACTGCAGCCCATCTCTGTCGTTCTTTATACTTAAATTGCACTATGAAATAATTTTATAAACAAACAGACGGTAAAATCTAATAATAATAGTACACAATTTAAAAGGTGAATTACCACCCTGTTCCGAGCCCCTGTCCAATTTACCACACTGTTCCGAACCCCCGTCCAATTGGTTTTTAACCAATCAAGAAACAGAATTACGAGAGGTGAAGTGTCATAAGGTCAAAGGGTAAAAAGTGAATATAATACCGACTGCGTCGGAAAAATAAGATGCGATAACCTTTCAATGTTTTATACTATGCTTCTGTTGTTTAGTTGTTACAAATCGTCCCTGACTTGTGCGAAAATTTTGCATAATAGGTCAGCTATTTTTGTTTGACCCTGCGTTGTTTACAAATGTTGGACTGCTTTGGTGATGATCAATGGTATTCGGACAAATCACGAGACTTTTCCAATCTTAATTGCAGACGACATTACCGAAAGATTTCGAATAGACAACAATCGATTGTTCCTAACGTACAATTCCTTTCTAATTTAGGTTAAATTTTACTATGGAAAATCGCATTATGAAAATGAAAAAAAACAGCCAGATTTCAAAACGCTGAATATCTCGAGTAAATAATTGTTGATTTGAAAAAAGGACCCTTTTTGATCTACAAAAGGAGCATAAACTGAACCATACGCGGTAAGCAGTTTTCATTTTCCACGCAAAAAACTCTCTCCAAAATACGGTCACTTGTAGCATGTTAATACTCATCCACGCAAACATATCCTATCTCCAAGAGGTTTAATGACTTGTTACACTTGCGTATCATCTGCGTATGACGTCCGTATCGCTTGCAAATTTCACTAACTGGTTTGGAAAACACGCTGTGTGATATTGATCCAAATTTAAAATTCTCAAAATAATATAAAATAAATTACAATATTTTATGAAATATATGCTGTTTTAACTTCTCTAATATAACTGTAGTGTGCACTTAAACCTAAAGAAACAGATGACTTGATGACTTTCTACAAAATATAATTGGTTTTTTTTTCGAACACCCTGTATAATCTATCAACCAGTTTGTCGTCTATAATACTGTCAGAATTTTACATTAAAAACTCAAATGAAGTACAAAAAACAACAAGATACAGAAACAGAACATTAATTACTGCTATTTATAACCAGAATTCGACCGTTTACAGAGCTTGTCTATCCATTGACTAAAAGAATAGCCACGATAATGTGATTCTTAACATACATCTGTTTTTAGAAAAATTCTATTCTAAAATTCATAACTACTAAACTATAATTAGTATGCATGACATGTATGTTGAAATCTTTTCAACCAAAGTTGGGTGTAGTTGATTGCTGCACACCTTAATAAGACTTTGGAATTGTAAAAAATATAAACTAATGAAAGTTGAATGTTTAAAATTCGTGTTCTTCCTTATTCTGTGCTAAATATATTTGAACTGGATTAAGGTTCTTTGTTATAAAACTTGAGACTGCTCTATCATATATCGTTTTTTGCATATTGTCAACAGCCAGAGTTGAAATCGTCACGTCCTAACTAAATCATCCTTGGCAAATTGATATCAAATACATTGATTTGGTATCATTTTGATAGTTTTGTAGAATGTTATATTAATAGTATTGATGCCCTTATTCTATTTATCTGGGTTTTGTACCCTGTCGTTTCAAATTTTGTTATTACGGAATTTATACTTACCAATAATATTACCTGGTTTACTTTAACTTTTTGTTACATTTGAGTTTAATTAATTGACTGATTGTCAAAAACTAATTAAAAGAATATTAAAGAAATGTAATATTAACACAAAATTATTTTATCTTCTTAATACTAAAAATCTTAAAACTTTGTCTATTTTATGTAAATTTGTTAACTTCCATAGTGATGTATGGATAATAGAAAGGGTTTCTATCCTTATTTTATTCCTTATGCAAATTGAACCGTGAGACTCGGCTACCATTTTTAATGTTACATATAAAACGGAATTTAAAAATCGTTTAATAGGATCCTGCATCTAATGAAAGGTAGGCATTCAGTTACCGGGTATTTCTTAAATTTTCTGCTTAATTAGCAGCTTATACCTTCAATAAAGCCTAAGTCACACTATCACATTGAAGGCCTACGTCGTACTACGTTTCACATTGCTACAGTTTGACGAAAAATGTCCCGTTATTTTGAACACTAGATTTTACTAGGTACGCGGTACACTTTTGGTACGTTTTCTACGATCTATCAAGTATTAGTACGTAGAGACGCACTTTTTAACTACGCATTGATAAGTTTTAACATATTGTAGGTATGTTTTCATAGGTTTTACTGCCCATCACTACATTTTTAGAACGTTGATGCTAAGTTATTACCACGGGGTGGGGTAACTTGGTATATAAAGGGTAATACGAATGTGCGGCCCGAATGGATCACTTTTTTACCTCTCCAAAATATATGAAATGCTAGCCTTTTTCATTGAAAAATATATCATTGGGTATTGTTGTAAATTATCTCAATATATCCATGCCTCAATTCTCATAAGCCTCTGTAAACCACAGTTTTTTTAAAACACAGACCTGTTCCTCAAAGTATCCTTAGTAACCACCCCCCCCCCCCCCGGTGGTTATTACTACGAACCGCCACATTTCATTGTCACGTGTTATACTACCTTTTAATAATTAATTGCTATATAGTAATTATTGTTTGTGTAAATTAACTGCTATGACGGAATTTTATAATATTTTATTCAAAATTGACCTTGTAATCATGTTCATCAAAGTTCAATTGTATAATCTAATGCTTACTTTTAAATAATAATTGCAAATTTTGCTTCAAAAGGAATGAATAGTAATTTTACGCTATGACATGTATATTCTGCATCAGAATTAACTGCTCTGCAACATTGTATCGCACTGAAATGGCATAGAAAGTGGTATAAAAAGTAAAAACGTAGTTGTGCGTAAAACATGCATCGTTCGAAATGTATGAAAACTTTTTGTACGTTTCGGTAATATTTTTATTAGTTTCGCTACGCTTTACTACGTATTTATTAGTCTAAGGTTTTTTTTAAACAACGTGTGTTTAGAATTTTTAAAACAAACGGTATAGAAAATGTCTTGTACTACATTAACTTTTCTACTTCGTTTTAATACCTGTATTCCCTTATTTACACCGTTTTCAAAACGTAGTAAACTGGAGCCCTTGAAACGTTTCTGTGTGACTGGGGCTTTAGCAGCGCTTTGCTTTTAATTTTGTGTTTACTTCAAATTTAATAATGTTTTTTTTTTATATTTTACTTTTGTTACCGTTTAATTTAATTGTTTTGATAAATAATTTGTTTGATTCACAGTGCAAAAGTATACTTGTAGCGAGCACAGCTCTACGGCAATTATGTGTAACGTGATCAAATCACGTGACCAAAATCTGCTTGATGCTGATATTGATTTTTTTTCGATGCAGGACGATGTATTTGCTGTAGAAATTTGTACAAAATAATTTGTCGAACATAATTTAAGAGAATTCTTCATTCTTTTATATTCGTTTCCAATTTAACTAAAATTTTGGTAAGATTATGAATTATTAAATTTTATAAAATAGGGACTTACAGATAAACCTCTTTACTACATAACGGTATCAAAAAACTCAATTTTCCACTTTATTTATTTCAATATTTATTGCACAAGCGCCTGTCTGTTTAACACGCGGGCGGACCCAGGCACAGAAATCGAAAAATTTACAAAAATTACAAGCTGCGCATTCGTAACTCATTGTGTCCGAAATTAGTATCATACATACTGTTAAGATCTGCTGTGATGACTTTTCTCAACGGAAAATAGAGGGGGTGGGACAGTCTGTCCAAACATGTTTTAGGTTCAGTATGACGTACAGGGATATGCATCTTACGAAGATTAAATTGTTGACATTATTTGACTTATAGTTAGTTCTTGTTGACACAACTAACTATATGTGATCATATGTATATCGATGATAGTGGTATATTGAATTAAGGTACTCATAAAATTAATGAACAAAGTAAAACAACGAATTGTGTGCAAAAAACCCAAATCCTTAAAAAGGACTATATTGTTTGTGCTCGGATTTTAGCAATGCGTACTCCATATTATTTGTCTCATTTGATCTATTTAAATATTTCAGGAT
Source organism: Limnoperna fortunei (assembly GCA_944474755.1). Classification (NCBI taxonomy): domain Eukaryota; kingdom Metazoa; phylum Mollusca; class Bivalvia; order Mytilida; family Modiolidae; genus Limnoperna; species Limnoperna fortunei. The sequence continues at coordinate 89,192,941 of OX104114.1, read as the reverse complement.
AGTTTTCAGTATTACTGTGTTATGCGTAGGTCAAACATACATCGATATGAGGCTGCATTAATAACGGATACGATACGGCATCATCCGTATAGGTCATTAGCTTTCCGTATTGAAGCCGAAGTCATACGTAGAAGTACTTTTATATCACTGACTACTTTTGAACATGGTGAAAATTTGACCATTGATTCATACTAACTCGTTGGCCAGAAGTTTTCAAAGATATTGACGCTTAGTCATTTGCTAAGAATACAATATTTAATTACGTGACGGCACTATCATTACGTTTCATTGCAGAAATAAGGTGTTTCTCGGTCTTAGGCCAAGGAATTGGGTCGAGTATCCATCTTGTTTGCTCCACCGACCTTAAGGTTACAAAAGCGCAATTATTTACAATGCATTTCCTATATGGTACCCCTGGCAATTAAGTTCATTTGTGCGAAAAACCTCAAAAATTTCCCCCCGGAAAACAGTTTTTTGTGTAAATTGAAATGAAAAACTTCATTATTAACAAATAAAAAAGAATAGGTCATGCAGCAAAAATGACCGAAAATTTTGGTTGAAATAATGACATTTAAATGGCACTGACACAATTTCTAACCTCCCTCTTTAATCGTTTTAAGCTCAATTTTCAAGGATCTTAAAAATTTCCGTCCAAATATCGAACATTTTCAATCAATAATGTTTATAATTTTTAATTTTGCTATTTTCAGAACTCCAACATCCAATCAGATGCCTCCGTGTATTTTCTTCTGCATACTATCTTGGGTTAAAAAATTTCCCGTTGTCATGTAAACAAATAATTGCGCAATTGTAACCTATAGGCAACATTGGAAGTGTCAGAATGAGCCCAAAATGTTATGGTATCATCCTTAGGCAATATCCAAATGTTTCCCAAAATAAAATAAAGTTATCTTCAAGGGTTGTTTGTTCGTTTGAATTTTCTGGAGGCCACCCTCTATCAAAATTAATCGCATTTTTCATCATGTTTTCCGACAATCATGTGTTGCTGCTTAGTAAAATTCGAGTTATTGTACTTGTTTTCGGTCGTTATTTGTATATTTGATACACGAGTCAATTCTGGAATAACTTTCTTCTTCAACATTTTTTCTCGAATAAAGATCTGAAGGCCGAAAACGAATTTTTCGTAGAATCTGTGAAAAACCACATTTTTGAAACAGACTATAGCTAGCTATGATAATACTTGGTGAGTCCTATTTTATGTCCGTATGTCAGAAGCAGTCCCATTAAAGCCAACTGCATCCAAATTCAACAAAGGCGATGTCATTCATGGATACAACATACTAAAATGCTTAAAACCCCAATAATTCAATTTGGCTGAAAAGAGGTCAAAACAAAAAAAGTCGGCTAAGAGTCTTAAGCCTAGCATAAAATATGTGTTTTTGATGTCAAACGCTGCATTTGAATGTATTAAACAATTTCCCCCAAAAATGTCAGCAACAATTTTTACCTAAAAGACCGCACAAACTCGTTATAGTAGCCCACCCTAGATTTCCTATGAAAAAATACGTATATTTTAGAAACAGACTATAATTTTTTAACAAATCGTTATTAATAAATAATTTATACATAACTTGACATTCTGTGACGAATTCAAATTTTAGAATTAAAAATGGGTCAATAAATCAAGTATTCTGGAAGAAATCTCAGTTCCATATAGGTTACAAAAGCGCAATTATTTACAATGCATTTCCTATATGGTACCCCTGGCAATTAAGTTCATTTGTGCGAAAAACCTCAAAAATTTCCCCCCGGAAAACAGTTTTTTGTGTAAATTGAAATGAACAACTTCATTATTAACAAATAAAAAAGTATAGGTCATGCAGCAAAAATGACCGAAAATTTTGGTTGAAATAATGACATTTAAATGGCACTGACACAATTTCTAACCTCCCTCTTTAATCGTTTTAAGCTCAATTTTCAAGGATCTTAAAAATTTCCGTCCAAATATCGAACATTTTCAATCAATAATGTTTATAATTTTTAATTTTGCTATTTTCAGAACTCCAACATCCAATCAGATGCCTCCGTGTATTTTCTTCTGCATACTATCTTGGGTTAAAAAATTTCCCGTTGTCATGTAAACAAATAATTGCGCAATTGTAACCTTAAAGTCACAGTTACAAAGAAAAGACGTCACGAGACCACTGGAATTACTATTTCGGTCATAATTAGGTTCGAGAACTCTGTTTTTCATTTAACGACTTGAGTATCATTAACAGAAAAATTTAAAAATATATCAAGCTATATTAATAACACCTTTATATATTTTTTTTGATCAAATGTTTTTGTCCATTAATCTATGTTTATTCATTTTATATAATTAGAAATGGAGGTTCGAATATGTTGTATGGATTTTTTCCAGTTTTTTTTGTGTGCGTCATCATTTTTTTTTCCAAAAGTATATCTTTTTTTAATAATTTAATAGGCAAATATTATTAACAATAAATTATGATTACCTAATAAACATTTGTGACATATTTGTTATTTAGAACACCTTTATTAAAGTCATGCAATTCAACCCATGTTGTGTTGTCCTGATGGGGCTTGTGTCGTAAATTTGTACAGGAAGTTTAGCAGTTTATTCGTAAAAAGTTGCATTTTTACAACCTTAATTTATTCTTGAAGGTCTTTTTCAATTAATTTGATAGAAACCATTTTCAAATGTAAATCACAAATTTAATGTTCATTTCCACATGCACGTGACCACATGTTAAATACTCATGACAAGTCAATTTAAACACATGCTGTAAATTCCACTCTTTCTCAAGACAGTGTTAGGTAAGTCAAATAATTCAAGTAGTTTCAAAGCTACTTAAACTCTACGACAAACGTAATGACTTCAACTTTTCAAATGTCAACTTTCCGTTCATCGGTAGCAACATTCCTTCAGCTTTAGCGTATGGTGTGTACATTTCACAACTTATAAGTTATTCTAGATCCTGCGATCAGTATTCCGATTTTCTAGACCGATACCTGTAGGAGACTGCTAAACTACTTAAACATGGGTTTGCTGTACCTAGGTCGATGGTATCCATTAAGAAGTTCTATGGTCGTCACCTTGACTTAATTGATCGTTAAGGGAAATCAATCTCTTAAATACAAACAGACATTTTGCTGAGTCAAAGGTAGTCTGTCATATTCCTAGGTTTAATTGTTTCCTAGACATGACAATGGGTACCCCAGAGGCTGTCTAATTAGAAGCGGGCACTGTTTACTCGTCGGGAGCACTTAAGTGCACCCACTGGTTGTATTGGGTTTGGGTTAATTACTTTCTGTTTTTTATGGAGTTGAATATATTTATATTATCTATATATTAACTTGTAATTGCCACTTTACCTTAATGCATTGTTGGTTGGCCAGTTTCCTTGCTATTTTCAAGTGATTTACAGAAATCTCAAAATGAGCGTTTCCTCTTATCATCAGTAGTTTTATTACACTAATTGTTTTTGTATGAAAGTTATTAAACGCCTCTATTAAACACTTTTAAGCTATATCATGGCGTTCAGATTTTATTGGGGAGGAAGCCGGAGTACACGGGGAAAACACCCGACCTTAGGTAGGATAACTGGCAATCGTTGTCAATTGCGATTGGAGTCAAGCTTATCCTTTCCGCAATAAAACCATAATCCGCAAATTCAGTGTTGACAGACCCGTGATCAATAGTAGGAGAAACTACCTATCTCAACCACTCGGCAAACGAGGCCCCATTATCCTAGTAATCGATTGTGATGAAAATTAGAAAACAAAATTTTCATTCCCAATATTATCAGAGCAATATGTGTAGCCCACTTCTGGATAGGTGTATGTTAAAATGACAAAGATTAGTTTAAAAAGATCAATTATTATTAAAAATGACTTTTATAGTAAAATTTAAAAAAAATTTGTTTGGCACTAAACTTCCCACTTGCGCGTATGTCAAAAATAACAAATAGAGATTACCTTTGAGTTCTTCGGTTTCCCCAGGTTGAGAATTTCCAGCATTATCTTGGATTAGATTTTCTGCAATGAGAGTCGGTCGTATAAGTACTACTTAATAAACAGTTTTTAGAAAATTACATGTACTAAACATTTTGTCATTAAGTTCGGGTTATTCATTTTTGATTTCTGTTTATCTTTCTTCGTTATTCGTAATATCGTGTTTTGTCATGTGTCTTTATCGTATTCTGAATTTTTCCTTGTCCAATGAACTGTCGTTGACCGTTCTGTTTTCTTACAATTAACATTGATTAGGTGACTATTAGCTTTCAATCTGTCAAGACGGGCGAGAAATTAAAGACACCACAATACACTACGGTCAGCCTCTGATTTAATAATAGAAAAAGACTCCGGAAAGTTACACAGTAGACTCTACGACAAACGTAATGACTTCAACTTTTCAAATGTCAACTTTCCGTTCATCGGTAGCGACATTCCTTCAGCTTTAGCGTATGGTGTGTACATTTCACAACTTATAAGTTATTCTAGATCCTGCGATCAGTATTCCCGACCTTAGGTAGGATAACTGGCAATCCTTGTCAATTGCGATTGGAGTCAAGCTTATCCTGTCCGCAATAAAACTTTAACTCGCAAATTCAGTGTTGACAGACCCGTGATCAATAGTAGGAGAAACTACCTATCTCAACCACTCGGCAAACTAGGCCCCATTATCCGAGTAATCGATTGTGATGAAAATTAGAAAACAAAATTTTCATTCCCAATATTATCTAAGCAATGTGTAGCCCACTTCTGGATAGGTGTATGTTAAAATGACAAATTTTCAAGACGTAAGATTAGTTTAAAAAGATCAATCATTATTAAAAATGACTTTTATAGTAAAATTTAAAAAAAAATTGTTTGGCACTAAACTTACCATTTGCGCGTATGTCAAAAATAACAAATACAGATTACCTTGGAGTTCTTCGGTTTCCCCATGTTGAGAATTTCCAGCTTTATCTTGGATTAGATTTTCTGCAATGAGAGTCGTATAAGTACTACTCAATAAACAGTTTTGAGGTGAATAATAACATTCGGATATCACAACATCAGAAATGGACCTTTGTATTTCTGTATTTCTCAGAATAAACAAAAATAGTCACAAATGGAACGCATGTTCATAGTTGAACGCATCAAACACCTAGAAGACTCAAACCTTCTTGCCTTATAGTTAATGCAACAAGAATAAATTCAAGATAAGTACATGTACTAAACATTTTGTCGTGTTAATCCTAATACTTAAAATTGTGTATTTTTGATAATTTTGTTGTTCCAAATTAGCACATAAAGGTAAAACCAAAGCATGTAATCTAAAATTGTTTTCATCGCAATCAGGCATTGTCCTTATATTTTTGTTGATACAAGGACTTATTTTAACTCCTTTTTGTAAAATGCTGCAAATGGCGTCCATTTATTTACAGGGATAGCCAAGGTGTTATTTGATAATCCGAACATTTGGCATGAAACCTTGCTATCCTTTTTACTTAAACCCGACCACATCATGCCAGAGATATTGCGCACACTACATTTTTAACAAACCAGTGGTTGGTGTCACGTTTATATAATATCTATATGTACCTTTTTTGTTAGCTTCAACAAACAACAAAAACACAATAAAAGGCCCCCAAAAAAATCCTTTGATGACGAAATATGGCCCAGCTAAAACAAATAATATTAAATTTTGTTTAACAATTCTTATAACAAGAATACATTCAGTGCACACGTGTATGTTTTACATGCAAGATTTAATTGGTATACAATTTCTCACCAAGTGTGTGCCTAAAGATGCTTATGGCACAGACGTTCTTTAACATCAGGGAAAAATCACAAGCGATAATCTAATTTAAATATGCATTACAATACATTGTATATTTTTGATTGTTGGTTCTCATGTTTGTGGGTTTCTTAGAATTTGTGGATTGTTTTTTGTTAAAGTTCTCTTGGTGTTTATAATATTGTTATATCCTTCATTTGCATTTTAAACTTGTATTAAAGATATTTAACAATGTTATATATTTAGTATTTAAAGAAATTTTCTGAAAGGCAACGTTTCTGTTCTGTATACATGAAATGAGCAGAAAAGAAAATAGAAATCGAAATCTAAAACATAAATATATAATTTAGCAAATCGATCATCAATAATTTTACCTAACTTTAAACGTCAATTTGCATAATATTAATTGCCTAAAATAATTGCAAAACAAAATATCTATTATTTATGTTATACATTTATTAATTAGAATCAGTTATCTTACCTGAGCAATTGCTATTGTAGAAAATACCGACAATTCCAGGAATAACCACCGCCACCACCAACAACAGGACAACCAGTATTCGTTTGACGACTAACCTACGGCCGTAAACTATATAGAGGTATGTTTTAAGTTAGCTACTATTGTGAACCATTTGATGTTTATGATATGTAATATAAATTATCACCGTTATAATACTTCGTATACTTTATACCTAATTTTGCAATAACGTTTTTGGTGCATGTCAATTTACGTTTCTCTACTTATAGAGTTTCGGACATCAAACAGGATATACGCCAGTTTACTCCCCAATAAAACTTGACGCTATGATGTACCTGAAAAATTGCTGAAATGGCGTTAAACACTGTTCAAACAGTCAAAGTTGACATTTAAGATAAATAAACGGTTTTCGAGGTAATGCAGTAGTAGGTAATATATTTATTGATAATAGTAAAATTTGTTTTATGTGTGTCAATTTTTTCTTGATTCCTATCTCTGACAGATGGGTTCACTTCAGGATTCCTAATTCTAAATATTGAAAAAGCGTTCGACAATTGAATATAGTATTGTCACAAACTTTGATAGACCCCTTTTCATGTGATCGTGAACTGGTCTTTAACGTCATTCTACCAATTAAATCAATAAATGAAATAGTTAGTTGCCTCACATTCAAACAAACAAAATCATTTGATTTGTTTTGAAGAATTTAATCTCGTGTTGTATTATCTCAGTTTGGCAATTTATGATGCATATTTGCCCTTTACGTCTGTTTGTACGTCACAGTGTATCAACACACGAATGTTACTACTAATATAAACTTAGTACTATAGGTACATGTTAATGTGCATTTTTATCCTTACATTGTAGAAGTCTATTACCACATTTGAGTACGAGAACAAAAATGAATTCTTGTCACAAATTGCAATGCCAATGTTTATCATCTCTTAATATCACTAAAAGCTAAAATAACGCCTAAATAGCCCTATAAAGCACCTAAATTTATTTAGCCCTGACATCCTCATAAGAAATAAATCCTAATTTATAGCCGTGCAAAAGAAATCGTCTAGTCAATTAAAGAATTCAGACTAGTAATTGGTTAACTGATTGAGAGGTTAGCCAGTTTCAATAATTTTGATGATATGTCATCTTTATCTGTTGCCTTTTTGATATTCGCTTTATCGGGTGTTCATGGTTTTCATTTTTTATTATTAAGACCAATATCGTTTGTCATATTGATAAAAGTTTTTAATGTTGTCGTTCTTCTTGATCATTTATAATTTAATGTTTTCCTGTAATATTATTTCTTAATTATTTACGTTAGCATTGTGGCTTGAAAATGTTTATTTTGTAAGCCAGTAGTCTTTTTGTTTTGGGCCAACTGAACTGACTCTTTCTTTGTTTTGTTTACCTCATTACTTGGTTGTTTGTAGTGTTCCCAATTTTTATGTGATCTTTGTTTTAAAGATTTCTTTAGCAACATTTTTTATACACCGCTTTACGAGGGACACTATTAATAAAAGGGCTGGTGTAAGTAGAGCCCTCGTTATCTGAAGCGGGAATTGCTTTTTAATAGTATTTATAAACACTGATGCAAACTGGCTCAATGCAAAGTACGTATTTCAATTAAAAATAATGTAGTCTACTTTATCTAGATCTGATAAACATTATCTTGGGGGGATATATCTCCATCATAGGACTACTGACCATGTTTCCATAAGTAGAAGACACCAGAACGGAAGAGATGCTTCAAGCTTAATCGTTAGGTAAAGCACGATCTCCGAGTTTTAATTATAGGCCAGACAGACCGGAAAGCTAAATTGACGACGGCCCTTCCTAACACACTCAATGCTATGATATCTTGAGCATGCAGCATAGTTTTTACCACGATAAGAAGAGCAACAAAAAACTACCCTTCCTGGTGCAACTTCGATTTCTACCCTTATCCGGATGTCGACTAAGGATTCTGTCAGCTTCTAATACTGATGACTCACATCAAAATGTGCATTTAGTGTATGGCTGTCGCCCTTCGATGAGATACGACGAGAAAATGCATATCGTTTCAAAAAACGTAAATAATCTATATTTAGTATCTCAGCACCGTGATTATTCAAAGGAGCTCCTGATTAAGACTCGTATTCATGAATCGCATGCAGTCCTTAAAAACGCTTTCGTGAAAGGAAAGCCTTCATCGATTTCGAGGATTTGAATTGTGGCGTATTTATTTATCAAATCTAACGAAATCGCAAATTGTTGCAATGTCGTTGCTGTAGATGCTGGTTTTGGGTTTCTTTTGTTGGAAAGAAGTCAGGGTGCCTTTTGCCTTGCCAGTTCCCATGATGAGTAGGGCTTAGTGTGGCGGTCTGGAGAGGATTCATAGATTTGAGGTGGTAAGCTTGTTTACAACCTGATCGGCACCCACTTTGACCTTTTTACTGGCATCTGCATCCATGGCTAATACTTTGTTTATCCCCTCATTTTAACAGCACTGGAAGTGAATACTTTCACTACAAAAATACTTTCTTAAAAGATCTTTTCGCCGTTCACATATTTACTGCGAAAGCCATTATACGATTCTACGGTGTTCCGTTTTGAAGTCTACAAAATTAATGCAACAAACGCGCTTCATCTCTAAATGATGACCACGATCGATTTCTTTTTGTACCCGTTATTTCCACCTCTATAAGAAGCAACATAGAGATCTAATTGATCCAGCAGTCGGTCTAAACCAAAAGAAGAATTGTAATCGTTTACACCCTTCTTGTAGAGGTGAGATACAATTGCTTTCCATTTGTGATCTCTATGGTCTTAGGGGTTTTAGATAGACTACTTTTTTCCTAATGTATGGCATTAGCAAACCTTTATGACTTTTTCATATCTATTTAATTTCTCCTCGTATATATCCGGTCCTAGTAGACCCCATAACACAGTCGTTTCTTTATATCGCACTCCGTTCGCGTTAAGTAAGATGCTGTCTTTCTTAGAACGGAGTATAAATGTATGGTCAGTTTTGTTGCAAATATTTCGGCGCTCGATGACTCAGGTAACTTATACCTGTAGCTTGTTCGATGGGTAATGAATACACAAAATCCTGACGTGGGGTGGTAACGCAGCCAAGGATAAAATCACCAGGGGTATCGATTTTCTTTTCCTGTGCCACTACTATGGGCTTCGAGAAAATCCTTGCTTAGCAAGACTCATTGCAATTTTGGAAACTTTGATATAGCGTTCGATTGATAATCTCGGGCAAACGCTATGCGCTGCTTGGGGCCAATTCTTTTCCAAAACGACTTTTGAGTAACGCTGTAAGCGTTTTGATGAACGCTACTAACGTTTTGTGAACGTCCAAAAGCTTGTTTGAACCGCCCTTAATGTTTTTCGAATGCCCCTATAGCGTTGATGTTTTTGAGTGCATGTTTAAAGTTCTCCGGCATAGGTCTTTCCCAACAACACACGGATGAATACTTGTATGTCCTCTGATTTAGGTGGGTTTGTCAAGCACGCATTTCTACCGAACGTACCAAAACTCAGGACTGCGATCGAGTTTGTTATAAATGACATAAGCACATTCAGAGCAGATAAGTACGAATCCACTGTTGTTTACAAATGCATATGCATTCTGGAATTATAGGCAATCCGTCTAGAACCGTATGCGATGCTGTAGGGATATGCAGCTTTTTGACGAGTTCTCGGCACGAGCATTTTTCTTAAACGTTGACAGTATTAACTTCTGTATCGTGTTTAAAAGAGCGCTATTTGCAACTAGCTCTCCGGTAATTGGCTTCTATTCTTAATTCATATAGGAAATCGTCGTAAAGTGTTCTAATATTTTGATATTTGACCATATTCAGTTTCATATTGTCACACGTAAAAAAACCTAGTTCATTCTTTTCGTCTATACCATATGGATTTCAACTAGTTTGCATCTATACTTTTGCTAACAAATGCATAGATGCATTACATCCTAACCAACAGAATACCACATTACCATCGCAGATAAAGAGACGCAATAGACACTTCAAACGGAAATCCCTTTCAACCAACAACGATTCCAACACTGTTGTTAACCTCTCTGGTCACCATCTTACAGAGAGTGAAACATCTCTACTAGCAAAGGGTTTAAATTTCTGTCCAGTTCCTGGTCCTATCAACAGCACTAAACTATCCCAGGAATTGGATTATTTTGCCAGAAGCTTAAGAATTAAAGAATATTTTGCTTCGAAGAAAGAAGAGGAAGAACATGTGAACTCTAGTAGTGACATAGAAGGAGATACCAAATATAGATTTGTCAAAAAAAGTGAATGGGTCCCCAAACCTAGTAAGAACACAACTTTAGAGTCATTTATAGACAACGTTAAAACAGAAATAATTAGCACAGTTGAATCTTATACAAACAATTTTGACAATCTCTCTCCTGACGAACGAACTGTCTTAAGAAACTTAAGATCAAATGTAGAAATAGTCATCAAACCAGCAGACAAGGGTAGTGCGGTTGTGCTTATGGACAAATCTGCCTATATTCGAGAGGCTGAACGTCAACTGAATGATGACCGGTTTTATATGAAATTAGAATAGGACCCCACAGAGGAATTCAGTGATGAAATAACTAAGGAATTAACCAAATTGAACACTCTAGGCTATATTGATGATAAAACTCTCAAATACCTAACACCAGACAATCCAAAATCCGGCAGATTCTACCTTCTACCTAAAATTCACAAACCTAACAACCCCGGTAGACCTATTGTATCAGCTAACGGCCACCCGACAGAAAAAATATCTGAATTTGTGGATTACCATCTTCGACCACATGTTGAATCATTCCCATCATTTGTGAAGGACACCACTGACTATCTACAAAAGATGGCAGCCCTGATTCCCCTTCCACCGGGTACCACTCAGGTCACTATGGATGTCACCTCTCTCTATACTAACATTCCTCATGCTGATGGCATAGAAGCATGCAGAGAGGTCTGGGAAAGTCGTTCAGTCAAAGATCCTCCGACTGAATGTTTAGTCGCAATGCTGACATTGGTGCTAAAAAAGAACAACTTCACTTTTAATGGAGACCATTTCTTGCAAATAAATGGAACAGCTATGGGAACTGAAATGGCTCCATCATATGCCAACATAGTTATGGGTAAATTAGAAAAAGGACTTCGACAATCGTCTATTGAAAAACCACTTTCTTGGTACAGGTTTATTGATGATGTTGATATGAAGTGGATACATACTGATGAGGGATTACAAAACTTCATCACACGTGCCAATAACATCCACCCCTCTATCAAATTTACTTATTAAATCTCAAAATCTAGTATATCTTTCCTCGATACTTCTAGCTCCTTATCTGCAAATGGTGAGTTGTCCACTGACATGTATTCCAAACCAACAGACACCAACCAATACCTTTTACCTAGTAGCTGTCATCCTCCTCATGTGACAAAGAGCATTTCTTATAGTCAAGCTCTTAGACTCCGACGAATCTGTTCCACCGATGATTCGTTTAAAAGGAGACTAGGGAAAAGGACACCTTAGAAGAAGGGGATACAGGAATAATAACAAAAAAAGAATTTCCAAAAAGCCCAGCAGACATCGAGGAGTACCCTTCTTCAATATAAAGAAAAACACAAATGCAATAGAGTTCCCTGCGTACTAACTTACCACCCTTGTTTGAAAAACACAATTAGCACCATTCGTGAACATTGGAAATCGATTGAAAAAAATCCTAGATTGTCAAGAATCTTTCCAGAGCCCACCATGGTTGCGTTTAAACAACCCAACAGTCTCCGCAACTTATTGGTACGAGCAGAGATTGCAAAGCCCAGCACTGCCGCTGGCAGAAGTCAGTCTTGTGGAGACAAACGCTGCAAATGTTGCAAACATATGGAACCCTTGTCTACATTTAACAGCAAAGTCGCAGGTAAACAGTACAAAATATTCACTACTGTTAACTGCAAAAGCTCGAATGTCATTTACATTCTTGAGTGCCCCATCTGTGGCGTACAATATGTGCCACTGTGGCACCAAATCGCCTGCACTATGTCTATGTCTACGTTTCACCCCGGTTAATGAAGCTATATTTTTTATATAGCGGATTTGGCCGAGGGGTCTAGACCGCTGGACATAGTGCAGGCGATTTGGTGCCACAGTGTCACAACGGTGTGAGTTCGAATCCCGCTAAGGGTAAGCAAAAATTTGACTGTTAAAAATTTAATTCAAACAGTGTTGGGCTTAATTTGTAGAAGTATATATAAAAATTTGATATTAACCCTGTATTTCTGATGTTTCAGAAATCCGCAGGATAGATATATTATATGGTTGTCACAATACTTAGACGTTTGTATATAATTTACTTACTGTGACTGAATGACAAGTAACTTTGTCATCCTATATAATATATACAAAAATGCTGAATTAGATTACTGTCAAATTAATATGTAGTGGTTACGAAAATTCCATCGTCACACGCTAGTACACATGTACTATGTCTATGTCTACGATTCACCCCGGATAATGAAGCTATATTTTTTATATAGCGGATTTGGCCAAGGGGTCTAGACCGCTGGACATAGTGCAGGAGATTTGGTGCCACAGTGTCACAACGGTGTGAGGTCGAATCCCGCTGAGAGTAAACAAAAATTTGACAGTGTTAAAAATTAATTCAAACAGTGTTGGGCTTAATTTGTAGAAGTATATATAAAAATTTGATATTAACCCTGTATTTCTGATGTTTCAGAAATCCGCTGGATTGATATATTATATGGTTGTCACAATACTTAGACGTTTGTATATAATTTACTTACTGTGACTGAATGACAAGTAACTGTGTCATCCTATATAATATATACAAAAATGCTGAATTAGATTACTGTCAAATTAATATGTATTGGTTACGAAAATTCCATCGTCACACGCTAGTACACATGTACTATGTCTATGTCTACGATTCACCCCGGTTAATGAAGCTATATTTTTTATATTGCGGATTTGGCCGAGGGGTCTAGACCGCTGGACATTGTGCAGGCGATTTGGTGCCACAGTGTCACAACGGTGTGAGTTCGAATCCCGCTGAGGGTAAACAAAAATTTGACTGTTAAAAATTTAATTCAAACAGTGTTGGGCTTAATTTGTAGAAGTATATATAAAAATTTGATATTAACCCTGTATTTCTGATGTTTCAGAAATCCGCTGGATAGATATATTATATGGTTGTCACAATACTTAGACGTTTGTATATAATTTACTTACTGTGACTGAATGACAAGTAACTTTGTCATCCTATATAATATATACAAAAATGCTGAATTAGATTACTGTCAAATTAATATGTACTGGTTACGAAAATTCCATCGTCACATGCTAGTACACATGTACTATGTCTATGTCTACGATTCACCCCGGTTAATGAAGCTATATTTTATATAGCGGATTTGGCCGAGGGGTCTAGACCGCTGGACATAGTGCAGGCAAATTGGTGCCACAGTGTCACAACGGTGTGAGTTCGAATGCCGCTGAGGGAAAGCAAAAATTTGACAGTGTTAAAAATCTAATTCAAACAGTGTTGGGCTTAATTTGTAGACGTATATATATATAGTCTAGAGAATTCAACCTCCAGTGCATCGATAGCAGCTGCAGTGTATAGTATGTACATTTCACAACTTATTCTTTATTGTGGAAGCCTGTTTTGAACCCAGATTGATGTTATCCATTCAAAAGCTCATGGTCGTGACCATGACCTAACTGATCGTAATGGAAATCCATCTCACAAATACGATCGGACATCTAATCTGAGTCATAGACCGTCTTTCCTAATTATGGATTTGACTTTACCTCGATGGGTGTCTAATAAGAGGCAGACACTGCGTACTGTCCTCAGGAGTACACGCATTGTTTTATAGGGTTCGGTTGTCTCACTTTAATGCTTTGGGGTTTGGTTTGTGTTGATTATGTTTGGCTACTAGTATATCTTGAGTTGTAATAGTCCGTGACTTTTGGTTAGTCTTATTCTGATGGTTTCTTTTCTATTTTCTTATGATTTAATCCTCAAATAATTTCTGCTCGTCGCGGGTATGTTAAGGCTGCCTACGAGAAATATACAACAAATACATGCATTAAAGAAATCAATCTTCCAAGACACAAAACATTCAAACAACGAGAATATTTTCGATTTTGACAATAACAGCTTAAAGGGTGGTACTTGTTTTATGGATTTTGACCTACAGTCGAACTTCGATGGCTCGAACTCGAAGGGTCCGACAAAAATAGTTCGAGAAATCGAGAGTTCGAGAAACCGGGGCTTGTGATGTCCGGAAAGGGTTCATGTGCGAACCGGAATCGATATCGGTTTATATATTTCTGTTAATTTCCTGGACATTGGATTAAAAAAAATTGCGTTTATTCATTGCATTTCATAAATCTTATTTTTAAGTATGAGTTTTTGTTTTTATTAAAATAAAAATGTGTACTGTTATATTTCTTGCTTACTTTTGTGCACGAGGATTGATGAGTATAATTGCATTACGTAATTATGTCAATGACCTCGATTCGGATTTGATAGCAATGTATTGGCGCACATTTTAATTAATTTAAAACTACTTCAACAAATTTGCCTACAAAGGAGTACATAAATACAATTTGCCTACATTAGGTTATTAATTAAGGATTATATCATTAAAGATCAAGCTTGGCATTTTACAGGTATGGCTTCGATCTTTACACCTTTTACGACCAATTAGTCATGCAAGCTGTCAATAATTTTAGTTCGAGTTATTCATGGTTTTTTCAATGGATTTTTAGTATTGGGACTGCTGATTTAGTTCGAGTTTTCGAGAAATCGGTGTTCGAGAAATCGAAGTAATTTTAACATTGATTATATAGGGGGAAAGTTCCGTACTTTGATAGGTGTTCGAGAAATCCCGGGTGTTCGAGCCATCCGAGTTCGAGCTACTGAAGTTCGACTGTACTTTCATTTTGCAAGGATTTCCCTTGATGATCACGTGACAAGGTTTTATTTATAGCTCCTCTGTATTTTAAACGCAATGGCCCTACCTTTTATGCACATTTCTGCTGCACGAAATTTTGCCAATATATGTAAATGTGTGTCTTTTTTCAGATAAACACTGGCGATAGTCACATGGGATGCTTAAAAGAAGGAAATCTGTTAAAATTTATAGTACCAAAACAGTACGTTGGGAACCTCGCATTCTTCAACAAAATATTACAGTACAAATACCTTTAAGGCTCTATCGCCACTTAAAAAATTATTCCTGGTGGTTTTCCGAACAGAATGATATAATGGTGCATACAAAATTATGCGGACAAAAGGTAGGGCCAAGCCAATTTATGTTGACGTCTACAAGGCGACAAATCCCGAACATTGTTTACAAACGTTTTTGCGATTCAGTGTCAGGGAAGATAACTGCTCTAGTTCATAGCGCGCCAATTTTGAACAGTGAAGAACCATTGTTTTTCGTCATTGTAAAATTTTTGTCTTGCATTTATATGTATTTTATGAAATAAATTTTCTCATAATTATGTATATGGTGCTTTAAATACATTCCAATTTATATGTACTCCATAAGTTTCCTTACACAAGAGCCTTGCAGAAAAAGGGGGGTAGGGTTACACATCGACATTGTTTTGCCGTTTAGTATACTGTTAAGATTCCAGTTCACTTGGTAAGGGGTCCATAACAAGAAAATAAAATCATATAAATTATACGAAAACTTTAAAGTTTTTAGTTATTCCTTTTGTCAATCCATATATAGCTTTTATTATAAAAGAATAACATCTACATAATGCACACCACGACATATTTATCTGGTTCAGAACCCCTTCCACTCAAAAATATAATAAATTGTCCACTAAATTTCTGGATAGGAAACAGTTGCATAAATGCCAATTTACTTCTTATTATGCTTTTATTTGTGTTTTGGCTTAACTCATTTATGTTGGTCACCTACATAAAATTGCACAAACAATATTTTTACTTACCTTTTAAACACTTTTACTTATAGAATAAGTTTATTTGATAATGTATCTTACCACTGATCTTATAACTACCAACTTCACAATTACATTTATTTATTCCAATTTATTCTGCATTTACTGCAGAACATTTATGTTCCTCCATGCTAGATAATCTGTGCAAGAAGAACAACAAGAACAATCCACTTTTATCAGTCTTTATTGGAAACATCAATCAAGTAGTAACATCATCATCAAACAACATAAAAATTAATTTCTATTGTTTAAAGCTCATTTTACAAACATACAATGAATATCTGCAACTTTGTGAAAGTAATAATTTCAAGGTCGACAAAAGATACCACTGCTATTAACTATTTCAACAATCCACCATCTAGCAGTGCACAAGAACAAACACCAATGTATAATTCATCCCTATCTTTAAAACAGCGTTTTGACAACTATTCAAGATTCATGCAAAATTATCCATCTCTGCAAATTCAGGATTTCAAAACATTTTGTAAAAAGGTAGATAAGATACAGGACAATGTGTACAACAAAAAGTACTACAACAATGCAGGTAAAACTGGTGAGAGAGAAGTTTTCTTGTCCCATTTCAACCTAATAAAATGGTTGCAACTCCCAGGAAATGAAAGAAAACAACATACATTTGAAAACTGCCTCCCATGCAACACAGTACATCTAGAAACATCTAAAATTCACCAATCAATTGCCAAGAGTTCAGTTCAAGTTGCAAACATGAGCGAGGTATTAGTTCAAAACATGTCAACTCTGATACAACCATCAACAGCCAATGTGAAAGCTAACCGGACAGCAACAGCATTGATCAATGTCTTGAATCCACTTTTCGAAAAGGAATTCAAAAAATCATTTGAAAAATGTGTGGCCGATTCTCTTCACTTAACACCAAGAGAAACACCATCAGATAAGAACAAAAAAATAGTTACACTGTTAAAAGAAAATAAAAACAAGATCTGTGAAGCATCAACAATCAACAACGTCGACATTGAAAACTTTCTATCCTCTGGAAAATCATACCAACAACACGACCGCGAGAGAATGCTACTATTTAACACCCGTAATGAAGCAGAGCAACAAAAAAATGAGCAATTAGAAAAGGAAAAAATGGGGATGCTTGCCCCTAAGAAACACCATGGAAAATTCGAGAACTACAGTTTCAACAAGGAAGATTTTCTTCTTGAAATTCAATCATTAATTCCAAACGGCATAGTTAATTGGACCCGACTAGGTAAGAAATATAACG
This sequence comes from Limnoperna fortunei, assembly GCA_944474755.1. Classification (NCBI taxonomy): domain Eukaryota; kingdom Metazoa; phylum Mollusca; class Bivalvia; order Mytilida; family Modiolidae; genus Limnoperna; species Limnoperna fortunei. The sequence continues at coordinate 89,175,445 of OX104114.1, read as the reverse complement.
TCACACATAAGGTTACAGGAAACTCGTATCATCAATCGTTCTATTCTAGTAATTGTTTGTGTTGTTTTAACGCTACTCCCATTAATTTTTAAGGTTTATGATAGCGTCAAGATTTGATTTGGAGGTGACTCTGAAGTACACCGAGAAAACCCAAAAACATTCCATAGGAAAACAAGCAATCCTTGTGAATTTAGATTTAAGTCGAGCCCATCCTGCCGGCAGTAAGAAAAACAGCAAAGAAAACCGACCGAACAACAAGAGCCAAAAGTCATGGGACAGTTACAAATCCGGATATAGACAAAACGCAACACAAATACCAAAAACACAAAAAACAGAAAGAGAGTAACCCGAACCCAATAAAAACCATGGGTGCACTCAGGTGCTCCGGACGAGTAAGCAGTGCCTGCCTCTAATTAGACACCCGTCGAGTTACTCATTGTCATGTCTAGGGAAAAGTCAAATCCAGGAATAGGAATCACTACCTATGACTCAGCAAAAATTCAGATCGTATTTGAGACACTGATTTCCCATAACGATCAATTAAGTCATGGTGACGACCATAGAACTTCTGGAGAGATAACATCGATCTAGGTGCAACAAACCCTTGTTTGAGTAGTTTAGAAGTCAACAACAGGGATCGGTCTAGAAAATCGGAATACCGATCGCAGGATCTAGAATAACGTATAAGTTGTGAAATGTACACCATATGCTGGAGATGCTGGAATGTTCGAATCCGCAATCTCAGCTTTGATAGAACACGTGATCAATAGTAGACGAACTACATTAACCACTCGGCCTAATTATTCGAGCAATCGATGGTGATGAAAATTAAATTAAAAAAAATATTCCCCCTTCTAATAATATCAGAGCAATGTGTAGCCCATTTCAAGATAGGTATATGTTATAGTTACAAATTTTTAACTTGTGAGATTAGTTTTATAAGATTAAATGACATTCAAATTTTATACCTTTTTTGCTCTAAACTTGCCATATGACATTATGTCAAAAATAATAAATAAACATTACCTTGGGGTTCCTGAGGTTGAGAAGGTCCAGCACCATCTTTGGTTATATTTTCTGCAACGAGAGTTACATACGTACTACTCAATACACAGTTTTGAAGATAATTCTTAAAATCCGTGTATCACAACAAACGTTATCTGGGCTTAGAGTTAATGCAACAAGAAAAGATAAGTACAAGTACTTAACATTTTGTCGTGTTAATTCTAATACCAATATATAAACTTAATTAAACTTGTCTAATTACAGGAAGCAACTGCCTATTCATCCGGAGGACATGAATGCAACCATGGTTTTTTTATTGGGTTTTGGTTATTCACGTTGTTTATATTTTTTAAATGTTTTGCACTTTTTATGTTTGCATACATCCTGACTTGACATTGGCTGTTGTTGTTGTTCAGTCAGGTTCCTTGATATTTTACTAAGCACCAACAATTGGACTCGTCAGGGCTATGCTGACGAAAGCCATAAGTTTCTGACCAGAATCGTTTGCAAAAAACTTCTGCCATGGTAAAGACAGTGATCTCAGTAGTTGTCTTGGATAATCATAACATCATGACAGAAAAAGCAGATGACGTTGGCATTCATCCGGAGCGACTGGCGTGTTGAAAGAGTCGAAGATCGTTGTGCCGACCTCGAATGTAAAATCTCCACATGTGTTAGTTTGCATCAGATTGTCAAACAACATCAGATACCATCGGCGTGAGTTTAGAACTTTATTACATCTCTCGAAGAAGAACGCATCGATTCCGCTCCGCTGTCAAGGTGGTATTAAGGCGTTCAAGACGTCGATCAGAAAGATTGAATATTTGTGTTTGGTGGATAGGAGTTATCTATAGTAACACCTCTTGTAGATGTTGAACTATACATAGATGAAGCTGTTTTTGAAAGACAAATAGACGATGGTAATCCAACCATCACGATCGCAGTAGATTGTTGTTGAGGAGCTTTGTCATGTCACAATAGTCCTGCCGATGATATTTGTCTTGCTGCGTTTTCAGACATCTGTCGTAACCGACAAATGTGATATCGTGCTTGATAACGTTCTTCTTGACAGCCTCTCCCGTCTTGGTGGTGTCATCCTCCACCTTTTAGGCATACATCTTAGCCAAGAAGTCCTAAAATGCAGTCATCACATCACTCGTCCTTAAAGATCGCGATCATCTTTTTTTTACACTTTTTTAAATATGTGGCACGATGACTTTTTAAATCGGTATGGAAGTTAGTGTTCTAATCTTTGTACATCCTGAGTCACGGAGATTGCTTAAAGCAGATGATACGGTGCACCTTTGTCAACTCCATACCCAAATTGTCTGCTTCCTGTGAGCATATTTTATTTTCTTTATTTAACGTTTGTTTTATTACTTTTTTTGGCTGCAAATGGTACTATGAAAAAAGAATAGAGTCTACAATTTGTATGATACATGATTTTGGGTCGTGTCACAATGTTAAGGTTGACTTTATTTCACATCAAAACTCAATGGCCTCCATTCATAAATACTTAAGCAAACCAAATTAGTTTGACATTTTGACAGTATGGTAGACCAGTCTAATTATGTGATTAAATTGAATAATAATAATTATTATTTATAAAAAAAACTTAAAGGCAGGAATTAAACTAACCATGTTAAAATACTAAATATATATATATTAAGAATAGTCTAAAATTAAGTTAATTTAATATAAAAAACAGCTATTGTTTTTTTAGAGCTTTTGCTTTAATCATTAACCATTCTTTTTGCCCTTGTAAAATGTTACATCGACAATTACACACAATCTTTATTATATTTTATTACGCAACTGCAATAGGGATAAAAAGGGATTAAGAGTATTTTTAAATTTGAGTGCGTTCGGAAGACACTTATTTGCGGACGTCAAAGAGGAACATCCTATTTTTACTTTGAAACAGTAAAATCGATCAATGAGCTGCTATAGAGTGCAGATTCTATGGGCGACCTACTAACAGCCCTCCCCTTAAAAACATACAAACAACCAAACGATGAATGAATAATTCTTAATTATAAGTCAGTGTTTAAAATATCTACACCAAACATATATATTTTTAAAGGGTGAAGTAAACTTTATAACAGTAAAGGATTTCCGCTTTTAATAGTGCTATTTAAGTTTACAATCTGGATGTTCCCTCAGAGGTTTCTCCAATTCTTCGACTGTACCAACTTAAAAATGTAGTCTTTTACGATGTCAGAATGAAGCCATTTATTTCGCTTTTTTTTCCTTCGATATTTGATTTAAAAACATAGTATTGGAAAATTCACAAACGATCAGAACACAAAACGTAGAAAACGCGATAAAAACAAAAACATGAAAACCAAAAAGGCAAAAATGGGAATTGATTTTCATTTCCAATAGATATTTTGCTTTTTTGACAATTCATGTTTTCTACTCTTGAGAATGCTGAATTAAGAAATAACCATTTAAACTAGGAACTGAGAATCTTGAACGAGGTTGAATATTTAACCAGAAACTTCGAATGTTGAACTACGATTTTAATATAGAATATTGGCACAGGAACTGCGAAAAATGAACGAGGAACTAACAATTTGAATATTGAACAAGAAACCACGAAAATTGAACTAGGCGCTACGAATTTTGAACTAGGAACTTAACATTCTGAACATTGTACAAGAAAGTTCGAATGTTGAACTAGGTTACTGTGAATATTGAACTAAGAACTAAACATTTTGCATGTTACACCAACATTGGTTCACGAAGATCGAACTAGGAACTAACAAATCTAATGTTAAATTAGGAACAGCGAATGTTGAACGAGGAACTGATTGTCCAATGTTGAACTTATGAGAAGTTTTTAGTATTTATTTGCTTGTTGAATGTTGAACGTTGTACCAGTATCCAACTGGACTATGTTTAGACAATCTTATAGTCGTTGCAAGAATATAGTAGGTTTGTTATAAGTTTCAGATAAATTAAAATTTATAGCACTATTCACATTGAGAAAGGTGTTATTTTTAATAAGACATAACCTTAAAACCAGGGACATATAAACCAGAAATGTTGAAGTAAAATATACTTGTAAAATGGAAATTACCTACCTCAGTATCTAAGCAAACTTTAAATTTATCAAAATAATTTGTCGATAACAATTTAATCGATTGGTTCTTAAATATGTCTGAAAAAGTATACCAAATCAACACTGTTGTCAACTATACAAATATCATTTAAGATTCTTGTCATTATAAACAGATTGGGCATTATATTTACGAATCTTTTGCCAGAAAACAATGGGTAAAATATCATGCCCACCCATTATTCTACGACAAAAGTATAGTATTATTTTAATTCTGACTTTTACAAATACTGCATTGAAGCGGCATATAAATGTGCGTTATTGTATGGAGGTACCTCGTAACACCTGATAATTTTAAAGTTAATATTTTGCCCCTATGCGCAAATTAATTCACGAGTAGATGTAACCATTTAAGAAGTGTTACTGTAACAAATTTTTTTTTAAAAATAATAAAAAAAATCTTTATACTACTGTGGTATTTTTCAGGTTGATATTAATTCTGTTAGAAGTAGACGCAGTGTATACTGTTTTACGCTTATATAGACCTGCCAAAACATGGTCCAAATTAATTGATATTTATAAAGGCAAGTCAAGATAGAGACAATTTACAGAATTTCAGACTAGTCTTTTCAATGGAGCCATTAGATCAGAGACAAAACTGATGTTATTATACCAGGAAAATTTAAATATTATTATACTAGCCAAGAGAGAGTAGAGTACACATGACACTAGATCATACTAATTTTAGAAAAATTTAAGTACACCCAAGACTAAGGTCGTGTACAACTATTGCTTAGACGAATAAAGATTTGTCGATTCAACGTGAGTATAATAAGAACAAAATCAAACATTTTACCGTTTTGAAGTGACAAGATAAACATCATTGATATTCATATCAATGTCGCCAAGCAAATGTATCACATGTCGTAAAATAATGGGCTCTGTTTTTCAATCAATAAATAAAACAATTCCTTAGAAAATTGCGATATAAACATTCACAAAGATCATTTTGCGGTATCACAAAATTACCGTGTAATGGAATTGCAATTACATGCAATGAACTAGCATTTTCGTAGACATTGTCTATAGGTCTACCGCTGATGTCGACACTGTTCTATTCGTGAGTTATAAAATACGCGGCTACTATGTTACCTAATAAGTTTAGTGCTAAGGTATTATCAAAATCCTGAAGAAGTGTGACACTCCAGCTTATATTGTTGTTTTTCAGAAATCTTATGTGCCAAGTTAGTTGTATCCAGTAATCTAAAATTTTCGATATAGTTAAGAGTACCCGTTTATGAAACAACAATTCTAAATGTTTCAAGCCTGATTTGCAATTAACTACACATTAAGTCATTAACTGGTATATCTTATAGGTCCTTATTGAGCTGTTGAGTATCTTGTTAACCATCAAAATTTAATTTATTCATCAAAGATTGCATCAAAAGATATATTTTTATGTACATTAATATTAATTACAAATCCACAGATAAATTTGCACTTTACGCCATTTCTTAAAAATACCTTGTTTGTTCAGTATTTTTTACCGTGGCGCATTTAGGCCTCACATTTTTAATTTTTGCAAATTGTTTTTCGTGAGCGCTCGAGCTAATGTCTCAAGGCTACCATTTGATGCACTTAAGGTGTACATGTATACTATTTGGATTTTCAACATCCATGCACAATTAAGGGTATCCGCTTATAATTCTTGATCCAGTTGGTGTTGAATTAAGACTATAAAAAAGTCTTATCAGACGAAGGGAACTATTCAACAGGAACAAACTGCATTTGGCAGGTTGACCCTTATAACAAGTAGAAGCCGTACGTTAAGTTAATTAGTGAAAATTTCAAGATGACATATAAGGATTGCAGGTGGGTAGATTTAACAATGCAACGAACTTATAATGAACTTTTGGCTAATATAAAAACAATGAACAATTTCATAACTATTTTAAACAAACTTTTATTTTTACTGTCCTTATATATCCAGGTGTATCAATAGTTGAATTGAACTTTTATCGATTTGATCTTTATTGATGTTATATTTGTGCTTTATAAGAGATTATAAATAGACGGAAGGTTGGACAAAAAAAACAAGATTTACAACTGCCATATCCGATTGCATTTGAATCATTGTCATTATAATTTAGATCTTGGGTCAATTACAACCTGCAACTTCTAAAATCATAAGATTTTAAAATCGACGTTTGTAAGCCGGTGAGTTATTGCGTCCGTCGTCGTTGTATGTAAAATTTGTTACATTCTTCGTCTCTGTAACCAAATTTGAAATCAATCCTTTGAAATTTCCTATTTTGACCCTTAAAACAGTCTAAGTCGACTTGGAAAACAAGACTGACCTGGAAAGGGGAACAATCCGTTTAGTAGAAGTCGAGAAATCTGTTACAAAAGTTTGCACCGGACGGACAGACAGACGGGCAAGGTGATTGCAATATAGCCCCATCTCTTACGAGTGGTAGTATACTATGTTTAACAGAGGACTCTACTTTCAACTGTCATCTTTTGTGAAACTGCAAAGCTAATTTAAGCCATGTAAATGTTAGTCGGATTGTTCTCTTAAAAGTTTGTTTGATTATATGATCAAACATCTATGAATTGAATTGCGGGAATTACTTTAACATAGAAACCTACAGGATAATGTTAAAATAGCTTCCTAACTTAAACTGTTGAACCTGTTGCAACCAAATCGGAAAGGGACGGTCTTATGAAAGATAATTTTATTTATGCCAGTAGAAAATTGAAAATTACAGGAGTTTGTTTTAACATAAGGGTAATGCTATCTTCTTTGCATAACGAATAAGGTGAGAGATTCAGGCTCTTTAAAACATCTGGTTATAGATTGTGTCATGTACATTTATTTCCCAATCTAAATTTTAATCTATTTGTTGTAGGCAGAGCTTTATGACATCGTTATTATGTAGAATATGTATCCAATACAAAAAGACAATAAAAGATCAATTGTCATATGGTCGTCCTGAATTATTCGTCCTTGAACCTAGTGCATATGGCACCTTTGACTACCTACAAAAAAATTCGCATTGACAGCGGAAAAATATGCAAGGGAGAATGCATATTTAAAGAAGACAATATTTGCGATGAAGATATCCAAATGTTTTGTTGCAATATCATGGAAGAAAAGGGTGGTGTAAGGCAGAGGACGCGTTTAGTGATAGATGGTTATTGTAGATATATTGAGAGAGAAACAGACTTTGCTTTTGGAATGAAGCTACTTATCCGATTTTTAAAGCAAAACAAGACACGTTTCATTTGAAATTTCTACATGTTGTTGTTGTTTTTATGACAAATTCGGTTTGTTTTTTTTACATACAATATTGGAAAGCACGACAAACAAAATAAGCCACAATGTCATTACAGTCAAAAGTATTTAGTCACTTTCCATTTCTACATTGCTTTCTTATGCATTTTCATAATTGTTTTTCAAATAAAGGAGGAGCATTAAGGGCCTAAATTGGCCCTAAAATTTGAAAGCTCAAATAATCAGTTTAAACTTTGCTGTAAAATAGAAAAAATATCTTAATAAGTCTTATTTACCATATTTGTATATATTTTATACATATAAAATACTGTATGGAGGTCATGAAATGGGGTCAAAGTCACGAATTTGACAAAAATCCTTAAAGTTTAACAACAATCAAGGCATTATTAAACATTTAAGTACCTCCACATTATTTGATCATACCCATAACTAAACATTGTTTTCTCATCAGACAGAACATGTACATTGAATATTTGTTGATCCAAGGAGACAATAATTTCTAAAGTTTAGTTATAAAAACCACTGCATTTTAAACATTGTTCTGCCGAAATTAGTGCTCTCGGCCTATTGTTCTGTCAAAATTGAGGTTAGTTTGGGAACTATTTAAAAAATGATTGCAGAAAGTGATGAGTATTTTCAGCATTTTGGAACACATCCGTTGGTTGCCGATGATGAGACTGAATAGATCTTTTCTTAATTTACATATAAAGTTTTATGTAAATAAGCTCTTCAAATACTAAAGCACCTGCATAACAAATTTCATTAATCCAGGGCGTAAAGTTCGGACGGTTAATCGTACTAACTGCTTGTACGCGGAACCACTGCCAAAGTATTCTTTGCTCGCAGCTATGCATTATTTTTTGTTTTAGTCTTGAGTGTTGATTACTTACGCCGTTATGTTATTTTCATTTGTTACATACATGTCATGTATTCGGGCTAACTAGCTATTTAGTGTTTAAGTACATAGTTCATACGGGAACGAAACACGCGTTAAGTTCAATCATTGAAAATGCACACCTGAAGGCTGTCCTATCAAGGTGACGGAGTGGCAATGGTTTATGTTCATGCTCCAGCAGCAAAAAGATCACATATGAATATAGAACAAATATACAAACACCCATTTAAAACTGTTATTTTGAAATCTATAATGGAAAACAGATTGCAGCCGTTTGAAACAAGTTCTACGTGTAAACCAAGTACAGGGACTTTTGTTCCGATCTATCAATATAATTTCGAAAATTAAACCACTTTTTGTATGACCTGCGAAAATTAAAACAAACAAGTACTAATTATCTAAGGTATGACACATTGGCTCTAACAATATATAATTGATTAGATGGGATCAAGTCTCTGTGAACCCAGTTTGCATTCTTCAAAGAAAAAATACTGATAAGGAAAAAGTTGGTTTTCTTACTGAAATTATCAACACTGACAAAAATACTAAGTAATTGGAATTTTGGTCTTGGCACCCTTAATCATTTATGTTGCTTTTCTGTTTTGTCTGTCAAATTTGTTGTTAAGTCGTGCCTGTCCGTCATATTTTTCTTTGCAACTGCATGCAGTAGGCTCATGCTATTTGGGTAATAACTTTATCCTATGGTTCTGTAGGGTTTATGCGTTTTCATGGTACTCGCTTATCTACTTCCGGTTTACCAAATACTTATTTCGATCACATACAAAATTTGCGTCGCAGTTTTCTCAGCAACACATGCATTGGGCTCTGTTGGCTGTCAGCTTTATATCATGGCAGGTACTGCAAGGTGTATTACGTTACTGTGGTCCTAGCATATCTACTTAGCCTTGTTAAGTTCATCGTATTTATACGAATTCCGCAACGTCTACGAAAGCGGCTTTTATTCTACAGGGCCTCATAGCATTAAGAATCCTTCTAAAGGTAAAGCCTGATATATTGATTCCATAGTTTAAGTGTCGATACAATCTCCGGTTAAATGGAATAAAATGAAAATCAAACTGTCTGGTTAAACCACTCCTCTTTGTCAAAACAAACATGTCCTCTTAAGGGCAGTGAAAAGTAACTAAAGCAGAAAACAATCAACGCAAATTTATATAAAAAATATGTGACCTAAATGTACCACGGTAATTTTTTGCTCCAAATACACACATATAAAGACAATAGAACTCTAACGATCGTTATATGCATGTTTAATTCGTGTGAAATTGTGAGTTTTTTGCAGAATAGTTTTAAACAGTTCTATGCATCCTACTTACTTTTCTTTATACATCTTATCTTTCTAAGTTTAAAAATCCATACAAGTACACGTGTTAAACTGGCAGATATCACAAATCCGCAAATTGTCCACCATGAGAACTGAATCCAGCATTGAGGTTCGCAATTTTCTACTAATAAAATGAATTAATACTGCAGTTAGACAATGTATACTGCGATACTCATTAAATGTCTGTCACAGACACTTATTCCGTTGACTCAGTCAAAATTTATCTGTTACAACCGCGGTTCCGTTGTATAAGTCAAAAATTTTTGTCGCACTCATTGTTCCGTTGTATCTTATAAATAATTTAATTTGCTTTATTTTTCTCACTTTGTGACATTTAGATATTTGTTATTGAATGTTCAATTGTATTTGTAAACGTTGTATGAAACGATGCATTATGTTTGGGAACAATACAAGATCAAAGAAATCACTGTTAGTGGACTTTGGAAAAAAGTGTAAGCGTTTTTATGGACCAGTGTGTGCTTTAACACTTCGCACAAATGTACTATTTGTAGCTTATTTCAAATAGAACAAATACCTAGTGTTTAATAAGTTTGATGTTATTTTGGAATTTTAATTATTGATCTTATACATTTTATTTATTGTGCAGTGCTGTTGAAATTACAAAAACTTAATAGAAATTAAAATTAAGATATAGTTCATCAGTTATGTTTGCTTTCATATAAAGTTGTTCCAAGGGCTGAGTTGTTTCAGTAAACGGGCCGATCTGCCTTACACCCATATAAACATTTTTACACTTTTAGCTGAGGGTTATTATAGAACATATATATTTAAAAATAAACGTTTACATAAAATAAATTGTAAAAATATTAATCAACCGGTGTTAAAAAATTACAAATAATCATTTCCAGACGTTGTGATAGACATTTGTTGACCAATACAACGGAAAAGCTGTTATAAAATATAAATTTAAACGGAAAATGGTTGCGCCGTTGTAACAGACAGATTTAGACTGAGTCAACTGAAAAATTGTGAAACGATTATTTTTTTTAAAATGAAACCTGCAATTTATTTTTTTTATAAACGATGTACGCATGGTGCATGAAAGCTGTGCCAAATGAACGCACAATCAATTACCTCTAGAAACAAATGAAAGACATAAAACACTCACTGGGTGATTGATGATCCTTGTGTTCCAAAATGTCTGAAAAAAAGCATTCGTACTGCAAAAAATATGTTTTGTAAAAAAAAAAAAATTTTTGGCGTATAACTAGTACAGTAAGACATACAAACAATACATACAGTTACAATATACGAAACAAAAAGTTGACGTAATATTTCAACACCAAATATTTTCGACAGGATTTGACATAGAAGTAAATAATCTTTTTGTTTTAATTCAACAGCTGCCAGCGGACCACAGTAGGTACGTGTTGTGAAAGCTTCCCTCACGTTTTCGGCCCCTTTTTAGATTTCAAAAATGAATTGTATTACAAAAGACAATATTCTAATTTTATTACTAGCATTCGTACTTATTTAGTGGCAGTTTCAATTGAATGTTTCTTGTTCCATATTATTTTAGACTACAGCGGTTCAACAAAACAAAATGGACGAGAAGACGTCGATTTCTTTAGTTTTTAAATACAGTGTTTTTACCACATCGTAATAAATACAGTAAATTGTAATTATATGTTATGTATTTATACGTTACCGTCGGGAATAGTTACTTCCACACTTCCTTTGTCTATTTTTGTACCATGAAAACAAGTCCAATTCCCATTAAGACCTTTATTAAATCCACCACGTATTTTCAAAACTGTTTCACTGGTTTCTATATGCTGTGTAATATTTCCTTTTGAATACATGTAGTCAGGAAAACAATCGCCTGGTTTACTATAATTGACTGTTCTTATTGGTATGGTGCAATGTCCACATTTTGTACCAACTGGATCCTCTATAGTAACTTCATAGCGCAAATCATGAACTTTGCATGTTATAATAAGGAAGTTATCCTTCATTTTCCAATTCATGCAGATGTGTATATCACACAGCGTCGAAACTATAGAAGCAAAACAATACAAAAGGTACGCTAAGCTGTAGAATAATTGAATGAATAATTTTAATTTGCTACATAATACGCTTACTATTTGCAATCTGCGCAAAGCACAATGAATCTCGCAATTTAGATAACTTAAAAGCAAGCATGGTAGATGCGAGCTTTACGGTTACATGCATGAGTGTAAAAAAAGTTAAGTAATACATATGAAACAAACCCATTTCAGATGGTAGCTGAGCTATCAGAAGAAAATATTGTAGACGAGCATAAACTGATTTAAACTAAAGTAAAAGTAGAAAGTAATAGTAATTTTGACATCCATAAAATGAAAGTGTTTAATTTTTATGTAACGACAAAAATGTCAGACAAATGTTTTACAATCTCAGAAACACTGCATTATTTTTTCATTTTTGTGACGTCACTAACACATTAATGAAAGACGTCACGTCATCAATGGAATGAATGGAATGCAGAGGCAATGGAAAAAAGAGGGTGCTCTGAAGTAACGTCATTAACCATAAAATATGCGATGCTCACCTATATTCATTTTGCAGAGGGGTAATTATGTTTAGGTTAAAAAGTAAATAAGAAGATCCACAAAAGAGTAATCAAACGAACAAACTTTATTTAAGATTACTAAGCCCCGAGTCGAAGAAAACACACAAACACAACAGGCAAAGATGCTCTAAACACATAAGGTATGATAAAATTAAGTGTAACGAACGAAAGGATAGAACAGATAGTTATCTAAAGATGTCTATCTCTGTTTCGCAGATAAACATTAGGCCTAAATAATTTACGAGGGCGACCATAACGTGTCCTAGGGAAAATTTAGTAATTTATAGGCCTTACGCTGAGTCATTCATCAGTCCAGAAAATCACTATAAGAATTGCAGTGAATTCTAACTTATTTGTGATATTATTACGTCATACGTGGATATTTTAGAAATATTACTACAAGGAAATGGGAAATAATAATTTAGAAATTGACCTTTCTCTTTCTGGTTTCCTGACCTTCGTTCACGATATAGATATTAACATAAAGCAAGCGTTAATTCGTTTGGTCTTTATGTGATTCGAATAAAGTCACCAAAGTTATAATTGTTTAATTATAGAAAATTAGTTTGTTTACGAAAGGCTGAAATTAAACGGTAGCTCAAGCTTGTAAAAACCAGCATCAATGAGATACAATTAGGACAAAGAGCTCTTCGTAGCATTTGATTTGCCAGTTATTGTTTAAAAAACACTATACACGACACTTATGTACGTATGCATTTTATGATATCTCCTTCGGTAGACTATATGTTAGTATCAGATAATGAGTTAACAAAGATCAATGATCATTTCTTTTAAACACCTTTTTAGACATTAAAGAGTAAGAATTTGTTTTTTGTTAACCGTTGTGTGCTTGTTTCTTTGCTTTCTTTGTTTCGATTTGTTTTTGCTGTGCGTGGAAAATATGTTTTTTTTTGAGATAATAAACAATTTCCTACTTTTTATAACTTTCGTTGTAGCCATGATTTAATTTATCATTAAGGCAAAACATCTTAAACACAATCGTACATTTCAGCTGAGTCATGGGAAGTCTTTTCTCTAATTGGCTAGACGTTTCCTGGGACATGGCAACGAGTTACTCGACGGGTGTCTTAGTATCATTGCGTGCGCATTCCAAACCACTAAATTCGACTGTAGTTTTTAATACTTCTGGTTACTCACTTTCTGTTTTTGTGTTTTAGTATATGTTTGTAATCATTCTTCGACTTTCTGCTCATGCGGTTTATTTAGTCTCCTAGCTATTGTGTTTTCACCTTATAAATTTCTACAATACGTACCAGATACTCGGATGAGCAGTACTATTATTGCTTTTTCGTATAATTTTAAATTCATCTCTAACTTTTGATATTTTCTGAAAGACAATTAGGTCACTTATATCATCAACAAACCTTAATGATTATAGATGACATTGTTCGTGTTGATATGGAGACAAAAATGAAATTTGATCTCAAGACTTTTTGCTCTTCAGGAATAATCATTAACTTTATAAGCATAGTAGTAACCATAGTTGACGTGCCATTCTTAAACAGTATCGAGCTGCAGCAAATGTGAATTTCATACACCTCATTCAGATTTACATAACAACAGATTTTTGTGTTCTTTATACATGTCTATCTTGACTACAGTAATACATTTTATATACAGTATAGTCTATGTTATACTCACTTTTGGTTGTTTGAAAAGTTAATTGCATTATGAATTTATTTATTTTTAGGCACACAAATGATAAAGTCTTAAATTTGATGACTGCTATTTGATTTCTATTACAAATTATTTTTAAACAGATTGAGACCTCTATATCTATTAATCCCAGGATGTTTAGTGTGGAGTCAGAATCAGACAGATAAAATTTCTGCATAAACTCGATTGAATAATTTAAAAAATGCCTGAAAAGTCTGATATTACTTGTAACCTCGATATGACATAATATTTTTGTACTATAAAGACGTTCTAAATAGCTGTGAAATAATAGAATACAAACATTGAAAATTATTACAGATAAATCATGCAAATAAACTCGTAAATCATTCTTCGAAGCAACAATTACATCTGGCATTCTTCCCCAATAAAAACTACACGTCATTATAAGTGAAAGTCGCGTTAGCCCACTGGTTATTATTTTTGCTAATCTTTAAAAGAAGTAATCTGTTGTAATTACCTTATTTATAACAGGTTATCAACACTGAAACAGCCCAAAGTTGCTTCCATCATCAAACGTTTTGTATGCAATATTATTTTTAAATATTATTTTTTAAGTATAATTCAGTATTAGTTTTATTTACTTTCGTTTTATTTCCGTAATGTCCCCAATTATACAACAAATCAACCTAACAAAACAAAATTAGCTTCGCTTCTGTCAAGTGATTAGATTCACGTAATTTAAAGAGGTATAGACAGTTTTTTAACAATGCATTCCCTTTAAATTTATTTAAACACAAATCTTGAATGTTTGCCAACGTTGGTTTTATCGAATTTGTCTTGGTTATAACTCAACTTTTTCCAGCTTTAAATTTTGTGATGATAATGGTAAGTATATATTATTACAAAGAAAATAATATTTTTAGGTTAAAATTCTCAGATCATATTTACAAAACCATACTTGGAGGACAAAAAATGTTTGTTTCTGGTTCAAGAAAATTTAACTCAATCTAATGGATTTTGTGTTCTTGGTAGATTACCAAGCAATGAATGATGGTATATTATTATTTATTGATTAGCTTAGACGAGAATTTGATGACTTATCAGATTTTATACTAATCTAACATTATGATTTTGATGGCATTGTATACATAATGAGTCTTTTCATTTTACCTTAATATGTAGTAGTACAGAAGAACATTGGTTAAATCATATACTGAACCGCAAAAGTAACTTTGCATTTTTAAAAATTGTCACGAAATAAAACTTTTAAATGTTGATTAAACAGTCTAAATTGCAACACAATGTTATAGAAAGTAAAATTTTATTCACTTTTATTATTTTCTCTTGAATAATATTTTTCACTGATGTTTAAGAACATTTGCACCTTGAGTGTCTTGTGGAACAGACTTGGCGGTAAAAGGTTTTTTAAAAATTGAAATGATTTTGATTTAAATGCTGCTCTAGGGGTATAAAAGGCATAACACAAATTTAGAGATTATAAGTATCAGTTGTGACACAAGAGTGTGCCACAACGGAGAGAACATACTTTAGTAGACTACATGCTGGACTGTCGGAACACGCCACCATCCAATTAGTGTTGACACAGTTCGTAGTCGGTAAGCTGTCTGAAGCATCAGATGTCGTTCCGCCAGAGGACATGTTGTTACATCCGACACATCCTCGTCTTTACTTGGCTTTTGCTGTAACAAAATTGGCGTAATCACCAAAAGTGTAAACATCTCATTACTGCATAACTACAGCAAATGGTAGAACAAGAATTTTAAACACAGTTGTATCCTGGAAAGGAACGCTTAGGGTGGTTCACAAATAATAGTATGGGTTGGAATTGGATTAAACGTAAAACTTAGTCTAGATATCTTCTAGAACCTTCGCCCAGGAGCAATAATGAAGATGTTCAATACATCGACAAAAGTTTTAAAAGATCCATCTCATGCAACATTTGCTTGTTATCAAAACAAGGCAGTCCAAAATGGTAACGCACGAGCAAATACAACAAGAGCAAGAAGGAATCACTTATTGCAGAATAATGTTAATGTTATGAAATGGCCGGCTTTTGGGTCCCGATCTAAAGCTTATTGAGCATTGATGGGACGAATCCAAAATTCTATTTCAGTGTAAACCAACCAAATCGCTTTTTAATTATTCCTTTGGCATTCATAAATCGTCTAATCAAATTCATAACGAAAATGTCCCGCTGTTATAATTGTTGGTAGTGGACATACACGTTATTGACGGCAGTGCCGTTAAATCATCAAAACTCTATTGCGCTATTGTGTTATGAAAATTTTGAGAATACATCACAAATTAGAGATAGTAGTTCATCGCATTTAAGATTGAAATTTGTTAAATGAATGTATTTAATTTAAAAATATTTTAAAAATCCTACCATTTGTATAATGTTGTATCGCGTTTCATTTGTGGTTCAAAATACTAAATAAAATATTTAAAATATCATAATCATTTACATTCTCCGTTTATCTTTAAAAGGATCGGTTTTTCAAGTAAACATAATAATTTGAAGCCTCTTTAATATTATTACTGTCCTTACATGGAATTATTTTTGTTTTTATGTAGGGGGCAATACGAACTATATGAAAGTATGCATGCGTGTTTTTTCAATGCGATATTTATTGTTACAACATGTATGATCACGTAAAGTATTTTAATGAAATTCATACACAATAAAAAGACTATATTTGTCTATTCAACTGTTACTTTTAGTCTGCCATATTAGAATGGAATCAATGAAAAACAACAAAAGATACTAAGTGTGATATTTAAATCTAGATTTTGTTTACTGAAACGTAAATTAGTCAAACATTTTTCATTGTTTCGGAAAGAAAAGTCATCCACACAACAAAGATTATACTAAATGCCTTTATTTTGTTTTTATGTAGGGGGCAATACGAAGTATATGAAAGTATGCATGCGTGTTTTTTCAATGCGATATTTATTGTTACAACAGGTATGATCACGTAAAGTATTTTAATGAAATTTATACACAATAAAAAGACTATATTTGTCTATTCAACTGTTACTTTTAGTCTGCCATATTAGAATGGAATCAATGAAAAACAACAAGAGATACTAAGTGTGATATTTAAATCTAGAGTTTTTTAATGAAACGTAAATAAGTCAAACATTTTTCATTGTTTCGGAAAGTAAAGTCTTCCACACAACAAAGATTATACTAAATCCCAACCCCCCTTCCCTTGGAAAAATTGTTTCGCTTGCATTTTTTATTATTCTATAGTTTACCTTTTTATTACGAAAATTCAGTAGAAAAAAATGTAGATACGATAACCTGTCCATGTGTTATAATATGCCTCTGTTGTTTAGTTGTTACAAATCGTCCTGGACTTTTGCTTCGGGAATTTTACATAATAAGTCAGCAATTGTTGTTTCTAAAGGGACCTTTACGATGTTTTCAAATGTCGGTCTGCGTTCGTGACGTTTAATGGTATTCGCACAAATCGAGAGACTTTTCCCTCCTAAACTGCAGACGAAGGATTTCGAGTGGACAACAATCGATTGTTCCTAAAGTACACTTCCGTTCTAGTTAAGGTCAAATTTTAGTATGGAAAATCGCCCTTTCAAAATTTAAAAACTGCCATATTTTAAAACGCTGAATATCTCGAGGAAATAAATATTGATTTCAAAAAGTACCCTTTTTGATCTACAAAAGGAGCATAAGCTGAACCATACGCGGAACGCAGTTTTCTTTTTTCACGCAAAAAACCCTCTTCACAATACGTCAACACTTATGTAGTCGTAGTGTTGAGCAAAAAAACCCCATTGAACTGTATACAAATCGTCATCCCCAATTAAAAAAAAAATATTGTATTATATTAATGGCTGGGCACTTATGACTTAAAAGTAAAGGACGGAAAATATGTTATTCAAATAACGTGACGATTTGTCAACAAAAGATTCACTAAGCGGAACAATGAGCTTGTATTTTTCGAACTACATCTACTAAATTTACGAGTTTAAAAACCATGGACAAACAGATGAACAATAAACGTTACAGCAACTGAAAATTGTCTGGGACCGCAGTGCTCGTCCCACACAGCTGCGCAGCGCGTCTCCAGGAAGTGGAAAGTGCAGGCCGTTTTGTTGATGATGTCAGATTATAACACGGAGTTTTGGGGAGCCACGGTCCTTGTACGATTAACGCGCGTTTTGTACATTTCGCAAAAAGGTTGGATCATTGTAGCTGCTAAAAAGACTAAATTTTTAGTCCTTGTTTACTTTTCTAATTGCAGTCAAACTTTTGTAACCGTTGGCCTTTTTTCCACGTAGATTTGTTTTACCCGATATTGAATCGCAAAATGAATCATTGAGAATCAAGTTTTGATTATGTATCAACATTATAGCAGCACCTGCATATGGTGTTTACAACTACCAATTAATCAGCTACTCAAAAACTTGTACTCAAAAGCTTGCAGCAAATATACTGACTTTTGCAAACGTCACCAATGTCTTCAGGAAAACCAATGTTACAGGAAAAAACTACTCATCTTTATACATTTAACTAAAGATACCATAATTTTTTAGGATTTCCCAATTTTTTAATTAAGTACACAGTTATTGTATTGAGATAATTATAGGATACACCTATTACTGACTAGGGTATATGATCCATAACCATCAATTTTCATCAACAAACCAATCCACACTATAGTAATGGAAGCGGGAGGTTTGGCATGAAATAAAACCTGGTGTAACCCCCCATTTCTTTTGAAATGCATGTACCATGTCAGGACCATTGCTGTAGTTGTCATATTTTAGGTTGATGGTTCTACAGTTTGCCAGTATCTTAGACTCTAATTTGTGGTGTTCGTTATTTTTGTTATTGTCTATCATATCCAGATTGCTTTGATCGAGGGTGTTTGCTGACAGAAATGCTAATTAATCAGGCTTTCACGGTGGCAAGATTGAATTAACTAAGAAAAAATGAAGGTGGTCGTCATTAAGTTGACCGTTACGGAATATCTGTGGTACATATGACTATTGATTTGTTCCGTTTGCCGTACCAAGTTTCCTTCCTTCTTAATGAGTTTTGACTATCCTTCCCTGAAATGATGAGTTTCGAATCTGACTAATTCGACAGTATGACGCGTAAAGACGAATTTGCTTATCTGAGAACCACCAACGAGAAAGCATCCGCCATCCGCCACCCGGGGACGCGTTGGGCAGCTTTGTTGGTCGAGCACTGAACCCTCACAGTATGGTCCCAGAGTTGAGGTCAGGGATATGGAAGATGTAACCAATTTAAGATGACCGTTTGTTGTTAACCATATTATGTTGTGCAATTATTATTTTTATGAGAACAGATAATCAGGCAACAATTAAACTTGTTTACGTTAAAAATTAAGTTCATTACAAAACAAAACGCTGTATATTGGGAGGACATGTGATGACATTTCAAGTTACGATTCATTTGATCAGTCTTTTTCGTCAATGCTGAACACTTGTCAGATAAAAATGATGAGATGGATTTTAAATAATAATGTACTGAAAACTACGTCGCCCCTCTATATTTTGCATCCAGCCATCACACAATCAAATAAAACATAAAAAAAGTGTAAAAATTGTCCTGACATGGTATATAGTATTACCAGTTGATTGATTAGATATTTGCAATACCCTCATCGAGCAGTATTTTAGCAATATTTCGGTCGAATACAAACAATAGGTTAACAGAAAATAAATCAATTCGGGAAAATAGACCAAAGGACACAAATTTATTTTAAATGCTTCTGAAAATGGGGTATGGGTAGCGGCGAAAATTTTACCTTTTTGTAGATGCTAGACCTAACTGACATTTAACAAAGGTGTCTCTAGCGTACAAGAAGAGTGGCACTTTTCAAACAAGTTTCCGAACGACAGCGTATCATCTATCCGCCATCCGGGGACGCGCTGGACATCTCTGTGGTTTAAACACTATGTCCCAGATTTAAGCATAAAGCTGTCTCAGGTCAAGAAGTAAGACAAGTTAAAAGGTCGATTGGTTTGCAAAACATTTTGGATACAGTTTACTTGTTTGCTGACAACTTTTTATGAAATTAATTACATTAATACCCAGAGAGTTTTTGTGGAGAGTGGTTGTCATACAGCTTAAACTTGTATTTGTGAACCGAAGTCAGTCAGCAAAGGACACCACAATTTCTGTTTTGTTCAGCTGAATAATTTCATTTTCGTCTGGATGACGAATGCTTATGTTGTACTTGCAATAATATAATTTTGAATAATACAATTTCGACTATACGTGTATTCATTAGTATGTCTAAAGTTATCATTAAGACGCCTCAAAACACCTTTTTGTTCGTCACGACAACGCTGTGGTGTAAGGAGGTTTCCACGGAAAGACCTTCTTTCGACTGCAAACTCGTCATCGCAAAGTTTGTCGAGCAAATAACCAGTTTGTTCGTGTTTCATTCGTAGCGTGTAATGATGTGAGCGACGAGCAATTTAACGCCATGATATTCCTTCTTTGATCGTACACCAAACCTCATGTCGTTGATTGTCAAAAAGTCGCGGCATACCTGCAATAATGAATGCAAAAATAGCACATGTAAAGGTGCAATTTATTATACAATATTTAATGTTTGAAAACACTCATGTGTGCATATCTTTCCGACATAACATAGGTCGGGGGTTCTCTCCGGGTACTCCGGCTTCCTCCCCCAATAAAAACTGGACGCCATGAAATAGCTGACAAATTGCTGAAAGTGGCGTTAAAATACCATTCAAACAAACAAACAAACCGACATAACAAGATTATTCATGCCACGACTGTTGAAGGGATTATTCACAACGCAGTCAACCATATAATTGTCAATTAAACTATTTCGAAACTCGTATGTTTTTATTGTAAACATATTAAATTAATTCGTTTGAATTATACGGTAAAATAAAGTGTTGCGTTTTCATTGGTATGTTATTTTAACGAGTAATAATAAACTATTTCATTATATTTACAGTGAAACTTGAAGCAAGCAAACCGTGTTTGACATGGTCTGTTCAAGACAACTCAATAACTATATTGTTCAGAAACAATTCTGTTTCATTACCCGTTTCGTTTTATGACCCGATTGGTCAAGAACAGGCAAAATGTTGTTCAAACAACAATAGCATAGCATGTGAAACGTCTCATCCATTTGGAAGGATAGAATACAAAAGAACTGCAATAATATTTACGATCGCAAGGATCACAGAACATTTTAAGTATGGAAATTGGTCTTGCAGACACGGCCAGAATACAATACATGTTCTCGTCTCATTATTAGAAGGTAAAGTAAAACAAAAATAGAACACAAATAAATTTGTAAGAAATATATGTATTAGCATCAGCAATTTCTGCCCTTAAAAATGAATGAGCTGATAAGTTGGTCACATTGACCCTTAAAAACTTTTATAAAGACGAAGGATAGCTGGATTGTCAGTAGATCAACATTTATACAAACAAATGTATAAATGCGAATGAAACGTTGAACAAAATTACAGAAGCAAGAACGTTTATTTATAGATATTAAATTTTCAATGTTCATTTTACAACATATAAATGAATAAATTAAGTTTAATTAAATTAAATTAAAATTTAATTTATCACAGAGGCATGTGATAGCTAATGGAATACTTACCTATACCCATCGAAACGCTAGCAAAACAGCTGCAATTGTGGGATTTGGCTGATCTAATTCTCTGAACTTTGCCATAAATGCTCAATAGGGTTCCGATCTGGACACAAAGCCAACCAAGACATAACATTGAAATTATTTTGTTGTAAGAGATCCCGTGTAGACCTTGTTGTATGTATGTTTTTGTTGAAATAGTGTGTAACGCCACTCTCAGCAATTATATCATGCAAGGTATATCATGGCATCTAGTTTTTATTGGAGTGAACGCCGGAGTACACAACGAAAACCTGCGAACTTCGTGGGAAAACTTGCATTCCTTGTCAATAAAGATTTAAATCAAGTGCACCATGCAGCATACCCACAATGCCTTGTTTTATGCGTACGTGCACTATCATGCTGGAATGTCCTGTTTTGATGTGCGAAATGTGGCAGATTATATATGGTGTCTCAAGACAAGGTTGATTTATCGGACAGCTGTTGCACCATTTCTGGAAGGTAATTGGATCAAGTTTTGCGTTTAATATTATTTCAACCCACACCATAATGTTTGGACCACTAATAATCCATTTCCAGGATACAACTTTCTTAAAGCGTTCTTCATACCTTCTTTAAACTCGTCTTACGTATAGGGTGTAGGTATGTAGTGCCGGATAATGCTTCTGTTCTAGTTCGGGTAGTAATACATGGTCTACCAGTCCGTGGTCTTTGATTTGTGCTGTTTGTGGTTTTGAATTGTATCAGCATACCTTTAATGATGCCGGTATAACAGTTTACGTTGTTTGCAGTACTTCTAGCGGATTGATCAGCAGACTAAGAATGCTTTGCTCTCTATATATTGTGAACTTAATCTTGGCATAGCTTCTATGTCAAAACTAAAACAATTATTAAAATGTGTTAGGTCCCCGCCACTGTTTTGCAGACGCCCTATAGTGACTAGTCTGTCCTTCAATTCGGTCCGTCCGAAACTAATCTTGTCCGAGCTATAACTTTTTACATTTTTTGAGGTAAGCTTTCGATAATTAGTATGTGGGTAGGTTATATCAAGGCGATGTGTCGTATACCATGGATGACCTTAGACCTTGACCTCAAGCTCGGGGGGGGGCGCAGATATTGGTTACATCTCACTGATATCTAGTTATGCCTTTCATACCTTACTGCAGCATAAAATTCATAAATTATTTTAAAAAAATTTACCGCTAAGTATGTCCTTCCTGATGCTTAAGGTTCGGATGTTCTTTGACATCAGTGAAAAATCATTCAAGCAAAACTTTAATTTAAAAATGTGGCTTACGCTTACCTTATGTTCCAATTAAAACCTTTATTTACAAATAAAAATAACAACGGAAATGTATTCTTCAATAAAGTATTAAAGCACCTACAACGACTGGAAATAACGGAGAATGTACAGCAAACCCCCCGATTATTATAACTCTGGTCAACAAAAACTCGAAATTCCATACTACGACACAAATTTCTGGTTAAAAGACCTCCAACTTCTACATAAAATACTTTTCACTTCATTTCAGAAATATCGGTCGTAGTACGCTACTTTATAATAATTTTCGTGGCTATTTGTAGGCACATCTATGTCGTGGTTAATTGGGATTTCACGATGACTGATCTACGTGGCGTTTAGGCTTGCTGGAAGCCTTAAAACAAATTATTTTTTTTAATTGAACGGGTATTTTAGCGAAAATGTAATTTAGGCCATAAATTGCCGGGTCACTAAAGAGAACGGACTCCTAGACGGTTCAAAGGCCAAAATGACAAGCAGAATATAATGTCAATGAACGTTCTTACTTGTGTAAATTTAACACCTTTTACAGGAAACTCCATGTCCTAAATTAACAATCATGCAATTTTACCAAAAATTTGAATTGCAGCCCGTGAAGAATATGTCCACGTCAAAACTTAGGTGTGCTATACAGTACCATTTAACAAATACCGGTAAAAATTACCTGCAACATTTAAGCAACATAATTCACTTGGCGCGAATATTGCATTGGAGTGGCAACCAGTTTACATTTTATACATACCTTTTCAAACCATGTACAGAAGAGTTAGCGGCACGTCTTTTAAAATAATGTTTTATAAAAAAAATAAAAATCACAATAAAGTTCGTTACATTAATTACATGTAACTAAAAATTTTAAAAAATTATTATTGAAATTAATGGCGCGTTAGATAAAGCAGCTATTACTTACCCAATAACATATATTGTACATTACTAGGTACTGTCTATGAAACCAATCTGGAGTTAACGGGGAGTCTCACTGAGAACGACAATATTATCACGTTGAATTGTTTTACCTGTTGGAATATTTTGACAGACTCTGTCGAGTTTCTTTACAATGATGAAACGGTAGTCAACGTGAGATATAAAAATGGACAATGCTTCTACACAAATGGCGAATGTAAACCTCGCTACTGTGCATGCTCTAAAAACAATTACGAATGGAAAACGAATTTACAAAATTATATTAAGAGTATACAATTTTCGTGTATGGCCAGATTTAGAGACGATTATAAGAAAATGGAATTCTTTAAATATACAACGGTTGTTTTCAACGGAACTGGTATGTGACTGTACATAGATTTTGTTATTCCACTTGATGTGGAATATATACGTTTGGATTGAATGATTCATGAAAGAAGTATAACATATTCGACATAACGGTTGCAAAAGTTATTGATGTTTTTTGAGTGATGTTTAACACCACTTGCAACAATTTTCAGTTATATCATGACGCTCAGGTTAAAAAAAACCCAATTACAATAAATTCCAAATGAAAGCACAAATGAATGAAACGCGTAACATTTTAGCCCAGTGGTAGAAAGACTGTTCATAGTCTAATTTAAAAATAAAAAATACTCGCTTGTTTAATTACTAGTTAACCTTGCCTAATTTTGTGGTCGATGTTTAGTCAAAACATGAAATATTCGCTTCATTATCCAAGATGCAATGTGAATTAGGTTAATTACAAGCATGTTTCCTATAGATATGTTTTTGACGAAATATGGTGTCAAATTTACACAAAAAATCGTATGTCGATCATTTTGTTTTTAAGCATTTCAATCAAAGTTATTTATTAATTTTTCGTCACGTGTAAATCTCAGAAATTAAAATGTTAAAGTTTATACACACATTATTCTGAGAAACCTACTGATTTTATAATTTGTGTTTCTTTTATTTGAAGCTTTTGTATCAGGTGGAACAATTACAGAAATAAATGAACCTTTCATTAACAACGATAATTGGAAAACAAAAAACAACGACACAGGTTAGTTATGGTCATGGTGTCAGGACTATTGTTGTAGTTACTATATTTGGCTGTTGATTCTGAAGTTTGACAGTTTCTCAAACTTTGACAATTTCATTGGTGTTCGGTATTTTGTTATTACCTTCACCGATCAGTAGTAAGAAAATATGCACATACATGGATGCATTTAAATATTATAGTTTAGTACATTTCATATTTTTGATTGGCTTTAAGCATTCACGTAACTATAAAACAATTGAAATGTTTTCCTAAAATTAATATACCCAAAGAAAAGAAAAATCCTATTGTATACCACCGAATAATAACTGCCAGCAGAAAACAACCTTATTGTTCCGATTAAAAACCTTTAAATTAAACCATAAAGTCAACACAGCGTTTAATTAAAAACACAACACAAATGTCATTCAATTGCAACATTTACCACTATACTAGCGATTTTGACTGAATATATAACAAAAAACTTCGACTCTTTCTTAACGAGGCCTATAATCATATGATATAGTATAGAAATTACTATAGTCTTACATGCAGTTATGTTAACTTAGACTAGTAAATACAGTGTTATAATGAGCTGCTAATGACATATATGATCTTTTATTTGTAATCGATATGTGCGGTAATTTTCTGATGTTCTCTTGATAGAGAAATTACAGTTCTTGTATTTTTCTCAACGAAATCTTCCAATAACAATTTCAAACAAATGATCTACAGTTAACAGTATTTAAAAATTATCAAAATTTCAGTGTTAGTTCTGAGGTAAAAATAGATCATTTGAAGGTTTAAATTTGTGCTATAGTTTTAGTCATTTTACCTATAACATTGCGTCCAGGTTTAATAGGTCAAAGCATGGGTTCTGAGAAAGCAAGAATTACCGATGAGAAATACATTTAAAAAATGGCTAAATGATAGTTCCTAATGCACGCATTGTGTGTATTTGCTAAAGAACGCAATGGAAGCAATGAGATATTAAATTTTGTGTTTCTTTAAGTAAAGGTTAACGTGACATTTCAGCAAATTTTCAGTTATATCATTACGTTTTACACAATTTATCTTTTCGGGAAAGAACCAAAGTTCCGGCTTAAAACCGGACATTTTGCAGCGGAAAAACTAGCAATACAACACACGTCTCGAAATAAGCCTTAAAAACGGAATCTAAGTGATGCATCGCTGGTGGGCATTTATAGCTGACTAACTACTTTTACCACTTGACCAACGAGGCTACATCTAAAAATGATACACTTTTTTTTCGCACACCACAGATCAACAAACAAACAAAATAAAGAGCGGACGAATTTTAACTTCTTACATGTATTTGATGACAAGGATCAGCAATAAAGAAATTGTGAAACAGAACTGCATTTTGATCATTCGTGTTACTTAATATCCACTGTACATTTTGTTCCCAGGCGTAATTGGAACCGTGCATGATGCGAAATGGTATGTCATAGTGCCCTCGGTTTTAGTATTAGTTGGTCTTACAACATGTACAATCCTGGTTATTAAAATTTCTAAACGAAAAGGTAGGTATCTCTTATTAAAGCGTTTTCGTTGTGTATGATGTAGTTTATAAAAAAAATTTCCCTTCGGTGCCAATAACGGTGACAACCGCAGCATTAAATCCCAAATGTTGCTTTTGAAAAAGCAATTTGACTTGAAACTTTTACTTCAACGTCAGTGTTTCATGTTAAACAAAAACGAATATCTTTGTAAAATGCTGTTTTAAATGCTATGCTTTATCAATATAAGGGGCGATTTTACTTGATTGATGGATTGATTGATAAACTGACAAATCGGATGCTTTTACTTCATCGACATGCATGTTGCTATGCTACAATATACAATATTCTGTTCCTTTTTTTAAATCTATAACAGTTTACTGTAATGGGCAAAGAACATGACACTTTTATGTATGTAAAGCTCAATTTTAACCTTACAAATACTTTACCGAAAAATGATTTTCATGAATTTACATAGAAATACGCTTAACATAGAAAGGGCCTTGATTCTATCGTCTGAGTACCAATTGTTCTATGGCTAACACACAACGTGTGTCCGTATATTGTACTAAAATTTATTGCTTATATATCACACTAGAATACTCATCTGGAAAAAAAGATATATCTGTGATTGATGAACAGAATCCCTTTTTAGGTAAGTGACATAAGAATGTAGTTTTATGAGCTGTACAAACGACATTATGTTCAATAAGCACGTTGCACGTCAACCATTCGGAATAATTGTTATTTTATTTACAGCACAGCATTGTATAAGAAAACAAAATAAAGATTGCAAACAAAATACTGAAAATTCATAAATAAGTAAGACTAATTGCATTTACTTTATTTTTGTCATTTGAAAAGAAATGTAAATCGGAAAATTTTCGTTTTTTTTTGTCAACATATTCATATAAGAGCTATTTTCCTTGAATGACAATTTATCTATTCGCAGCCATATAACTTGAGTATACTGTACAATGTACCAAAAGAAAGAAAATTAAAAATTAAAAAATGTTCAGCAATACCAGGCTTTACAGAAAAAAAAGCAAATGTTTTGTTTCATTTGACATCTTATCTTGTAAAGATAGCTCAAAGTCGATTGTGATCCAGGTTTCAGCAATAACTAAGTATTGTTTATGCTAAAACGGTGTTTGAGCATTTACAAACATTACAATACTATGCCAGACAGTTTGTTTATTTTATATTACAATTTGCGCTGCAAAGTACATTATTATTTAACAGATACTGTATAAATGTGACATATGTTATTCAAATTTGAATGTAAAATAAAAAAAAAACAAATTAAAATAATAATTACAATGATAATTATGTGTTATGGTAATAATACTAATACCAATGACATGTCTTGCATTGAGCAAAATCAGATTACTCGTTTTTGCACAAATATTCCAAATCCTAATAAGTGTTTTTCTTTCACGACACTTGTTATGTTAAAAATAATAATTAACTATTTTTAAAGCACCGAAAATAGGCGTTCCAACCTCAAGTGACGATTTTCATTATCAAGGTAATTAAGTTAATTAACTGTAACTATAATTAGATACATTATCTTAATTTATCTTATTTATGTTGCTCTAAACTTTTGTAATCAATTTCCATTTGCATAGAACTGGACCGAACTGTTACAACACAAATAAGTATTTTACTCAATATATTTACATTAAGTATGTCTTTCATCAATAAAATTGATCACGTCTTGACTGTAGTTTGAATATTGCTGACTGGACGTAAGCAACCAATTAATCAACATGCATTTCAAACGGTTAATATTATATTTTAACTATTTATAACAATAAGTGCAGAAAATACTTAAAATACAGGGAAGTAACGTGACATTCAAAAAAACATAGCAACCAAACAATACGGTAAGATATTTAAAGATGCACAGCACCAATCTCACTTTTTCGAAATAAAAAAAGAAAAGCGATAGCAGAAACACATTCGTATATATTGGACACTCGTGATCGGACAACCATTCATGACAGCGACGGCCAAACTTCTGACCTTCTGTCATGAATTCCGTTTAAGCAGTTCCATCTTCAACATCGCATAAAAGTCAAGATATAAAGAGAACTCTATATTGCCTGTTATGTCTTGAATGAATGCACATAGTGCCAGAAACGACTAACAAAATCACATATTCGCTCTTGTATTTAGTGTCGGATTGGTACGAATATATATATGCATGGGCGACAAGGGGTCACAAATACTTTTTATTAGAATGCCAAATTATTGCTGAAAAAAAGACTTCAGAATACAACAAACTTGGAATATATGAAAGTCTATCTTATAAGTAAAATGTAAGAAAACCCATCGTCAAACAAGTACCGAAAACTACAAGTCAGTGACGAAATTCGTATTGAGAGAATGACATTTGGGATACAAAGAGACACCAAAAAGAACAAAACCTAACATGAGTAACCCGAACCAAATTAAAACATAAAGCTTTTTTGTCATTAGTCCAATAGAACCGATACATTGATGTAAATCATACTTCATGCACATAATTATACTAAACGTATGGTGGCATATATTTGCATCTACTTGTCACATAATTAAGCCAACATAATTTGTTAAATAAGTCGTCGACTTGTGACTTATTTAAGTCTCCTTGTTACATATTTAAGTAAATTTGTCAGATAATAAAGTTATAATATTTTTAAGAAAAATAAACCACATTTTGTGTCTTTGCCCTTTACATGCCATACATCAGTTGACATAACTATCTGACAAGTAGACTTGTGTATCTGACAAGTTTACTTATTTATCTGGCATATGAATTTAATTATCTGATAAGTAGACTTAATTATCTAACAAGTTCACATGTCAGATTATTTTGGAAACTTGTCAGATAATTAAGTCAGATAATTAAGTAAACTTGTGTATGACGTAAAATCGGCTAAAACACATAAACGGTTTTATTTCATAAAAATATTAGCACTTTATTATGTTAAGAGATTGTGTGTTTTATGTTAAATATGTGACAAGTAGACTTAATTTAAGTGACAAGTAGGGGCAGATATTAACTAGACGGTACCCATTTTAAAATATTTTAAACAATTAAAAATCATTATAATGAAGGAACCAAGGCAAAAGGACAGACAGATACAGCTTTCAATTCTTTCAAAACGTTTTTGAAAGGAGAATCTGTTAACTTCAATTTTATGTCCTTGTTTTCACTACAGTAGTATTCTCTTTCACATGGTACACAAAACTGTGCGTAAAATGTGATTTTTAAATGGCCAATCGCATAAGAATTTATCTTAGGGGCGTTGGCTTTAAAATAAGTATTTACTTTTTAAAACTGCATGTTTTCACTACATGAGTTTCAATCAACATATTTTATATGTATATACTTCAAATCCTATATACAATATATAATTCTTACACTATTGTTCTACATAGTATCTGTATCTGGTTTACGATCTGGACTCATTTATTCCTTGTAATTATTAAATAAGAAAACAACCAAACGGATCTTGAATGGTGAAAGATTCAATATGTACCATGGTTTCAGACTTTTCATATATAAACTTAAAACATTTAATTTGTGGTTGTAAGGCCATTCCAGCTTACAATTTTGGACTTCACAGATTAAAGTAGTTCAGGTTTGGTAAAAAAAGCCTAAGACAATCAAATTATTAGTAAATTTCATAAGGGCAGTATACAGATAAAATAAGTTTATGAAACACATTTAATAAAATTAAATCTATACGTACATGTATATAAACACACCTAATGCTTGCATTATATTTGTTTTTACTTGGTCATTAGTGATTTTATATTATAAGAGAAATCATGCTTATTCATCACATATCTGTTTTATATAAAAATTTGTAATCATGCATATTTGGTACAGAGAAATATGGAAGCCCGTTAGAGCCATGTTTGCAATAATTCAGTTTTATCAAGTTTTAAGTAATGTAAGCTAAGTCTTTATAACAAGTAATCTAAGTCGTTATAACAAGTAAGCTAGGTCGTTATAACGAGTAAGGTAAGTCGTAATTATGAGTAAGCTAAGTCGTTATAACAAGCTACCAAATCGTTATAACGAGTAAGGTAAGTCGTTATAACTAGTAAGCTAAGTCGTTTTAACCAGTAAACTAAGTCGTTATCACAAGCAAGCTAAGTCGTTATAACCAGTAAGCTAAGTCGTTATAACCAGTAGGCTAATTCGTTATAACGAATAAGTCGTTATAACGACTTAAAAAAATACAACATGGCACTAACGTGCTTCCGTATTTGTTTTATATAAAAGTTTGTAAGCATGCATGCTTGGTACAGAAAAACTATCAGCAGATCATTGAGTTTTGGGACAACGGTATGACATGTTTTGGCTAAACATTTCTGACCAGCGAAGGCGAACGTTATCCCATGAATGTTTCAAGAACTCCACTTATCACAAAAACTCACAAACCGTAAGTCGAAATCACAGAAGGTCTTCACCATTTGTCGTTCTGTGACATGTCCTTAAAGAAAATCTCAAAGTCAAAGTTCAGAAGTAACCTCGACATAAGGCCTCCAATCTTGTTACCATTACAACTCAAAAACTATAACAGATAGAAGAAGACAATAAGTGGGTAAAATACTCCTCTCATCAAGGCCTTCATTAGATAGATTTGGTTAGAAATTGTGCGATGAACCATTTTCGAGTTCGAGCACTTGACTCATTTCGGTTAATCAGTTTTTTTTGCATACAACTACAACACGGTTAGAGATAATATAGTAAACATATAGGTTTACCAAGTCAAGGTCATACCATAGCAACAACGTCACCATTACAAAAAATCCTTAGCAACTATATATTTTTTTAAATCATGATGCATCAATTTGAAATATGTCATTTTGCAACCGGAAGTGGCATTTTGTCCCTAGCAAAGGAAACACAAGTTCTTGTCAACCATGTATTGTTTAACTCGGGACCATAGAAATAGTCTCTTTTGCCTAAAAAATGGCATAGCAACCAATGTAGTCAAGTTTAAAACAACAGATGAAGAAAAATTAATTTCTTACAGGAATTTGGGAAAGACCTTTCTAATTGTTCTTGAACAATTAGCACTATCTTTTTAAATTATGATTTAAACATCAATTTGGCACGTGCAGTAAGGAAACGTTCAATTCTTACTATATTTTTTTTGTATTCACAAACAAATATTGTGTTTGTTTAAATGATGTTTAACGCCACCTTAAGCATATTTTTAAGCCATATCGTGGCGTTAAGTTTTGTTCGGGGAGGCACCCGGAGAACCGGAGAAATCCTCTGACCTACGGTAGAGAAACAGGCAATTCTTTTCAATTAAGATTGGAGTCGAGCATATCTACCTCGATACCTTAGCATTGACACGCTCGTAATCAATACTGAGTAGATAATAAACTAACTTAACCACTCCGCCACCGTGGTTCCTAATAACGTGTGTTAGACAAAATTAAACCTAAAGGCTATTTAGGGATACTTGTTTACTTATATATCTCTGATCAATATTGTTATTGCACCAAAATTAAAGTAAATACAATTATGTCTAGTTTCGTGCATTTGGACAAACAATTAAGATTTTTATTACACAATAAATAAATTTTGCGAGAATACTGACTTTTGATTGGCTGGAAAATATTTTCTATCAGAGGATAGAAAACAAATTTGATCGTCATGGAGACACGCGCCATTTGACGTCATATATTACTCCACGGGAAACTAACAGTTTTTGTGTTGATCTCTTTTTAAAAAAATGTCCATTTACAAGAATAAAATTGTTGAGTGTATTCTATTGTTTGAATTTATTTATAAGTATTAACTACATAAAATATTTTCTCCATCGAAGGATAACAAAATTTCCGTTGTGCACATTTAAATATAATCCGCTACGCGGATTATACAATGTGCAAAACGGAAATTTTGTTATCCTTCGATGGAGAAAATATTTTTTGTAGTTAATCCTTAAATGCAAAAAATATCAAACAAAACAAAAACATTTTTTATCGGTAAAAAATGTTTCTGCTTGATTTGTTAAATATCTTACTTGTATTTCACATGCATTATGTCTAATAAGTATGTTTGAACATAGGCCTGTACTTAAACAGATATATTTGTATTATAGACAGCAGTACTGTATTGTCTAAAAAATGCTATGCATGCAGATCTTATAGAATACATGCCACGTGTACCGACTGTGAACAAATATTCTGCGAAATCTGTTGCGGTAATCATCAGAGCTATTATCAAGATCACCGTGTGTGCCAGCTAACATATATCAGCAAATCAAAAATGCAATGCAAAGCGTGTCATGAAAACGCAGGCACGGAAGTCTGTTCACACTGCATCAAAGTGTTTTGCGGAACATGTGCAGGTCACCATTATCATCCAATGATAAAAATTACTATCAATCCAGAATCGATGCATTCGTTCATAAATACGAAGTCCGCACACGATAATAAAAAAGAATTTAAGGACAGAATTACAATGCATACAGGTGACACGCCTGATGACATTAATGGAAAAGCTTTTCTTTCGGACAACTGCGACAAAAACCCGCAAAAATTTGATGAATATAAACTGATCGGCGAACCACGTGGTCTCAATATATGTCTGGAAACAAAGTCCATGTGGTGTCGTTCTTAATATCATTTCTAAGTAAAAAGGAACTCCTACTAGCTAGCCGACGTGATAACACAATCTACCCACTGAATGCAAATGATGTTCTAATGTTTAAGGCTCGATCAAATCTCTAGTGTTAAGTATACTATGAATGCAAGCAATTATTGTGTATAGAAGTTACGACAAGGAATCGCGATGAAAATTTGTTTGTCATCAAAACAGTCGTTCTAAAACAGCATTACATGAAAAGACAAAATTATAATGAAATGCCAGGTTTTGCGGTACATGATACATACATGTTCAAAATGCTTGTTACAGTTGAGTTTGCCAACGAATTCGTCATTTTCGTAGAAAAATAGACAAACTTAAAAACTAATTGCACGTTCATTAAATGAAAACTCATATAGGGTTAAAATGATCACAAATAAACTCGATAATCTTTCAAATACTTTGGACTGATTTTGTTATTAGAGCTTGAAATTACATGTAACTATTGTACACATCAGTAAATATTTAGCAAGTAAGCAAAGAAATGCAAGCAATTTTAACAAAAAAAATTGAACAGTAGACATGATGAACCTCATCATGCAATAGTTATGATGACACTTTAATTATTGCTCGTTTAAATACAAATGTATATTGATAATATTTTATTAGAATTATATTATGTTTCACTTGATGGTGTGTTGAACACGAAAATTAAATCAATAACCTTAGCAAGTAACTAGTTTTATAAATAAAACCATTATTCTATTTTGTTTGCTTTTGTTTGTTTGTTTTATGTTTTGTCACAAACATCAGTTTAGTGACAGAAAGACTTGATTTGAATTTATTTTTTTTCTAGTGTGAAATTAAACCCCTAATAAACTTAAATTATACAAAATTAAACAACAAACAAACGAGCAACACGAATTCTTCTATACAAAGATGTGACATCGGAAGTTCTGAACAGGTCAGAGCATCATGCTAAGCTAGTGGAATCATCTAGTCTTTGTTGGTGTGTGTACCTTATGTTATTTATCTGAAAACTTAAACTCAATGTTTCAACTCACTTTGAATCTGGACTATATCCATCTAAAACCTACGTTTATGATTATGATTTTTAGGCATAATTTATGACGTAAAACGTATGGAGGTACGACTTTAATCTAAAAACTTCATAGTATCTATGCCAACTTTATTTACAAAGTAAAGAAAACAAACAATTTATTTCCCACAAGAGGTCTAGTGACTCCCTGATGGAGAAATTTCTCTGTCACCAGGTGAGATAGCTTATTATGGTGGCACAGTTACTTATAAAGAAATGGCCAGCAAACGTACTGTAGAAATGCAAAAAGGATATGGAACTTTGGAAAGTATCATCACTCGTGGAAAACTGATTAAAAGGTTGTCAAACACGCGGGCAAAGAGATCTGTTTGTCTAATCTCTAGACAGAGCCTCATGATTGACAAGATATCTTTGCTCTTGGGTTTGAGATTTTCTTTTCTCACCCGAGGTATAGAAATATCTCGTGACTTTCTGTTCGTGAGATTTCTCTTCTCACTAATGAGACAGCGGGGCACATTTTCAGCCGGTTAGAATTTAGAAGTTAGAATTTCACGCTCCTTTTCCAGTAAAAATATATTGTGACGCCAAATGTCGGTTTAGCGAGAAAAATCATAAAATAAATGCTTTAGTTGTGTTGGTTTGCTAGGCTTCTTTACATATTACCATATACATGAAAACACTCTGCATTTCCATGAACCAATTTATGCCGCACTCTGATAGTGGTACACATGAAAACAAATACTTTGACGCAACAAGTTACACTGGAGATTACGTGCAGGGTATATAACTGTATTTGTTGACAAACGTAACAGGTTACAATAAACCAACTATTTAACATTGCATCCATAACTTCCATATAGGGTGCCTGCAATTAAGATTTTATGTGTGAAAATCCTCTCAAATTAAACGCCCAAAGCAGTTGCTTGTGTAAGCTGACATGTTAGACTAAATTATTAACAAATAAAAAAATAAAGGTCGTGAGACAGAAATGACCGAAAATTTTGGGTGAAAAATTCAGCACTGAATTAAACTAACAAACTGTTTGACCTCCCCCTTTTTAAAAAAAGCTCTATTTTCCCGGCTCTTATAAATGTTACCCCAAATATAGAAGATTTTCAATCAATTATGTTTCTATTTTTAAATTTTGCTTTTTTTTAGAACCCCAACATCCAATCAGATGCATCCGTGTATTTTCTTCTGATTACTATCTTCAAAAAATTTCACGGTGTAATGTAAACAAATATTTGGTTTATTGTTACCAACAGCACGGTTTTTTCACGAATTAGTGAAAAATAGAATCAAACACCGTTGGTAGGACAAGACGGGAAAATCTCGGACACCCATGGCCGCCAACTCGGCAGAAAACTCTGTAATATTGAAGGTAATAATAAACACTGCTGAACTGAATGAAAATAATGCTGTTGCTAAGACTTTGGATCTTTTATATCGTTTGATCATACAATAAAAAATATAACTTATTTACAATAAGTATATGATAAATAGATTTTGTCAAATATTCATTAAAAATAAGTTAATTTTTTTACTGTATGATAAAACAAATTAAAGGTATAAACTTGTTATTTCCCCAGATTGGTAAAGCATGAGAGATATCAAAATGTTTTTAACTGCTTCTGAAAGTTATTAAACGCCTTTCCGTAAATGTTATCACATGCCTTTCCGTCAGCAATCGGTATTTATCTGAATTGTTTACAAATATGGCATTTAACGGTGAAGGAGACGACCTGCAGAATCGGAATTTGACAACACAAAGGTATATCGTGTCAATGACAAACTTAAACACAAAAAGGAAAACAGTGAGTGGACTTTAAATAGTATATGTAAGTGCATCCTCACAATTCAGGGTTTCTGTTTCCACATGTGTCTACGAAATCCTGACAAACTTAGCTAGGAAATTCCAGGGCTAGAAGTCACTATTTGATTGGCTACATCATACCTACACGTAGCCAATCAAAAGCTCGCTTTCATTAACGACTTGGTTAGGGGATGTCCGAAGTCGATTGTAAATAAACTAAAAGGATGTGTTGCATAGACCACGTGAAAATCAGTGCATTTTGTGCAGAAGTGTTAATAGTTTGTTATTACCGCGTTATTTGTTAGTTGCGTTACGTTTTCTTCCCAATCAAGAATGAGTAAGCATGATACTGCCAAACACTTGTTTCTTTCAATCAATTTCATTGGTTGATATTTTGAAGATTTGACGTCTTATGAAAATCTTCTAGCCGGGGAAGTTTGTCAGGGTTTCGTTGACACATGAGGACACAGAAACCCTGACATGTGAGGATGAGATAAGTGGCTTCAAACTAATTCAGAGCACAGTAATAGTAAAGATATTTCAGTACCAGAACTGGATAAGATTTTGATATATCCAAGTCCACTTTTTCCCCGGTTAAACCATAAAATAAAAATACTATTACATGACATTTCTTGATAACTTATGCATTATTAGAACCAAAATAGTATTGACCTTCCGGCCTGCGGCTCTTGGGCCAATATCAAACCTAGGGCTAATAACACATGATACCAAAAATATTTCCTACTATTCTGCATAATAATGGACAGGAAAATAAAATCTTATTTGTACTTAATTTTGGTATGTCAGATATAATTTTCTATCAAGTTATCTAGTTTGCAAGTGCAGGCCATACTGTATTTACCATGCTTGTATGCATATTAACTTCAAAGTATCAAATTTGTTTTCTTTGGTTTCTCATGTCAGTAATTAATTTGTAAGATGTATTAAAGTTACCTTTCACTGCAGCACATTTTTCTTTATCTAAAACAGGACTCCTATCACCTGGTTTGGTCTTGATTAGCCCCTGGCCTTTTGAATTGGCCAATTCTTCCATCAATCCATGGTAAAGATGCCTCCAATCAGGTTATAGCATAGGGTGTACCCTGGTCTTAAGGATTTTCTAGCTTATGTCAAGACAGCAGATAAAATTTTCATAACTGGATAAATCTTTAATAAACAATCTTTGACTTCCTGAAATAGGCACAGAAAATGTAGTATTTATTATATATATATATATATATATATATATATGTAGTTATGTAGTATTTAGTATTGTATATATATGTAGTATTTAGTATTTACACGGGGGGGGGGGTAACTTGGTATATATAGGGCAATACGGATGTGCGGCCCGAATGGGTCACTTTTTTACCTCTCCAAAATATATGAAAGGGGGTAGCTTTTTTATTGAAAAATATATCATTGGGTATAGTTGTAAATTATCTAAATATATCCATGCCTCAATTCTCATCCTAAGCATGTTAAGCCTATGTAAATCACAGTGATTTTACAAACAAAGTGTTCCATTAACATCACTTGATCATTTTGGTTGTGAATGGACTATTTTGTCAATGCGGATGTGCACACGTGAATGTGCAGTTAAAAAATATATTTAATAATTCCATATATGATTGGGTCCCCCCCAATCATTCATTTATGCTTATTTAAGAAGTATAAATTAGAGAAATTGCAAACTTACCATGAACTTTGATTATTTGTCCGTGGTACAACTGCAGCTTCCCTCCTATTCTCCAGTGCATCTCCACTTCTTGTCTTTCTATACGAACTCTGACAACACTTTAAGGTTTTTGTCATTACTATTGGAGATGTTATGTGGGCCAAAAATATAGCAAGGGATCAAATAATACCTGACATAATCCTAGAACGAATAGTGGCCTCCAATAGCAAAGTCGTACAGCGTTTATGGGAACACGTCCGTTCTGCTAGAAGATCAAAAAAATGGTAACAGCCTTTCCCATCATTCCTTGTAGTCCACTTCCGGTTCAAGCTGTTGTAAGTTCCTCCCCTTTCGGAGCACTCCAACACTCCTCCCAATTCTATTGAAAAAGAGTTCATCAAGGGTTTGTTGCTGACTGGAGTTGGAAATTTATATAGTAATAATAGCCATGGGTTCATTGTTGAACTAGGTTGGAGATATTTGTTCGTGGGTCAATGGAAACAAATCTGGTAATCATATGGTATCTTAGTCTGGTAGTAGATTCACTCTGTAGAATGTGATTTTGGACTCGCTCAACAAAACATATATACATTTTATACACAAATTCTATATTCTAAGACCCCACCGCTTCCTTGTAGAGGCCGTAGACAATGTTGTAACTGTAGAAAACTAGGTTATATAAACTTCATTTTTCCTCCAATGAAGAATTAATAAAAAGTTCTATATAATGTTATAAGCATAACAGGCAAATTAAAAACTTCACAGCAGAGATCACAACAAAGGTGTTAATTAAACTTTATAAATTCTGTTGA
Organism: Limnoperna fortunei; assembly: GCA_944474755.1. Classification (NCBI taxonomy): domain Eukaryota; kingdom Metazoa; phylum Mollusca; class Bivalvia; order Mytilida; family Modiolidae; genus Limnoperna; species Limnoperna fortunei. The sequence continues at coordinate 89,137,232 of OX104114.1, read as the reverse complement.
CGTTGGCTGAAGTCACCGCCGCCACTTCTCTGAAAGATACACTAAGGACCCTGGCTATTTCCTCAGCCTCCATCTGGTCTCTGTAGGGCCGATTTTAAACAAAGCGTTGCTTCCAGTTCGGACGGGAATACTATGTCCTTTTCCAGTTCCATTTAGTAGAAACACCCCACGTAACGGCATGGCAGCATCTAACTTCCGAGCAAAACTTTTAATAATGATGGTGGCATCAGAGCCTGAGTCTGCTACAGCATTTACGTCAATTCCATTAGCAGTAATGGGCATTATCATCTCGGCGCTTACACCACAAGGAGTGGAGGGTTGCAAATTCTCAGGAGGTGGTCGACCTGTATGAGTGATGTGGATCAGGGGACAGTCTACCTCCCTGATCCCTGGCCATTTAAAGGTTTGTTTGGTGACAGGGTTGGCTTCTTTGGACACTGGTTAGCATAGTGTCCCTTTTCTGAGCAAGGGAAGCAGGTAATATCCCTCATTGGACTTCGGTTTCGTGCTGGAGATCGTGATCTTGACCGATTTCTGTTGGAGCTCAAGATATTGAGTATTTTCGAAACATTAGTCTCCAGGCTTTCCATCTTTTCATTCAGCTTACTTATATTCTCTACATTCTTTGCTACCTGGGTCTCTAATTTTGATGGTTGTTGTGGTTGAACAGGTTTCTGGACAATCTTTCTTATGCTTTCTCCGGAATGCTTTTCCTCGTCACTGTCTTCAGTATCAGTATATGCCTGTAGTCGATCTTCAAACTGTACTTTCCTCACCTCAGACTTCCTGCCTTCTAACAAAAGTCGCTGATAATACATTGCATTTCTTACATATCCAATGGCCTCATCCAGCTTTTGAGGATTCTTGTCCATTGCGGCTAAAGCTGCCTTAACATCTATACAACCTTTCAAGAAAGCTTCCACAGCCATGTCTTCAATCATTTCTTCCGGCAGATTACTGTACCCATCTGTAGCCAGCTCTTGTACTCTCTCAGCAAAATCATCAAGAGTTTCGTCTACATTCTGCTTGGCGCTGTAAAGTTGCCTTCTTATAGCATGGGGCAAGTCATTTTGTCCGAACCGAGATTTCATTTTTCCTACAATCTCCTTAAAATTTTGTCGTACCGTGTCGGGTCTGGTGCTGAAATATTTCAATGCCTTCCCCCTCAAACAAAGAATAAGGTTGTCTAGTTTCTGGTCATCGTTCCACTCAAATCTTCGTGCAGTATGTTCGAACTGAAGATAGTAGGCTTTCCAGTCCAGAGTACCATCAAAAGGAGCCAACCTTGGGACCTGTGGTTGTTGTGTAGGGGCAGGCCTTACTGTCGTGGTTGTGTTAATGTTCCTTGACGGTCTTGCTATATCTCGGTCTTGAGTTGATGACCTACTATCATCGGTGTTACTTCTATTATTACTTCTTTCTGTTCTTCCCATAAACCGACTTCCTGATGCTATTTCATTAACCGCTCTTGTGGTTCTTGCAATCTGCAGTTCTGTTTCTAACGTTCTCATTCTATCTTGTTGTCCTTGAAGCTCATTCTCTTTTTCCTGTAATTCCGTTTCCATGTTTTTTATCCTTCTATTTTGTTCTTCAATGGTCTCGTCTCTATCTACTAGATCACTCTGTGCCATCGTCAAAGTCTTCCTTAGATCATCTAATAGATGCTTTAAACTGGCTACTTCAGTTAGATAATCTTGCAGTCTTATACTATTTTGCTGTTGTTCTTTAATCAGCGTCTGACATTGCTTCTCATATCCTAGTAATTTCTCAATTTCACCCTTTAAGTGGTCTTTCACATCACCTTTTTCCTTAGCTTGTTCGGCATATTTTGTCCTCATCTCAACCAACCTTTCGTTATCATACATTGACTTAGATTCCAAGGTATCTTTCTCTTGGGTAAGGTTTTCGACTTCTTCAGTTAAATGTTGGACCATATCTTTCAATTGACTTTTCTCCCTTTCACTGGTAACAACATTCTGTCTTGCTATTAGCAGTTCTGTCTTGAGGGCCTCCAGCTGTTTATTCAAGTCAACCGCCTCTATCTCAGTATCCTCAAAAATTATCCAACCTGCAGCAACTAATGGGTCCCATATAGTTGATGGCACCCCATCTATCTGCTTAAGGTCCTCTAATGTGAGATGGCCCTTATTTTCTCTGGCTGTTATGATCTTCTTGGCCCTTGCCTCACCAATATCTCTTATAGACATCAATTCATCCTTTGTTGCCTTATTTTTATTCACTTTTCTATCAGTCATTTTTACTTCCTTTTATTTTTATTTTTTTATTTTTATTTTTTTTTTAATAATTTAAAAATATTTATTTTCGTTTAATTTGTTTGTCAAAATTTTAACCAAGTTGTTAAAACAAATATCATTTATTTTTATTTATCTATTATTATTATTATTATTTTTTATATATAAGTTTAAATTCAAAGTTTAAATTGGTCTACAGCAACGATTATTAAACTAATCACTACTGCAATCGCCACGGTGTGTTCACCGTGCCAATTACAACCAATATAATCAGAATATTTTGGCTATTTACTATTTAAGATTTAAGCAAATTTTATAATTCAATGGATTTATTTATTTACTAGCTTTATCACAGACTACACAGTTTCTCTCTTTTTTTATGTTTTTTTTATTTTTTTTTAAATTTTATTATGATGATTTAAGACTGAAATAGACAGGACAGGATAACCGTCACAAATCTATAACAGCCAGTCATTATAAAAAAACTATTTTTTACTTTATGATAGGCCAAAGAAAGTAAATTTTTTTAAATTTTTTTTTGTGTTGTTGTGTATGTATTTAACTTTTTTACAGACTAAGACAGGATAACCGGCAAAGACTGTTTAGGAACCTAACATTCCCTACCCTTAACTGCCAAGGATGAAAGTTACAAAATTTGAACAACCAAATATGCCACAATATTCTCTACAAAATGTAGAGTGTATATACATTTCTATAAAATTTCAGTAAATCAATAAACAGACTAGAAAAGACTTTCAGCCAGGTTCATATGAAATAAACACATAAAATAAGGGCTGGGCCTTTTTTACATAAACTGTGCAAACTGTGCAAACTGTGCAGTCTATAAAAATGTGTTGTACCTATTTGCAGATTTTATATTCTTTATTTATTAATCAATAATATAAAGCTTTCACTGACAAATATATTTCAGTGAAAAAGAATCACAAAAATACAACAGACAACAATATTTCTGTTAAATAAACTTGAAAATCACTTCACTGACAATTTCAAAACAACTCAGTGAAATGACACGTCACTGTATAAATAATAACAGTGAAATGATAATAAATGAGGGTTAGGTCAGCGGAAATATTGATGAAATGATCGCGAACAAATTTGACTGAAGCCCGCGAAATATGAATCCCGTGCAACACGTGATTAAGTGTCAAATATTAAAGAAAATGTTTAACACCTGACACCATTATTGGAGATGTTGTGGGCCAAAAATATAGCAAGGGATCAAATAATACCTGACATAATCCTAGAACGAATAGTGGCCTCCAATAGCAAAGTTTATGGGAACACGTCCGTTCTGCTAGAAGATCAAAAAATGGTAACAGCCTTTCCCATCATTCCTTGTAGTCCACTTCCGGTTCAAGCTGTTGTAAGTTCCTCCCCTTTCGGAGCACTCCAACATTACGACCAACTACTCCTAAGGTTGCAAGGTTCTCTAAGATGGCGGTCTTGAAGAATATTCAAACTCGTGCCGGTATCAAATTACAGCTGTTGGGGCGAAAAGAGGGAATCGCTTTTTTTTCTTTAAAATAATAAAGTAGATTATTGAATAATAACTCAAGATGAATTTTGAAATATAAGTTAATTTTAAATTAAACCTTATTATCAAAGTAATTGAATAAATTTAAATTTTAATTGTTTTTTCTTTTATTATAAACTTTTATAATCCTTTGATTTACCCATATGGAGAAATATCGATTCATGAGATAAAACCACGTGACCTGGTTATATTTATGGCATATCAATGTATTTTTAAGCGCAGCCATGGTAACTGTAACTGTAACTGTAACTGTGTAGGTTCCTCCACTGTCTGGAGAACTATGTACAGGACAATGCACATATACTAGTAATGGACAATATTTTATCTAAAAATGGGGAGGGGGGATAAAAATGTAAAACGATTGGTTCTTGGGGATGATTTGGATCTCACACAAAAACAAATCGTCTGGCTTGGACGTTCCATTATCCAGAACCGATCCGGACGGTACGTACCGGATAATGGAAAGCAAGCCAGGACACGAATATTAATGACGTCATGACGTCGTTTGAATACTCCGTTTTGACGCGCGAGATACTGTTTTCAAAATACAAATGGCGACTCGGGCAGGATTGACAAAAACCAACAAAAGGTAAGCAATTAACAAAACAAATATGCTCTAGTATTTTCTTTATTTGTGGTAGCATATAGAGTTTTAATGATGCATGCAGGTGCTCCAATATAGTCACATTGTTGTCACGTGACTTTTTGTTCAAAATGAAAGCGAAATGTCCGAATGTAGTAAGGGTATCGATGGAAATGAGCTTAGAAATGGACATATAAATCATCTTGATTGAAGGTATGACGGTTATATTCATAGAGAAATATATCTAAAGAAGCGAATTATATATAGTTGAACTGGACGAAAATGTTTTTTAACATCTGGACACGATGAAATTTGCCGACTCAGACCCGTGTCGCAAAATCCGCTGTTTTGCTAATGAAGAGCTCTCTGACGTCCCACGCAGAAAAAGTAGCGTTGGACGGCAGAGGATTCTCGGACTAAGTTCGATTGTAATGGGACATGTGATGGTTATTAATTTCAGAAAAAAGAATTACTTGTACTTGTTCATACTACTGACATACTCTTGTTTCCGCTTCCAGTGAAGAAACATGGCTGAAAATTTTTCGCTCTGAGAAATATTTCTAATCCGAAAGTTTTCGTTGGTTATATTTAGTCATCGATGTGTAATAATGCTGTCAATCAATTAACTAAAGGTTGAGAATTTTGATTTATTGTGTATTTTGACTTGTTTAAAGAAAATTTTTGTGTAATTTTGTAATATATTCAATCCAATGTGACTTCTCTTCCCGCCAATGTCAGTGAGGAAAATCCTTAAGGAACATAAGAAGCTATTCAGGACGGTCCGAAGACGTAGGCTAGAAAGGGAAACATTCCTATTCACGGACAGTAAAGGAGCGGGTCTAAAACAGTTGATCCCCGAATTCATAGGTAATAAATTCCAAATTCTAGCCAAAAAGGGGGCAACGGTGAAGGACAGAGGGCATAGCAGAGACCTGATAAAGGCAGTGAAATATGCTAACAACCCACTGGTGCTGATATGGTTAGGAACGTGTGAAATTACAAGAAAAGACCAAACAGATAAGTACATTAAGTTAGTAGACTATCCATATCAGTCAATAGAAGATACCCTGACGGACTATAGAGATTTAAGGGACCAGATCCTGGAAGCTAACCCAAATACACAAATAGTATTCATTGAGTGCCCATACTACTCAATCTCAAAAGCTAATAGCACTATCTCTAGGAAAAGAAATCTTAGATCTGTTACAAACAAATATACTCTTAAAAATAAGCATAAGGTTGATATAAACAACAACAAAAGGTCGATACAAACAGGAATAAAAGGGCAAAAACAGTTCCCGCAACTTCTTGTCAACAAATCAAAAAGTTGTAGAAGTATTCTATCTGCGGCTACTATTGATCATAAACTATACGATCAAATTGATTACTATAATAATCAACTGAAGTTGCTTAACACAACCTGCTCTAGTCCTAGGTTATCACAAGATCAGATTATAGGGAACAAAACTGCTGGCAAGAAAGTAAAGTACAGGAAGAACCCCAACTTGCTGCACGACGGTGTACATCCCAAGAAGCTTTATACACCAAATAAAAAAAAAATAAATAACTACCAGTATTCCAAGGAAGCCTTAGAAAATAAAATAAACAACAAAACATTGTAGCCCAGATTGAGTTAGCTTGTAAAAAATAACAAATAAAAAACACCATAATCAGGTACACAACTAGGATACCGAAAAGTGTGTCAACAGTTAAAATAAACCTGTATATAGGAAGCCTTATACAAGAGAAAACTGAACTAGAATTTTGGTTGCACTATAGGGAAGCCTTATAGAAGTAAGTATCAGAATAAGCTAAAAATAATAGGTAAATAATACCGTAATCATATACACAACTAGGAAGCCGTTTTTGCGTGTCAGTGGCAAAAATAAACTTGTATACAGGAAGCCTTATACAAGAGGAAACTGAACTAAAATATTTGGTTACACTATAGGGAAGCCTTATAGAAGTAAGTATCAGAATAATCCTAAAATAATAGGTAAAAAATATCGTAATCATAAATAAAACTAGGAAGCCGTTTTGCGTGTCAGTAGCAAAAATAAACTTGTATACAGGAAGCCTTATACAAGAGAAAACTGAACTAGAAATTTGGTCCGACTAAGGAAGCCTTACTCAGACCAATAAAATGGATACCAGACGAGGACAAAAAAAGTCAGTATCAGGAGCAACAAATGGTAATGACAGTACCGACGCATGGGTATGCCAACTATGTGAGAAAGCATATGTGGAAAAGGACGCTAAATTGCTTGAATGCCAGAGGTGCCAAAACACTTTTGTATCAAGTGTCTAAATAAACCTAAAGCAGAGTACAATATGCTTACAAAGTCGGACAGTATGTGGTTCTGCGTGGGCTGTAGAAAAGTAGTAGAAGAAAGGATAACAATTGACCTACAGATTGAGGAAAGATGCAGGGAAATAATGGAAAGTTACGAACAAAGGATCAGTTGGCTTGAAGCCTCCATTAATACCAAATGTGACGAGTCACAGATCAGAGCAATTGTACAAGAGGAAATAGCTGCAAAAGCCTGCGATGAGCCGAAGATTAGGGATATAATCCAAACAACACTAACCGATCACACCATAAAGGATGGTGCAGATATTGACCCTACATCGAATATATATATATATACGAGATGTCAAGGAGAATGTGTCCTCCGTCATTGAGGAAATACGAGAAAGAAAAACAAGGGAAAACAATTTGATCATTTTCGGTCTAAAAGAATGTAACTCGGACAATAAAGAAGAAAGAGATCAGTATGATAATAAATGCAAAAAACAAATGTTTACTGACGCCAAGATAGAACTGCAAGATAATAATATTAAAGGATCAACAAGGCTAGGCAAGTTTAACAAAAACAAAGGGAACAGACCCTACTTGTACAACTTTTGACGGTTGACCCCAAGCTGGCTCTGTTCAAAAATATGTACTACATCAAAGATCTACCACAATACCAGGATGTGAAGGTGACTACTGACCTCACTAAAGCCGAAAGAGAAAATGAAAAAAGATTATGGGAGGAGGCAAAGAAAATGAATGAGGACAGCCCTTTAGGGGACCGCTTATACAAAGTAAGGGGCCCACCTTGGGCCAGGAAAATAGTATCGGTACCAGTACTAGCAAAGAAAAAGTAAGACATGATAGACAAAAAGTTGTTTTTAATTGTAAAAAGTATAAAAAAGATTTTAAACAAACTGATGTAAATAGTTCCACAGTTCTACCCAAATTGAGCTGTTTTTATACGAATGCTGACCAACTTTTCAACAAACTAGCTGAATTAAAGACTAGAACCAGAGATAGTAAACCTAATATTATTGGCATCACAGAGGGCAAACCCAAAGCAAATAGATACAAACCTAACACACCAGAGTACTCAATTGATGAAATTGGGAATTACAACATGTTCGACAAGAATATAGAACAAGACGAAGGAAGAGGCATGATACTATATATTGATAAACTCCTTGACGCAACAGAAGTGCAGATGGACACTAAGTTTCAAGAAAATTTGTTTGTACAAATAAAGCTGAACCAATCAGACAGACTACTAATAGGATTAATATATAGGTCACCATCTAACAGAAGCAAAGAAAACACGGAAGAATTATGTAAACTACTTACAGAAGCAGCAAACAAAGGTTATTCACACTTTCTGATAATGGGGGACTTTAATTACCCAGATATTGACTGGGAATGCTGGAATACTAAGGGAGACAATCCAGAGAGTATAGAAAACAAGTTTATGGAAACAATACTAGATAGCTTCTTATTCCAACATATAACAAAACCAACAAGAGGGAGAGGAACAAATAAACCCCACACACTAGACTTGCTCATAACAAACGAAGAAAACATGATTTCAAATATAGAGTACATGAGCCCCTTGGGAAAAAGTGACCACTGTGTAATTACTTATGACTACAATTGTTATGTTAGAACCAAGGACAAACCACGTATAATCAAACTTCTAAACAATGGACACTACCGTGAAATGGTCGAAGAATTGAAACAAATAAAATGGTCAGACATATTGAACCACAATAACAGCATAGACCAAAATTGGTCTACGTTTTTACATAAAATGACAGAAGCTGAAAGTAAACATATACCAAGGAAAGAAATAAGGAATTCTAAAAAGAAACTCACTTTCCCAATAGACCAGAAAACTAAAGAATTAATCAGAAGGAAAAATGCACTATCCAGAAAGGTATCAAATAACAACAACCCAAGCACCAGACAAGAATACAATAAAGTCAGAAATCAAGTTACTGCATCGGTGAGAAAACTACGGAAATTATTTGAACTAGGGATCTGCGCAAATGCCAAACAAAATCCAAAAGCTATATGGAGTTATATAAAATCCAAATCTAAAACATAAGAAGGAATTGGAGACCTAAATATTGACCCAGAAAACACCAAATCGCCAAAAACAGATAATGACCAGGACAAAGACAACATACTATCAGATTATTTTGCAAGTGGTTTCACAATAGAACCAGAGGACGATGTCCCAAAACCGAGACTAGACTAGTTGACATCGCGAAAGAAATGAACCAATTAATAGTAACTGAGGAACATGTCGAAAAACACTTGGCCAAACTTAAGATAGACAAATCTCCAGGACCTGACAGACTACATCCGAGAATACTCACAGAGACTAGAGAGGCAATTAAAGAACCACTGACCCTAATTTTTAACCAATCACTAACTTTAGGAATGGTTCCTACGGACTGGAAAAAGGCCCAAAGTAGCGCAATCTTCAAAAAAGGAGTTAAGACACAAGCCAAGAATTACAGACCAGTAAGCCTGACGTCTATTGTATGTAAGATCATGGAAAAAATAGTACGAGAGCACATAATTGACCATATGAAAACCAACAAACTGTTCTCGAACAAACAATATGGCTTTATTAACAGAAGGTCAACATCACTTCAATTATTGGAAGTGTTAGATAAATGGACAGAAGCTCTAGACAATTGCTACGATGTAGATTGTATCTATACCGACTTCCAAAAAGCATTCGATAAAGTCCCAAACAGAAGACTGATGAAAAAAGTAGAGATTTATGGCATCAAAGATCCAATACTGGAATGGATAAGAGATTTCCTTACTAATAGAATCCAAACAGTATCAGTCAATGGTGAACACTCAAACCCAAAAGATGTGACATCGGGCATTCCGCAAGGCACAGTCCTTGCCCTGTGCTATTCGTACTATATATAAATGACCTTCCAGATACAGTGAGCTCAGATGCATACCTCTTTGCGGACGACACCAAAATATTCAGAATTATAGAAACAGGAAGAGACAAATTAGTACTACAGAATGACCTGAAAACCTTAGAAGATTGGAGCGAGACCTGGCTACTCAAATTTCACCCAGAAAAATGTAAGCATATGCATATTTCTAGATCACGGGAAGAAGACAATACAATATATGATCTCCTTGGTACAAATATAAATAAATTAAACCACGAAAAAGATATTGGAATTATAATAGACGAGAACCTATCATTTGAGAAACATATATGTGAAAAAGTCAACAAAGCAAACTCAATATTTGGGGCATTGAGAAGGACCTTCGCACATATGACACCAAAGCTATTTCTCCCGTTGTATAAAACATTATTAAGAACCCATCTAGACTATGCTAACTCGGTCTGGGCTCCATACAAAAAATGCCATGTCGACAAACTTGAGAGTGTACAAAAACGAGCAACCAAACAAATACCAGGTTTTAACAATCTAAGCTACCCCGAAAGACTAAGAAAACTAAAACTACCAACTTTGGCTTATAGACGAATCAGGGGAGATATGATTGAGACCTACAAGAATATTAGAGGAATTTATGACCCAGATGTATGCTCCTTCCTAAAACTATTAAGTAACACAAATGCCAGGCATAGTACAAGAACTAACTCAACTAAGGTTGTCCAACAGCGCTTTAACACAAACACCAGGAAAAATTCTTACACTGTTAGGATAGCAAAAATTTGGAACAAACTACCTGAATATGTGACTAATGCTCCTACCCTTAACTCGTTCAAAAACCGTTTAGACAAGTTATGGGGAAGTGAAGACCTCTACTACTCAGATTTTAGAGCTGAGATATCCGGAAGATACGGAAATATACATATGGATTCGAAAACTATTGAGTACGGCGAAGAAGTGACAGATGACACTTGTGCTGGAATAAATCATTAAGTATCATTAAGTAAGTATGACTGATTATTTGCATTCTGTTTTCTATTTCAGCCTGATTTAACAACAGGTGATGCTGGGACATATTTGCTAGATGTAAGTGGTGACCTGAATGACAACAACATATAAGATGGTCCTAAGGTAAATAGCATTCAACTTCTTATTATATTTAATATTTTATATTTGTATTATTTACATTGAACATTATAAAATGTGAATTGTAAACTTAAAGTTGTAACAAAGATGCAAATATCAACTGGGCATACAAATTTCAGATGTAAAAAAATCAAATTAAATACAACAACAATATGACAAAATGAAACGACCCGTATCGGGGATCAACAAAACCTGTGAAATGGTTTTATTCTGCAATTATTGCACCGTTTGCTGGTTCACTATGGCAAGCCAAAGGGGACAAAAAGCCGTATTTATTGATATTAATAATTCATTTATTTATATTAATAATTCATTTATTAATATCAATATCAATAATTCATTTATTGATATCAATAATACATTTATTGATATCAATAATTCATTTATTGATATCAATAATTCATTTGTTAATATCAATAATGCATTTATTTATATCAATATTTCGTAGATTTATTAATATTAATAATGTATTTATTGATATCAACAATTCATTTATTGATATCAATAATTCATTTATTGATGTCAATAAATCATTTATGGATATCAATAAATCATTTATTGATATCATTAATTCATTTATTGATATCAATAAATGAATTATTGATATCAATAAATGAATTATTGATATCAATAAAAACATTATTAATATTTATAAATCATTTATTGATATTAATAATTCATTTATTGATATCAATAATGTATTTATTGATATCAATAAATCGGCGAATTTTTAATATCAATAAAGCGCCTAGATGAAATAGAGCAAGTGCTCCCTGTTGTCAAAACAACATGCAATCTGCCATTTTTTGTACTTTAGTGTACAGTACACAAGGGATAATTTATTATTTTTTACCCAAACGGTTTGGCGACTAGGATTTGAATTATTAATTTCAATAAATGATTTATTGATATCAATAAATGAATTATTGATATAAATAAATGAATTATTGATATTAATAAATGAATTATTGATATCAATAAAGGAATTATTGATATCAATAAAGGAATTATTGATATCAATAAAGGGATTATTGATATCAAGAAATGAGTTATTGATATTAAGAAATGAATTATTAATATCAATAAATGAATTATTGATATTAATAAATGAATTAATGATATCAATAAATGAATTATTAATATCAATAAATCACCTCATTTTATTAATATGAATAAATGAATTATTGATATAAATAAAGGAATTATTGATATTAATAAATTAATTATTGATATTAATAAAGGGATTATTGACATTTATAATGGAATTATTGATATCAATAATGGAATTATAAATATTAATAATTCCATTGAGAATTATTAATATGTATAATTTGAATGATTGATATTAATAAATCAAATTATAAATATCTATAAATAATTATTGATATTAATAAATAATTATTAATATTAATAAATGAATTATTGATATTAATAAATAAATTATTAATATCAATAAATACGGCTTTTTGTCCACTTTGGCTTGCGCTAGTTCACAAAGTTGACGCATGCCATCACAATATTACCATGTTTTCCCTGTAGAATTTGAGCAGGTGAAATTCAATGACTTCACATATTTTATAGTAAAAAGATATAACTGTAATTATTGCAGGATAAACACAATTCATATAGATCATTGAACAAAAATTATAACACCTATTTGGACTTGCCATGAAAGAGGTGAGAAAAGTTTGGTAAACCTCACATTTCTAGTATCTATTTCTAAGGCTTGCCCAAATAAATTCTATAATTTTTGGCAATCACTATGACTATGTATTGTATAAACAGGTGAAACATGTTTTAATTACGTATTATCAAAGCTGTAAGTCCTTTTCATAGTAAGCTTGATTTATTCATTGTAGAAAACTGGTGACGGTTTAGACAGTAATGAGGCACTGACCAATTTCCTTCTTGATGGAACTATCAACCCATTAACATGTATATATGACGTATATGACGTGAATGACGAATATCTAATATTGAATCAGTTGATGGTTATGAGGATGCACATGTAACTGATGATCAAGACTTGATTGATGATCTGGAAAATATTGATGAAGTTGTAGACCCTAACCCAGAAGATGAGGACACTAAAACATTATATGATGGCTGCTCAGTAACGCTGGGTGCACTCATGCTTTTCTAGCCATATTTTGTACAAAGAACAATCTTACCAGAGAAGCAGTGCAGCAACTCTTAAACATTCTTGCAATTGTTCTGCCACAAGGACATAGATTATGTACAAGTCTTCATGCTTACAAGATGTTCTTTAAGAATTTAAGGAATCCAATGATAATGCATTATTTTTGTAAACACTGTAGGATACATTGAAGACAAAACTGGGTATACCTGCCCCTATCAGCATTGCAAGAAAACCTTCTCTATTAAAGACAAAACTATTTTTTGGAAATACCAATAGTTAACCAGGTGAAAAACTTAATCGCACAAAACGGTTTCTATAAATTCCTACAACACAGATTTGAAAGAAATGTGCCACAGGGGACTTATGAAGATATATATGATAGTGAACTGTATCGGTCATATGTAAAGAATAAAGGGCCACTGAGTAATCCTCAAAATATTTCGTTTTTACTTTTAATACCGATGGGGCACCTGTCTTTAAGAGCAGCAATGATTCAATATGCCCAATTTATTTAGTAGTGAATGAATTACCTTACCTTTTTTGTCCTAGTCAACATTAACATGTACATTTACATCTCTCTTTACACTACATATTTCAGTAAAAATTTCCAACTCCAACATTACGCCTCTAATGTTTCTTAAAAATTTTTACGCCTCATATTTGAGTGTAAAATTCTAAGTCCAAACTTACGCCTCTACAAGGAAGGGTAACGCCTGGTTTGTTTGTCTTATTACGCCAGGTTGATAGTATTTGACGCCAGTTTGGGAAATTATTTTACGTGTCCTGCTCATTTACGCCAGGTTAATGTCACGTAAGCATCATTTACGCCTGGTTTACGCCTAAAAACCTGGCGTCTGACGCCTCTTTACTTCGTACGGGATCCTGTTTCTTTGTAAGTGTTGTGCTTAGTGCTAATGCATGTCTTACCTATTGCTTGTGCATGTCTGGTCTTTTAATTGTGCTTTATTACATGCAAGCTTAGTTTTATATATATCGAGTAGGTTTTATGTGTCTCTCTGTGTGTTATATGTACTGTGTTCTGTACTTTCTTACATGCTAACATAGTTTTATATAATAGTATGTTTTATGTGTCTAAGTGTGCTTAATATGTATTGTTGTATCATGTATGTTGTTATTGTTTGTCGGTTAAAAGCTCTACAGAGCTTATGTTGCTTGTATTTATAACCCGACTTCAAATAAAGTTTCTATGCCTATGTCTCTCATTATGTCATTTATCGTTAATAAAATTTGAAACATACAAGTTTTCATAATTCACATATTTCATTTTAAATCCGTTTTCTTTACGCATTGTCGAACAAATCCTAGATGTATAAAGACAACAAATGTTTAGTTCACTTAGAAGAATAACAGATTTAATGTGCACACTAAGAATCACAAACTAATTTTAAACTTACAACATACAATAAAAATTATCACCACACTCCATTCAATACAAAGAACCTGAACACAATACGCCGATTAATTAAAAAGAAATTTGAGTAAAATAATAAAAAAAACCATTTAATTAATCACTTTTTACCTTTAATACACACAATAAGTCGTTTTCTAGATAGATAGTTAGATGTATCCTATCGTGTGATTAATGATATCAGGTGATTTTATTTAGGGCATTTTCCTCAACGCACCTTCATTTCACATCATGTGAACGTCATAAAACGGAATAAAACTTGACCACTTTCCATAAATTGTATGTTTAGCGCTGGCTTTGCACCCCGGCACAACACAACCAAGATTACGTTTTGCATCGTCTTTCTTATGCCGTTGTCGCGTGAGATCTGCAAGTCCCGTGAAAATTGCAAGCACGCATGTGCAAAACCAAGTTTTTATTTTAGTAACTTCCGCCGTGAGAAATGCAAGGCAAGACTACTTTCATTTTACAATTCGAAGTTCCGGTTATGTTAGTCTCGATCATCCAGACGCTTAATTACATTTGTGCGTCTGGATTCACCTCTATATTGAACTGGTTATCATTACGCCCAAAACTGGGCGTAATTTTTGATTGGATGATATTTTTATTGTCTAAAAAATTACTTCCGTTCATATCAAGAAGTGTACAACAAATTGTACCAAAGTTTACATTTGAATACTTTTATAAAATATTACTTTATCAATTAATTCAACAAATATTATTGTTATGCATATTCAAGGTGAATCTTACTGTGACGTCATATTACAGGTATAGATATTTTTGCATGGTTTTTCTGGTTTAAAAATAGGGCCCTAAAAATAGAATCATTGCTTGTCTCCACCTATTGGTAGCGAAATTACAATAAGGTGATCCCAGACGCTATTATATATGCGTCTGGGTGATCGAGACTACGGTTATGTATGAAGACGATATAACAAGTAGTATTATAACATATTAAAATTCATCTATTGCAAAAAATTATTTAGCCTTATAATTTTATTAGACTTTCACAAGTCATAACAACCTCAAATTTTTTTTCATAATTTCTCGATTTTTGACCTAGTTATTTTGGAGGAGCATTATTTATAATTGTCTTCTTTTGTGTTTGTTGGTTGTTATTCTTTAATTAATTATTTAGTCTAGTTTAGTTCATAATTTTAAAATTACAATAAAAAAAATTATCCACTTTAATATTGTGCACAACAACAAAAATATTTTCAATATTGAACAATTGAACTAAAAATCATAATAATGCTGCTTTTTTGTTTTTGTTTATTGCAAACTAAGTTTTCTAAATATTTGATGTCACATTATTCAACTTCATTTAACTAGTTTACGGCTACTTTTGAACAATTAAATTAGAAGGCTTCTTGCTGACATCCTGTCTGTGTTTTAGACTGAAAAGGTGTAAATGATATTTTTATTACCAACAGACACCTAATCTTTTTTTGAAGAGGGGGCAGATGTCTCTGCATAGTTTCTGCATAATGCCTCTAGAAATAATCAATAAGAATCCTTAAAAATAAAGTCAATGCATATATATATATATATATATATATATATGTATATACAGAAAAAGTTAGCAATCACATTAATAACTATGGAGTTAACAGATTATCAGCTTTTAGTTAGTTTCCTTTCATCTGGTTGTAGCATCTTCCCAGACTATCTTCAAGACACCTCTACCAAAGAAGCAAGAAACAAACGGGACAACTTTAGGAAAAAGGGAAAAAAGTTTTTTTTTAAATGGTAAGAAGCATGATTTTTTAATATAAATTAGAATTGTAAATTAATTTAATGTAAAATTCCCTCATTAAATTGTAAAGATTCACAAGATTCATCATTAAGTCAATCTTCCAATACATTTCCTTTGCCCAGTATAGGCAAACAAATGCATTTAGAGCCTCTGACCTTCTCAGTTATGTATTCAATCTGCAAATTGTTTTGGCCCTGTATAGGCATTGAGAGCCTCTGTTTGACCTGGCTTGCAATTCTCTTGGCTTATAAAGTCCAAATTACAACATTTTAACATTCTAGATACTTTTTAATGGCAAGTATAGGTATTTAGAGCCTCTGTTTGACCTGGCTTGCAATTCTCATGGCTATGTATTCAATCTGCAATATTTCTTTTTGCCCCATATAGGCATTATAAGCTTTTGTTTGACCTGGCTTGCAATTCTCATGGCTTATAAAGTCCAAATTACAACATTTTAACATTCTAGATCATTTTTTAGTGGCAAGTATAGGCATTTAGAGCCTCTATTTGACCTGGCTTGCAATTCTCATGGCTTATAAAGTCCAAATTACAACATTTTAACATTCTAGATCATTTTTTAGTGGCAAGTATAGGCATTGAGAGCCTCTGTTTGACCTGGCTTGCAATTCTCATGGCTTATAAAGTCCAAATTACAACATTTAACAATATTGATAATGTCTTTTGGCAAGTATAAGCATTTAGAGCCTCTGTTTTACCTGGCTTGTAATTCTCATGGCTTATAAAGTCCAAATTACAACATTTTAACAATATTGATAATTTCTTTTGGCAAGTATAAGCATTTAGAGCCTCTGTTTTACCTGGCTTGTAATTCTCATGGCTTATAAAGTCCAAATTACAACATTTTAACATTCTAGATACTTTTTAATGGCAAGTATAGACATTGAGAGCCTCTGTTTGACCTGGCTTGCAATTCTCATGGCTATGTATTCAATCTGCAATATTTTTTGTGCCCCATATAGGCATTATAAGCCTTTGTTTGACCTGGCTTGCAATTCTCATGGCTTATAAAGTCCAAATTACATTTTAACATTCTAGATCATTTTTTAGTGGCAAGTATAGACATTGAGAGCCTCTGTTTGACCTGGCTTGCAATTCTCATGGCTTATAAAGTCCAAATTACAACATTTTAACAATATTGATAATGTCTTTTGGCAAGTATAAGCATATAGAGCCTCTGTTTTAACTGGCTTGTAATTCTCATGGCTTATAAAGTCCAAATTACAACATTTTAACAATATTGATAATTTCTTTTGGCAAGTATAAGCATTTAGAGCCTCTGTTTTACCTGGCTTGTAATTCTCATGGCTTATAAAGTCTAAATTACAACATTTTAACATTCTAGATACTTTTTAATGGCAAGTATAGGTATTTAGAGCCTCTGTTTGACCTGGCTTGCAATTCTCATGGCTATGTATTCAATCTGCAATATTTCTTTTTGCCCCATATAGGCATTATAAGCTTTTGTTTGACCTGGCTTGCAATTCTCATGGCTTATAAAGTCCAAATTACAACATTTTAACATTCTAGATCATTTTTTAGTGGCAAGTATAGGCATTTAGAGCCTCTATTTGACCTGGCTTGCAATTCTCATGGCTTATAAAGTCCAAATTACAACATTTTAACATTCTAGATCATTTTTTAGTGGCAAGTATAGGCATTGAGAGCCTCTGTTTGACCTGGCTTGCAATTCTCATGGCTTATAAAGTCCAAATTACAACATTTAACAATATTGATAATGTCTTTTGGCAAGTATAAGCATTTAGAGCCTCTGTTTTACCTGGCTTGTAATTCTCATGGCTTATAAAGTCCAAATTACAACATTTTAACAATATTGATAATTTCTTTTGGCAAGTATAAGCATTTAGAGCCTCTGTTTTACCTGGCTTGTAATTCTCATGGCTTATAAAGTCCAAATTACAACATTTTAACATTCTAGATACTTTTTAATGGCAAGTATAGGCATTTAGAGCCTCTGTTTGACCTGGCTTGCAATTCTCATGGCTATGTATTCAATCTGCAATATTTTTTGTGCCCCATATAGGCATTATAAGCCTTTGTTTGACCTGGCTTGCAATTCTCTTGGCTTATAAAGTCCAAATTACATTTTAACATTCTAGATCATTTTTTAGTGGCAAGTATAGACATTGAGAGCCTCTGTTTGACCTGGCTTGCAATTCTCATGGCTTATAAAGTCCAAATTACAACATTTTAACAATATTGATAATGTCTTTTGGCAAGTATAAGCATATAGAGCCTCTGTTTTAACTGGCTTGTAATTCTCATGGCTTATAAAGTCCAAATTACAACATTTTAACAATATTGATAATTTCTTTTGGCAAGTATAAGCATTTAGAGCCTCTGTTTTACCTGGCTTGTAATTCTCATGGCTTATAAAGTCTAAATTACAACATTTTAACATTCTAGATACTTTTTAATGGCAAGTATAGGCATTTAGAGCCTCTGTTTGACCTGGCTTGCAATTCTCATGGCTTATAAAGTCCAAATTACAACATTTTAACAATATTGATAATTTCTATTGGCAAGTATAAGCATTTAGAGCCTGTTTTACCTGGCTTGTAATTCTAATGGCTTATAAAGTCCAAATTACCACATTTTAACATTCTAGATCCTTTTAATGGCAAGTATAGGCATTTAGAGCCTCTGTTTGACCTGGCTTGCAATTCTCATGGCTATGTATTCAATCTGCAATATTTTTTTTGCCCCATATAGGCATTATAAGCCTTTATTTGACCTGGCTTGCAATTCTCATGGCTTATAAAGTCCAAATTACATTTTAACATTCTAGATCATTTTTAGTGGCAAGTATAGGCATTGAGAGCCTCTGTTTGACCTGGCTTGCAATTCTCATGGCTTATATAGTCTAAATTACAACATTTTAACATTCTAGATACTTTTTAATGGCAAGTATAGGCATTTAGAGCCTCTGTTAGACCTGGCTTGCAATTCTCATGGCTTATAAAGTCTAAATTACAACATTTTAACAATATTAATAATTTCTTTTGGCAATTATAAGCATTTAGAGCCTCTGTTTTACCTGGCTTGTAATTCTCATGGCTTATAAAGTCCAAATTACAACATTTTAACATTCAAGATACTTTTTAATGGCAAGTATAGGCATTTAGAGCCTCTGTTTGACCTGGCTTGCAATTCTCATGGCAAAGTATTCAATCTGCAATATTTTTTTTGCCCCATATAGGCATTGAGAGCCTCTGTTTGACCTGGCTTGCAATTCTCATGTCTATGTATTCAATCTGCAATAATATTTTTGCCCCATATAGGCATTATAAGGCTTTGTTTGACCTGGCTTGCAATTCTCATGGCTTATAAAGTCCAAATTACAACATTTTAACATTTTACATACTTTTTAATGGCAAGTATAGGCATTAAGAGCCTCTCAATATAAAAAAGTAAATGGAATTGTTTTTCAGGTGATGTTTTGTTTCGCTTCATTCCAGGAAATGGCAATGGTGCTGAGGTTGTTATACAGGGCAGAGAAAAAGACATTTTGGCTGAGTTCCATGGCAGTGCTTTTGGTGGACACAGTGGTGTAAATAAGACAGTAGAAGCCATCAAGAATAGATACTGGTGGTTTGGTTTGACAGATGATGTGAGAAATTATGTAAATAAATTATAAACATTACTAGAAAAATCTTGCAACTTCACACAAAACAAAGTTATAAGGATTTATTAATAGACACAAATTATATTTGAGATACTGATAAGCAAAACATAGACAATAAATTGTACCACACTATTTTGAAGCATATTTGTAATTTTTAACTTGTATTAACAAGGAGAACTATGCATTCAAAGACAGTTGTGTTCATTATAAAAACAGATTAATCAGTGTTGTTGTTGTTTACATGAGGTTATGAAAGGATTCATTAATAATATTGAAACTATATACCTAAAAATACATAGTATAATGTATTTTACTTATAATTACCATTTTTTGTACAGGTTAAATCTTGTGAGGCATGCCAAAGATCAGACCCACTAAAACCAGCAAAGAAACCTGAGCTGCATCCTATAAAAGTTTGTAAATTTATGTTTTATGATAATGGTCCAATTTTGCTTGAAGTTATTTACTTTACTGTACTTACATTGTGTGGGTATATCAAGTTTTTTAAAATGTTTAAACACTTAATTTTATAAATGTAATATTCTGCACAATTTTATTATCAGGTGATCAAAGTGGTGTAAAACCCTAGATCCACCTTAACAGCAAAAATATATTTATTTTATGTTTATGTCATTTGCCTAGGTTTCTTATCCTTTTGAGTTGGTTGGTGTTGACCTTATAGGACCCCTGCAAGAGACAGATCAGGGCAACAAATACATTTTCACAGCAACTGACTATTACACCAAGTGGGTAGAGGCATTTCCTATTCCATCCAAGCATGCTACAGTTGTTGCCCAGTGTTTTGAGAAGCTCTTTGCAAGACACGGTGCCATGAATGCCATCTTAACAGACCAGGGTAGAGAATTTTTAAATGAAGTAAGATGAATTTAATTTCTGGAACAACATAAAAACCAGTTTGTGGAATAGGGATCCTTGGGATGTCTGTCCTTTCTTTTTCCTATCTAGTACATATACAAACTATATTTTGTTACCCCCCCCCCCCCAATAATGTCAAGTGGTAGGTTGGATCTGTTTTGTTTGTTATGTGGCAAAAAAATTTCCCAGCTGCTTTTTCATTTGTATTTTAACAGGTTAATAACCAGCTGTGTAAAGAATGGAACATACAACATAGAGTCACAGCTGCCTACCACCCACAGACAAATGGTCTTGATGAAAGAACCAAACTCTCAAAGCGTAATTATATATTGTTACATTTACATGAAACCAAAAATTATAACATCAATGTAGCTGTCAAAATCCAAACAATAAAAAGGACATGGCTCTAGTAAATATGAGAACAAAAACTTAATAGATTGGGATCCAAGCATGTTTGTTTGAAAGGTGTTTAACATCACTTCATCAAATTTTCAGATATATCATCATGCATCCAGTTTTTATCGTAGGAGGAAGACGGAGTACCCAGACCATGTGATCAATAGTAGACAAACTACCTTAACCACACAGGGCTTTCAAGTTTTGTGGTTCAAAATGCATGAGATTTTGTTAAAAAATTGAAAGATCCAGTGAAAAACTAAAAATTAAATGAATTTGTTGACTAATTTAATTTAAAAAAAATTCTTAGAGACTTGATATACCTTGATATATTAACAGCCAACATGAAAGTAAACCTGCTTCAAAACCAGCAACATGTCATGGAGAATTTCAATAATGTGCAGAGTTCAGTTCATGTTTCATGTACTTAAGCATTCATGTGATTTATCTTATAAGCACTATTAGAAAACAATAATTTTTTTACAGATCATTGCGCAAAATGGTAAATGAATATCAGACAGACTGGGACAACATCCTTGAAGGTGCCTTGTTTGCTCAGCGAACAAAACCACAGTCTAGCACAAAGTACAGCCCTTTTTTCCTTCTGTATGGTAGAGAGGCTGTATACCCAAGCCAGATTCCAAAGAACTTTGGAACTGATGAAGAGGTAAATTATAAAAACAAATTAACCCCCAGTGTTAATTTCAGTGAATGGTTCAATGTTTTTTATTTTAACTATACAGCGATGTACTGCTGGTTTTTTTTATAGAAAAGCAGGTTTTTTGGTCAATCATTTACATTGTGGTGAATTTGGTCTTCACTAAATCAATCAATAAAAAGATAAAGCCATGCTTATCTGTGCAACATATGTAATGTAATCTTCATTTTTGTCTCTGTTTTAAGTGCACTGTTGCAGGTGTAAAACTTTACATAGTTATCACATAATTTATATGTGCTTATGATTTTCTTTTTTTCCAGATTTCCTTGCCATCACAACCTAGTGAAGAAGAATTAGATAGCTTTGTCAAATAATGCCAAGAGACTAAAGAAAGTGTGAACTCCAAGGTCTCAGCAAACATCAACAAAGCTAAGGAAAAGCAGAAAAAAGATTACCAAAACAAAGCAAAAGGGCAACATGCAACCAAACTACGATGGCCCATACAAAATTGTAGATTTGACAGGGAAGTTAGCTACTCTGCAAAATGAATCTGGACTTGTTTTGAAGAAGAAGATTAACATTGATAGACTAAAGCTGTTCACCACTCCATCCAACCAATCGGCAGCTTCCAATAAATCTACTAACCAATCAGCTGCCTGCAATAAATCTTCAAACCAGATAAATACTGATGCCAAAGATCTCACCATAGTGACCAAAGTTAATGCCTACTTGGAAGAAATTAGTGCCAATGGAAGTCTGCAAGAGCTAATTAAATTTGTGACTGCACTCCACTTCACCAAAGTAAAGACTGTTGATGACCTGCATCATTTAATAGTTGACTGTCCTTTGCAAAGTTTTATGGCAGAGGTAATAATTAATGAAATACAAATTAAGATGAAAAGTGATGTACTGGTGGTACTGGTTTAATATTGTATTTGATCGAATTTAATGAATTTAAATATATGTAAACAAGAATTAAAGTTTCATAATACTGATTTATAAAAAAGACATCATTGAGTCATGTTAGCATGTTTTCTTAACAATGAACAGATAGAATTTTTTTACATTAGAGAGAGGTAAAAAATAGAATATTTAGGGAAGAAAATGATTTGAATTATTTGTATTTTGAAACAATATTTTTTTTCCTTAGACCACTAGAGATGCTAAAGCAGAAATGGATGCATTTGCCTCGCGGCTGATAACACATCTAAGACACCTTAATATCAGCTTGACAGAGAAGACAACAGCCGCAATGCTTTTGTCTTGTGTATGTGTAAAGGCAGCAAAATTATTTTAACCTGTTTTAGTGATAGCAGAGACCCTCAAGGAACATCCATGTCACCTTCAAGACATGAATGAAGGTGCCTGCTCTGCAACACTGCAAGATTGCCAAAGGTTGTTTGTTGGTGGTGAAACCATAGAGGCACTAGACTTGGAAACCTTAAATGATGGAGAATGGTTAAGTGATAAGGTAAATAATATCAAAATGAAAAGAACCTACACTTAGTGTGAAGAAATTGTGACATCTTAATTTGAATTCTATACCTATTTTATATTTTGCCAGAATTAGGTTCTCACATTAGCAGTGTAGATTTGTAATATTTTGGCTGGATTACTAAGATGGCTACTGAGCAGTTAACAGCTTGAAAATATAGCTCAGCAGTTTTTGCAGTTTTAAATGCTTTAATAGGATTTGTTTGGATTAATATTTGGCTATATGATTCCTGGAGATATACTCAGTGACATGATATGATTTTTTGCTGTAGAATTTAGAATCTGGAGATTTAATTTGATCAAAACATTTTTGCATTGGATATTCTTATTGAAAAATTTTAACAATATGTCTGGAGGCAATAAACAAGGACTTAAGTCTGGACAAACAAGGCAAGTGAACACAGTTCAGACTTTATTAAGTGCAAAAGTTGATTCATCCATGGAAAAGCTCCCCAAGAAAGGGAGAACATTTTCACAACTTTCTAATGACTCAAACAATGAATCAAACAATAGTATAGAATTAGATATATCAGGTATTGAAAATATACAAAAGGACTTGAATGATATTAAATTACACCTACATGGAATAACTAAAGTAGATGACCTAAAGGAAGCAACAAAGGATCTCGTTAAAAGAAGTGAGTTAGAATCACTGGTGACTATTATAGTTGAAAAATTGTTAAGTACCTTGGAAAAAAAATAGGAGAAAAATTTGATGCAAAAATAAATGACATGCAAGATAAAATAGATTCATTAGCTTTAGAAAATGAACACATCAAGAAACAGCTAGAAAATGCAAAGCAACAAACAAGCAAAACTAGGATTGACTGTAGCAGGGTGGAACATATGACATTGGATGCACTAACAAAATGTAATGAAAATGAACAATATTCTAGGAAAAACAATATTAAAGTGTTCAACATGAGGTGGAGAGAAAAACAAGACCTAAGGGAGGACTTCATACAAATGGTGAAAAATGACTTGAAAGTGGAACTAAACACCAAAGATGTTGTGACAATACATAGACTCCCATCCAGTAGGACTGGGGATAAACCAGTCATTGTTAGACTGTTTAATAGTGAAACTAAGAGAAAAGTGATGAGAGAGAAAAAAAACTTAAAAAACAGAGTGCTATTCTTAGACGATATAACTCAACAAAACTATGAATTGATGAAACGAGACTAAGGGAGTCTCATAAATTTGAGTCAGTGTGGTTTTTCAACTGCAAAGTTTATGGTAGGACAAAAGACAATTTGCAATTAAAATTCAATCTGTTTGATGATATAGACCAAAAAATTCTGAACGGGAAGTAAAAAAGGTACTGTAACAACTTATCTTAACCTGTACATTGCATGAAATAATGACACAACTTATATGTACATTATGTATCTATCACTTTTCAGTATCACCACCTTTAAAAAAAAACAACAAGGAATTAAATATTAAAATGTAATATGGTAGCCTTATAAATGAAGGCTCAGTATATTTGATTCGTCCAAGTACAATTGTTCTTACAATAAATGCTAAGATATGATATGTGATGAATGTTCTATAATCAATTCTCTCCCATTTAGACAGGTGATTACTTCTAACTTTTCTTTTCTCATTAGTTCGGGAATCCTTTTAAATGGTAACAGTAAAATCATCCATGGGGATATTTTTTTTTCAGAATGTATAGATAAACAGACAATAAACCTTATTTTCCATGAATTTAACATGAATTTTTGTTCTAATTGGTAAATTTGTGAATGTAAATCTTGTTGAAAGAAGAAATCAATTGTCTGTCTTCATAATGTAATCCTATTATAATCATACTGCCTTTGAACGAGGGTGTTGGGGTAGATTATCACATGAAGAAAAAATTATCACCCGAGACGGAGTCAAGGGTGATAATTTTTTTTTCGTGTGATAATCTACCCTAACACATGAGTTCAAAGGCAGTATGATTTTTATTATACTGAATGCCTTTACCTAATGAAAAAATGTAAACTACCACATAGATACTATACTGAATCATATTTTTAATGGAAAGTGCTTGTTAGTCTGCTAGTTGTTTTTCTAAATAATAATTGCCCATTTTCCTGTATTTGTTGTGTCTTTGACATGTTTGCGCGGAAAGACACGCGACCTGTAATTAATTTCAGCTGATGCGGCTGATCATTTTCCAGATTGGCAATTTTCTATCTGATAATTTTTTTATGTCACCCGTAAACTTCGGCTGGAGCGGGTGATAATATTCCAGTTCGGCAATCTCCAGTCTAAGCGGGTGTTAATTTTTTTATATCACCCGTTGGGAGGAAATCACGAGGAGTTAACACCCGTTGCTATAATGGGCTGGGCTAAAACGAGAATCAGTAGAAATTAACACATGGTTACTGTCCAATAAAAAGGCAACATTTTTGCATGAAGTATAATAATTGGTATTACAACACTAAAATATATTACAATTGTATACAGAAATAGAGAGTACATGTATAAATTAATTTTCAAAAATATTCAAGTAATTTTCGGAATTTGATAAATGGCAGCACAATTTAAAACTGGAAATAGGATGAAAAATTTATACTTGTAATGATCAAAATGTTGATGTTACTTCTTAATCTTAAACATAATATTAATTATATTTGTACTATATCTGCAGAGACTGCTCGTGTTAAACACATTATATTTGTACCATTTTGTGAGCCATGTCGAAAATTTGTCTTCTCTCTTATACCTTTTATTCCTATCTTGTATATGTTCTACTTTTCTTATCTTTCTCTATTCAGAAATACGATTATTTTAGTTCTCATTTTTGCTTGATCACCATCCTTGGAGGTAGTCCTGGATACATACAGTATCCTTTCCATTTATTATTGTATTTGACATGTACATGTATAAATAAATGACTTCTTTGAAGATTTTATCAGTTAATTGTCAGGGACTAAGGGACCAAAATAAACGAAAAGATGTCTTTCAGTATTTAAAATCAAAGCAATGCAATATTTACTGTCTGCAAGATACTCACTTTACAGTAGATATTGAGAAGTCCGTAAGATATCCTTATGGGGATATGAATGCTGCTTCAGCTCATTTAAGTCAAACGCTAGAGGAACTTGTATTTTGTTTAACAACAATTTTGAGTTTAAAATATTACGTGATAAGGTTGATAATAATGGCAATTTTCTAGCATTGGATATATGTATGGACAATTTAAACATGACTATTGTATCAATATATGGTCCTAATGTAGACAACCCAAATTTTTACAATGAAGTAATGTCTGTTGTGGACGAATTTGAAAATGAAAATTATGTAATTTGTGGAGATTTTAATTTAGTGTTGAAACCAGAAATCGATTATGATAATTATTTACATATTAATAACCCAAATGCAAGGGAAAGGCTTCTGGAAATTATAGAGGATAGATACCTTATAGACCCTTATAGGGAGTTATATCCAAATACACGTCGATTTACTTGGAGAAAGAAATCCCCTTTTAAACAGGCTAGGCTAGATTTCTTTTTAATAACAGACAGCTTGTCAAATAACCTCAATAACTGTAAAATAGACCCTAGTTATCGGTCAGACCATTCCATGATTATCCTCCAACTTGAATTTAATAATTTTATAAAGGGTAAAGGCCTTTGGAAATTCAATAGTTCGTTATTATATGACAAAAACTACATCGACTTGGTCAAAAGAAAAATATTATAAGTTAAAAAGCAATATGCCGCTTTAGTTTATAACTTTGAAATAATTAATACAATAAATGATAGGGATTTACATTTTACAATTAATCCACAACTTTTTTAGAAACTCTCTTAATGGAAATACGGGGTAAAACCATTTCATACACTACAATGGATTGAGGAAGGAGAAAAACCAACAAAATATTTTTGTGGCCTAGAGTCAAGAAATTATACTTCAAAAATAATACCAAAAATTGAAAAAGAAAATGGGGATATAGTAACAAACCAACATGAAATTTTGAAGGAAATACAATTGTTTTATGAAGATTTGTACAAAAATAAGGATCAAGATGAGGGTTGTAAGTTACAAGATATTGTAGATGGACTTAATTGTAAAAATATAGAAAAACTTACATTAAAAGAACAAGAAAGCCTTGAAGGCTTGATTACAATACAGGAAGCTGGGGAAGTCTTAAAAAAATGAAAAATAACAAAAGCCCTGGGTCAGATGGGTTCACAGCAGAATTTTTTAAGTTCTTCTGGAAGGACTTACAATTTTACATAACTGAATCTTTAAATTATGGATATTTTATTGGAAATTTGTCAGTAACCCAAAAACAAGGTATCATAACATGTATTCCTAAGGGCGATAAATCTAAGCACTTTTTGAAAAACTGGAGACCAATTTCATTACTGAATACTGTTTACAAAATTGGATCAGGGGTAATTGCTGGTAGAATAAAAAATGTACTTCCAAAACTAATAAATACAGACCAAACTGGTTTTATTTCTGGTAGGTTTATAGGGGAAAATATAAAATTATTATTTGACATCATGGAATATACCGAAGAACATGAAATCCCAGGATTGTTTTTATTAATAGATTTTGAGAAGGCTTTTGATTCTGTCTCATGGTCCTTTCTTAATAATGTTCTTAAATATTTTAATTTTGGAGATTCAATTTTGACTTGGGTTAATGTACTTTATAAAAATATCAATTCCGCAATAATCCAGGAGGGAAATCTTTCAAACTTTTTTGAAATTGGAAGGGGTTGTCGACAAGGGGATCCATTGTCTCCATATCTGTTTATACTTTGTGCTGAAATCATGGCAATAAAAATTAGAAGTAATGAAAAAATTAAGGGTATACAAGTTTGTCAAATTGAACACAAACTATCACAATTTGCAGACGATACATCTATTATTTTAGATGGCACTGAAGAATCACTGTCAGAAACACTTTTAGAATTAGAGTGGTTTGCTATATTGTCAGGACTTAAAATAAATTTCTCCAAGACACAAGTCATTTGGATTGGTAGTAAAAAGCACAGCAAAGATATATTATGTACCAACTGGCAATTATCATGGGGCAATTCCACCTTTAAAATACTGGGTATAAATTTTGATGTTGATCTTGAAAAAATGATAAATATAAATAATGAACCATATATTCTTAAGATGAAATCCCTGATTCAGCAGTGGAACAAGAGAAGTCTTACTCCTGTGGGCAAAGTCACAGTAGTAAAGTCTTTAATTCTTCCACTGCTGAATCAACTGTTTATTTCACTTCCGAACCCAAACGATGATCTAATTAAAAACAATAGAAAATATGCTACTTAAATTTATTTGGAAATCACCATTAAGTAAAGTAAAAAAGGAGGTGGTACAAAAAGAATATCAAGAAGGGGGGCTAAAAATGATTAATGTCAAAAGTTTCATACTGGCACTAAAACTAACATGGTTAAGAAGACTTGTTTTAAAAGATAGTAAATGGCAAAATATTTTCAAAACATCAGTTGATTTAAACAAACTATTAAGCTGTGGAAAATTTCATGTTGAAAGAATAATTGAAAAAATAACAAATAAGTTTTGGAAAGATGTGTTGTATTCATTTAAATTTATTATTGAAAATGAAAATGAAAACAGGAGAGGTTGGAATGACTTCCTTTCAAGTCCGATATGGTACAACCCACAGATACAAATAGGGGGAAGAACTGTGTTTCTGGAAAAATGGTTTGATAGAGGTATTAAGTTTATAAATGATCTATATACAGAAGAAGGCACACCGCTTACTTTTAATCTTTTCAAACAGAAATATAATATCCAGATAAATGTTATGGAATATAATAGTATTATTAGCTCTTTGAAAAAAAATGTCAAAAATGTATCAAAATACTGAAAAAAACACAAGTATTGTTCTAGAAAACCCATTTATTCCAGTCACATTATTGACCATTCTTAAAAATGCAAAAGGCTCTAGAGATATGTACAGTGTTTTTAATAAAAACAAGAGTGTCCCAACTGCACAGAATAAATTCAATAAGATTTTTAACTTTACAAAAGAAGATTGGAAAAAAATATATTTACTGCCATTTATCACTACAAATAATAGTAAACTACAGTGGCTGCAGTATAGGATAAATCACAATATACTAGTTACCAACCAGATTCTTAACAAAATCAAAATTATTGATAATTCCAAATGCACCTTCTGTGAACAGGAAGAAAAAATTTTAGTCCACATCTTTTGGGACTGTGAATTGGTTCAAAATTTATTCAAAGAAGTTAATACTTGGCTTAATAATGTAAATTTTTCAAAAAAGCACATGCTTTTTGGTAACACTGATAAAATGGTAAAAGGCAATGCATATAATATTATCTTATTAGTAATAAAACAGTGTATTTACACCACCAGATGCCTTAAAAAAAAATTATCTTTGAGTCTTGTAAAGTCCATGTTAAAAATCACATATGAGTTAGAAAAGATAGCTGCTATAAAAAAACAGCGCTTGGATGACTTCCACTTAATATGGAGTATTTTTTGATGATCTTTTCTCACCGACTTAAAATTCTAGATGTTTAATAGTACTAATTCGTTATTCATCTTTAATGTTTAACAACAAAAAAAACTTCTGCCTACATCAATCTGATAAAATCTCAGTGTGCCTACCCACACCCCCCCCCTTTCCAAAAGCCCTTGACTTATAACTAATATAAGATTCATTCTGTGATACCAGTAAATACCTCACACGGAAAGAGTTAAGCAAAAATGAGAACACCAACCTAACTTTATTTCCTACTCTGATTTTTAAGCCTGTTCTACTAAATCTTAGCATACAAATTCATGTATTCTTACTTTAACATAACTTCTATCCTTCTTCTTAAATATAATAAAAAAACCATTGTCTTGTTACATTAAATTGCTGTATTGTATATGTTATATGTAAATATTAGTACTATGTGTATATATATATATATATATATATATATATATATATATATATATATATATATATATATATATATATATATATATATATATATATATGTAATTTGCAATGGAACAAAAAAAAATATATTGTCTGGATTTGTTTGTTTGTTTGAATGGTGTTTTAACGCCACTTTCAGCAATTTTTCAGCTATTTCATGGCGTCCAGTTTTTATTGGGGGAGGAAGCCGGAGTACCCGGAGAAAACCACCGACCTGCGGTAGGAAAACTGGCAATCCTTGTCAATTAAGATTGGAGTCGAGTACACCCTGCCTGCAGTGAGAATCGAACCCGCAATCTCAGTGTTGACAGACCAAGTGATCAATAGTAGACGAACTACCTAGACCACTCGGCCACTGAGGCCCCCTATTTTGGCTGGACAAATTGTTTTGGGTGTTCTGCATAATCAATAATTTTTAATTTTCTTATTCTTGTATCTACATATGCACTACCATACAGAATGATATGTTAAACATTTGGTATACAATTTAAAATTCAACATTTTATTCAATTCTTTGTACTCGATAGAGGTTTTTAAGCCTATAATTTTGTTTTTAATCCTTAATGTTTAAATATCAATAGTGTCTTTTTTTATTATATTAGAGTGAACATATATTTTAATTTCAGATCATAAACTCCTTCCTTGGACTTCTGAAGCTTCAAAAGAACAAAACAGAAAGTAATATGTTTTTTCTGCAATCATACACAGAAGTGCTTTGGAATGAAGGAAAATTTGAACACTGGATGTTTAAAAAGGTTTATTTTGTTGTAAAATTTGTAATGTTATTTAGAGGTGATTGTATTTATTCCTATCACAATATCATGTGATTGTCTTAGAGCAATTCGCATTTACAAGGTTGCTGAAAAGATCAATTAACTTTTTAACTAGTTTGGGGGGGTATATAGGACCTACACTGTCTGTCTGTCCACATCCCTTGTAAGCGCTTTCCCTCCTAAACCGCTTGACAGATTTTGATGAAACTTTACATGAAGGAAGTACATCATATGTAGATGTGCATGAAGAATTTTCGTCGCTGTCGGATATTATTCAGGGGAGATAATTTGACTTGAAGCAAAGCAGGGGGTATCCCTTTGTGAGCACGCTCACAGTCCACACTTGTTATCTTTGTGGATTATTATTATTACAAACAAGAAACATGTATCTGTTGTTGAAAAGTACCAGTAATTTTAAAAAGCTTTTTAAAAGTTTTGTTTAAGTCAACAAAATGTTATCAATGATGTCCAGAATATTACTTTCTGATATTAAACTTTAATAGTCATATTCGAAGTGCAATCATGTATGTACATGTATAATGAATGTTGGTCTTTTGGAAGATAAGCAACTTTTGGAAGATAAGCACAGCATATTATAATGTGTATCATTTAAACTTTCAGGTTCAGTTTGCCATGTATACCCACATACTTTTGCCTGTCAGTGTTAATGGTAATCACTGGGTGCTTATGGTGGTAAACGTTAGACAAAGAACAGTTACAGTCCTAGACTCTATGCATGGACACAATGCAGAAAAATGTGTTGCCTTGTGGAGGTTTATACCAATTTTATTTTTATCCTTGTTATTTCACAGGTTTTTATGTTACCTCAATTCTATATTTTCATCTTTATTTTGATCTATTTCTTATACTATAAAAATTTTCCTCACTTCAAAAAACTGGACATATGATATAGCTGAAAAATTGTTGAAACTGACTGGCATCTAACAAAAAAAATTCTATAAAATTCATTACTCAACTACACCTTTATATGATCTCACTACTTTAAAATTTAAACCAAAAAAAAGTTTACAATTCGGGTTTAACATGATCAAGGCACCTTCCTTTAATTACACTTTATGAAATGGCTTTGTACAATAAGCTATCAATGTTGGATGATAATAATTTACATATTTTTTTCCAGACAGTTTATGCAGAAAAGGGACTGCTTGCCAGATATGAAGGAGAGGTTTGGGAAATGGCTTTTTATTCCATTGAAAAGCAGTCCACAAACAGATGGCAACTCATGTGGTGTTTTCACTTTGATGGTAAAAAATTAATGCTATCCCAAGCTCAATATCATGTCCCTTAGCAACAGTTTAAAAATAACAGTTATGACAATATAGTGTTTTGCATGTTGAATGAGTTGAGAAAATAATGTTCTAATACAATAATTTTTTCGTGTTTATGAAGTACAGTAAACTTGGTAAACAATTGTTTCTAATCATTGTATTTATTTAATTTGTTTTTCCCTTTTCAGAATGCAGAGTGTATAGTGCAGGATGTGCCAGTTCAAGTGATGAGGCAGATTCCCTGTAAACACTACAGACAATATGTTAAATCTAGACTTTTTAGTGAGGGTAAAACAAAAACAGATGTCACTTGTGACATGCCAGATTGCAAAGTTAAGAAAGGGGTTCACCGATGGGTCCAATGCTGTGTTTGTGGAAGCTGGTTCCACACCAAATGTTGTGGTTTACCCACTTTACTGTAAAAAGTTTACACTTGACAGCGTACAGTAAACAATTCTGCACTGCCAGCTTTAGTTTCCTAAACGTATTGTATGAGTTATTCATTTAAATTTCATTGCATTTAACAACAATTTTTTTTTAATTCTTTAAAATCTTACTTTAGTTTTAACAGACTTGCGTTTCTCACAGTCTTGCAACTCTCATGACACCCAACGTGAGACTTACAAGATTAACCGGAAACCGGAAGCGGAACTTGCAATTTTCACGATACTTGCAGATCTCACGCGACACCGTCCCATTTCGTATCAAGTTTTGCCGTTATAGGCATAACAGTAGTAAATGTGTACCAGTAACAAGTTATCAGATTGTGTACCCTACATTAAGTACAGTACTGAATACTTTGTTGTGTTCTGATTTGGTAAATAGTGGTTAGATGTGTAAAAGTTTTGAGCTGTAAGCTCCTGCATAAATTAAGTTTTAAAAAGTGGTAAAATTTTTCTCAGATCTTGAAAGATAAAATTTTGGTAATTTTTTAAACAATGTAGTATTTTTACATTCACTGCATTAGAAATTGCATGTAAAAGGGGAGCGTCTCAAAATGTTCTAACTAGCGAAAAAAGGAATTGGTCACGGATATATATGGCATATATTTTTTAAATGGTAAATGAAAGTTTATTAATTTCCTAGTCCAGGTAAATGCTGATCAATGTAAGAAAGGTATGCAAATCACGGTAATGTTAGTGTGTTCGACTATAGCCAAAACATTTACTACTGTGCTACCTATATGTCAGATGATGTTTTGTGGATTTTATTTCTGAGAGTACATCAAGGTTATTTTTTGCATAGATTGTGGTATTTCGTGTTGAAACTAACTGAAGGCAGAACTCAAAAAGAAGGTATTGTCTAATGGACACTATAAAAACTGCTAAGTCAGCACTTTTTGCATTTTTCTATATACACATATTAAAAAACCACACACAATCACAGTAAAGTGTTGTCCTGTCTTTCTTCCATTTAAACTTTCTTTCTGTATGGTCATCTTAACTTTTCGCAATGAATTGGGCATATTAATGCGCATACAATTATATTTCGATAACAAAATTAGGCCAAAAATAGTGTAAATTTTAAACCGTACTGATCAGTTTGAACTTTGGATCAATTTCTCCCAAAGTTTTGATATGACAATGAAAACCTTTGGCTGAAAACTAGATTTTGTCCCCAATTGCGGAATTTAGGGCCACAATAAAGCAAATTAATAGGAACAAGTTCAAATTTAAAAAAAAATTTTAGTCCAAAATAAGCAAAAATTAGCCAAAAATGGTAATGTATTGTCTATAAAAGTGATTATTGTGCACATGATTTAACAAAACCTGTTCAACAGATGGTATGTTAAGGCATAATTAGGGTCAAAATATCCAACCTAAAAGAGAAAACAGATTTCCTTTACTTAAGTAGCATTTTTTGTGGAATTTAGTGTTATCAACAGCCTTTGAGTGAAATATTGGTACTTTTATTTCGCACTAATTGAAGGTATAAAACAGGTTAAATTAAAATTTGTTCCTTTATTTGTACTTGTTTAATAGGTTTCTTGTCTACAAGCACCATCCTGTTAATTTGAAGCCACTTTGAAACAATTTAGGGGTCAATATGGCATAGTGTAAAAGATGGAATGGAGCTATTGAAAGCCACCATATCTTAGTGGGCCAGCATAGATTGGGCTGGCCAATAGTATAATATAAGGCTAGTGCATTTAAAATGTATCTGTTATAGAACTTTGATATTATTGTCTTATTTAAAAGTGCAGGGGCAGTGACAGTAAAGCAAATTTTAATTCTGAAGATGTCTTCAAACACATGTTAGATACATATGCAATTTTTCTCCTTGGGTAGGGCTAAAGAATAGAAGAATTTTTCAAGAACACTTTGAATACCAATATATCTTTTATTGATTTTAATTCAAATATGACCTATGTACTTGATGTAGAAATATTGGCTAAATTGATTCTCTTGCAAACTTGGTATAGGCATAACAGTAGTAAATGTGTACCAGTAACAAGTTACCAGATTGTGTACCCTACATTAAGTACAGTACTGAATACTTTGTTGTGTTCTGATTTGGTAAATAGAGGTTAGATGTGTACAATTTTTTAGCTGTAAGCTCCTGCATAAATTAAGTTTTAAAAAGTGGTAAAATTTTTCTCAGATCTTGAAAGATAAAATTTTGGTAATTTTTTAAACAATGTAGTATTTTTACATTCACTGCATTAGAAATTGCATGTAAAAGTGGGAGCGTCTCAAAATGTTCTAACTAGCGAAAAAAGGAATTGGTCACGGATATATATGGCATATATTTTTTAAATGGTAAATGAAAGTTTATTAATTTCCTAGTCCAGGTAAATGCTGATCAATGTTAGAAAGGTATGCAAATCACGGTAATGTTAGTGTTTTCGACTATAGCCAAAACATTTACTACTGTGCTACCTATATTTCAGATGATGTTTTGTGGATTTTATTTCTGAGAGTACATCAAGGTTATTTTTTGCATAGATTGTGGTATTTCGTGTTGAAACTAACTGAAGGCAGAACTCAAAAAGAAGGTATTGTCTAATGGACACTATAAAAACTGCTAAGTCAGCACTTTTTGCATTTTTCTATGTACACATATGAAAAAACCACACACAATCACAGTAAAGTGTTGTCCTGTCTTTCTTCCATTTAAACTTTCTTTCTGTATGGTCATCTTAACTTTTCGCAATGAATTGGGCATATTCATGGGCATACAATTATATTTCGATAACAAAATTAGGCCAAAAATAGTGTAAATTTTAAACCGTACTGATCAGTTTGAACTTTGGATCAATTTCTCCCAAAGTTTTGATATGACAATGAAAACCTTTGGCTGAAAACTAGATTTTGTCCCCAATTGCGGAATTTAGGGCCACAATAAAGCAAATTAATAGGAACAAGTTCAAATTTAAAAAAAAATTTTAGTCCAAAATAAGCAAAAATTAGCCAAAAATGGTAATGTATTGTCTATAAAAGTGATTATTGTGCACATGATTTAACAAAACCTGTTCAACAGATGGTTTGTAAAGGCATAATTAGGGTCAAAATATCCAACTTAAAAGAGAAAACAGATTTCCTTTACTTAAGTAGCATTTTTTGTGGAATTTAGTGTTATCAACAGCCTTTGAGTGAAATATTGGTACTTTTATTTCGCACTAATTGAAGGTATAAAACAGGTTAAATTAAAATTTGTTCCTTTATTTGTACTTGTTTAATAGGTTTCTTGTCTACAAGCACCGTCCTGTTAATTTGA
Organism: Limnoperna fortunei; assembly: GCA_944474755.1. Taxonomy (NCBI): domain Eukaryota; kingdom Metazoa; phylum Mollusca; class Bivalvia; order Mytilida; family Modiolidae; genus Limnoperna; species Limnoperna fortunei. Next base: position 89,101,338 of record OX104114.1, on the reverse strand, counting down.
AGCCACTTTGAAACAATTTAGGGGTCAATATGGCATAGTGTAAAAGATGGAATGGTCAGCTATTGAAAGCCACCATATCTTAGTGGGCCAGCATAGATTGGGCTGGCCAATAGTATAATATAAGGCTAGTGCATTTAAAATGTATCTGTTATAGAACTTTGATATTATTGTCTTATTTAAAAGTGCAGGGGCAGTGACAGTAAAGCAAATTTTTATTCTGAAGATGTCTTCAAACACATGTTAGATACATATGCAATTTTTCTCCTTGGGTAGGGCTAAAGAATAGAAGAATTTTTCAAGAACACTTTGAATACCAATATATCTTTTATTGATTTTAATTCAAATATGACCTATGTACTTGATGTAGAAATATTGGCTAAATTGGTTCTCTTGCAAACTTGGTATATGTCAGATGATGTTTTGTGGATTTTATTTCTGAGAGTACATCAAGGTTATTTTTTGCATAGATTGTGGTATTTCGTGTTGAAACTAACTGAAGGCAGAACTCAAAAAGAAGGTATTGTCTAATGGACACTATAAAAACTGCTAAGTCAGCACCTTTTGCATTTTTCTATGTACACATATGAAAAAACCACACACAATCACAGTAAAGTGTTGTCCTGTCTTTCTTCCATTTAAACTTTCTTTCTGTATGGTCATCTTAACTTTTCGCAATGAATTGGGCATATTCATGGGCATACAATTATATTTCGATAACAAAATTAGGCCAAAAATAGTGTAAATTTTAAACCGTACTGATCAGTTTGAACTTTGGATCAATTTCTCCCAAAGTTTTGATATGACAATGAAAACCTTTGGCTGAAAACTAGATTTTGTCCCCAATTGCGGAATTTAGGGCCACAATAAAGCAAATTAATAGGAACAAGTTCAAATTTAAAAAAAAATTTTAGTCCAAAATAAGCAAAAATTAGCCAAAAATGGTAATGTATTGTCTATAAAAGTGATTATTGTGCACATGATTTAACAAAACCTGTTCAACAGATGGTTTGTAAAGGCATAATTAGGGTCAAAATATCCAACTTAAAAGAGAAAACAGATTTCCTTTACTTAAGTAGCATTTTTTGTGGAATTTAGTGTTATCAACAGCCTTTGAGTGAAATATTGGTACTTTTATTTCGCACTAATTGAAGGTATAAAACAGGTTAAATTAAAATTTGTTCCTTTATTTGTACTTGTTTAATAGGTTTCTTGTCTACAAGCACCATCCTGTTAATTTGAAGCCACTTTGAAACAATTTAGGGGTCAATATGGCATAGTGTAAAAGATGGAATGGTCAGCTATTGAAAGCCACCATATCTTAGTGGGCCAGCATAGATTGGGCTGGCCAATAGTATAATATAAGGCTAGTGCATTTAAAATGTATCTGTTATAGAACTTTGATATTATTGTCTTATTTAAAAGTGCAGGGGCAGTGACAGTAAAGCAAATTTTTATTCTGAAGATGTCTTCAAACACATGTTAGATACATATGCAATTTTTCTCCTTGGGTAGGGCTAAAGAATAGAAGAATTTTTCAAGAACACTTTGAATACCAATATATCTTTTATTGATTTTAATTCAAATATGACCTATGTACTTGATGTAGAAATATTGGCTAAATTGGTTCTCTTGCAAACTTGGTATATGTCAGATGATGTTTTGTGGATTTTATTTCTGAGAGTACATCAAGGTTATTTTTTGCATAGATTGTGGTATTTCGTGTTGAAACTAACTGAAGGCAGAACTCAAAAAGAAGGTATTGTCTAATGGACACTATAAAAACTGCTAAGTCAGCACTTTTTGCATTTTTCTATGTACACATATGAAAAAACCACACACAATCACAGTAAAGTGTTGTCCTGTCTTTCTTCCATTTAAACTTTCTTTCTGTATGGTCATCTTAACTTTTCGCAATGAATTGGGCATATTCATGGGCATACAATTATATTTCGATAACAAAATTAGGCCAAAAATAGTGTAAATTTTAAACCGTACTGATCAGTTTGAACTTTGGATCAATTTCTCCCAAAGTTTTGATATGACAATGAAAACCTTTGGCTGAAAACTAGATTTTGTCCCCAATTGCGGAATTTAGGGCCACAATAAAGCAAATTAATAGGAACAAGTTCAAATTTTAAAAAAAATTTTAGTCCAAAATAAGCAAAAATTAGCCAAAAATGGTAATGTATTGTCTATAAAAGTGATTATTGTGCACATGATTTAACAAAACCTGTTCAACAGATGGTTTGTAAAGGCATAATTAGGGTCAAAATATCCAACTTAAAAGAGAAAACAGATTTCCTTTACTTAAGTAGCATTTTTTGTGGAATTTAGTGTTATCAACAGCCTTTGAGTGAAATATTGGTACTTTTATTTCGCACTAATTGAAGGTATAAAACAGGTTAAATTAAAATTTGTTCCTTTATTTGTACTTGTTTAATAGGTTTCTTGTCTACAAGCACCATCCTGTTAATTTGAAGCCACTTTGAAACAATTTAGGGGTCAATATGGCATAGTGTAAAAGATGGAATGGTCAGCTATTGAAAGCCACCATATCTTAGTGGGCCAGCATAGATTGGGCTGGCCAATAGTATAATATAAGGCTAGTGCATTTAAAATGTATCTGTTATAGAACTTTGATATTATTGTCTTATTTAAAAGTGCAGGGGCAGTGACAGTAAAGCAAATTTTTATTCTGAAGATGTCTTCAAACACATGTTAGATACATATGCAATTTTTCTCCTTGGGTAGGGCTAAAGAATAGAAGAATTTTTCAAGAACACTTTGAATACCAATATATCTTTTATTGATTTTAATTCAAATATGACCTATGTACTTGATGTAGAAATATTGGCTAAATTGGTTTTCTTGCAAACTTGGTATATGTCAGATGATGTTTTGTGGATTTTATTTCTGAGAGTACATCAAGGTTATTTTTTGCATAGATTGTGGTATTTCGTGTTGAAACTAACTGAAGGCAGAACTCAAAAAGAAGGTATTGTCTAATGGACACTATAAAAACTGCTAAGTCAGCACTTTTTGCATTTTTCTATGTACACATATTAAAAAACCACACACAATCACAGTAAAGTGTTGTCCTGTCTTTCTTCCATTTAAACTTTCTTTCTGTATGGTCATCTTAACTTTTCGCAATGAATTGGGCATATTCATGGGCATACAATTATATTTCGATAACAAAATTAGGCCAAAAATAGTGTAAATTTTAAACCGTACTGATCAGTTTGAACTTTGGATCAATTTCTCCCAAAGTTTTGATATGACAATGAAAACCTTTGGCTGAAAACTAGATTTTGTCCCCAATTGCGGAATTTAGGGCCACAATAAAGCAAATTAATAGGAACAAGTTCAAATTTAAAAAAACATTTTAGTCCAAAATAAGCAAAAATTAGCCAAAAATGGTAATGTATTGTCTATAAAAGTGATTATTGTGCACATGATATAACAAAACCTGTTCAACAGATGGTTTGTAAAGGCATAATTAGGGTCAAAATATCCAACTTAAAAGAGAAAACAGATTTCCTTTACTTAAGTAGCATTTTTTGTGGAATTTAGTGTTATCAACAGCCTTTGAGTGAAATATTGGTACTTTTATTTCGCACTAATTGAAGGTATAAAACAGGTTAAATTAAAATTTGTTCCTTTATTTGTACTTGTTTAATAGGTTTCTTGTCTACAAGCACCATCCTGTTAATTTGAAGCCACTTTGAAACAATTTAGGGGTCAATATGGCATAGTGTAAAAGATGGAATGGTCAGCTATTGAAAGCCACCATATCTTAGTGGGCCAGCATAGATTGGGCTGGCCAATAGTATAATATAAGGCTAGTGCATTTGAAATGTATCTGTTATAGAACTTTGATATTATTTTCTTATTTAAAAGTGCAGGGGCAGTGACAGTAAAGCAAATTTTTATTCTGAAGATGTCTTCAAACACATGTTAGATACATATGCAATTTTTCTCCTTGGGTAGGGCTAAAGAATAGAAGAATTTTTCAAGAACACTTTGAATACCAATATATCTTTTATTGATTTTAATTCAAATATGACCTATGTACTTGATGTAGAAATATTGGCTAAATTGGTTCTCTTGCAAACTTGGTATATGTCAGATGATGTTTTGTGGATTTTATTTCTGAGAGTACATCAAGGTTATTTTTTGCATAGATTGTGGTATTTCGTGTTGAAACTAACTGAAGGCAGAACTCAAAAAGAAGGTATTGTCTAATGGACACTATAAAAACTGCTAAGTCAGCACTTTTTGCGTTTTTCTATATACACATATTAAAAAACCACACACAATCACAGTAAAGTGTTGTCCTGTCTTTCTTCCATTTAAACTTTCTTTCTGTATAGTCATCTTAACTTTTCGCAATGAATTGGGCATATTCATGGGCATACAATTATATTTCGATAACAAAATTAGGCCAAAAATAGTGTAAATTTTAAACCGTACTGATCAGTTTGAACTTTGGATCAATTTCTCCCAAAGTTTTGATATGACAATGAAAACCTTTGGCTGAAAACTAGATTTTGTCCCCAATTGCGGAATTTAGGGCCACAATAAAGCAAATTAATAGGAACAAATTCAAATTAAAAAAAAAAATTTAGTCCAAAATAAGCAAAAATTAGCCAAAAATGGTAATGTATTGTCTATAAAAGTGATTATTGTGCACATGATTTAACAAAACCTGTTCAACAGATGGTTTGTAAGGGCATAATTAGGGTCAAAATATCCAACTTAAAAGAGAAAACAGATTTCCTTTACTTAAGTAGCATTTTTTGTGGAATTTAGTGTTATCAACAGCCTTTGAGTGAAATATTGGTACTTTTATTTCGCACTAATTGAAGGTATAAAACAGGTTAAATTAAAATTTGTTCCTTTATTTGTACTTGTTTAATAGGTTTCTTGTCTACAAGCACCATCCTGTTAATTTGAAGCCACTTTGAAACAATTTAGGGGTCAATATGGCATAGTGTAAAAGATGGAATGGTCAGCTATTGAAAGCCACCATATCTTAGTGGGCCAGCATAGATTGGGCTGGCCAATAGTATAATATAAGGCTAGTGCATTTAAAATGTATCTGTTATAGAACTTTGATATTATTGTCTTATTTAAAAGTGCAGGGGCAGTGACAGTAAAGCAAATTTTTATTCTGAAGATGTCTTCAAACACATGTTAGATACATATGCAATTTTTCTCCTTGGGTAGGGCTAAAGAATAGAAGAATTTTTCAAGAACACTTTGAATACCAATATATCTTTTATTGATTTTAATTCAAATATGACCTATGTACTTGATGTAGAAATATTGGCTAAATTGGTTCTCTTGCAAACTTGGTATATGTCAGATGATGTTTTGTGGATTTTATTTCTGAGAGTACATAAAGGTTATTTTTTGCATAGATTGTGGTATTTCGTGTTGAAACTAACTGAAGGCAGAACTCAAAAAGAAGGTATTGTCTAATGGACACTATAAAAACTGCTAAGTCAGCACTTTTTGCATTTTTCTATGTACACATATGAAAAAACCACACACAATCACAGTAAAGTGTTGTCCTGTCTTTCTTCCATTTAAACTTTCTTTCTGTATGGTCATCTTAACTTTTCGCAATGAATTGGGCATATTCATGGGCATACAATTATATTTCGATAACAAAATTAGGCCAAAAATAGTGTAAATTTTAAACCGTACTGATCAGTTTGAACTTTGGATCAATTTCTCCCAAAGTTTTGATATGACAATGAAAACCTTTGGCTGAAAACTAGATTTTGTCCCCAATTGCGGAATTTAGGGCCACAATAAAGCAAATTAATAGGAACAAGTTCAAATTTTAAAAAAAATTTTAGTCCAAAATAAGCAAAAATTAGCCAAAAATGGTAATGTATTGTCTATAAAAGTGATTATTGTGCACATGATTTAACAAAACCTGTTCAACAGATGGTTTGTAAAGGCATAATTAGGGTCAAAATATCCAACTTAAAAGAGAAAACAGATTTCCTTTACTTAAGTAGCATTTTTTGTGGAATTTAGTGTTATCAACAGCCTTTGAGTGAAATATTGGTACTTTTATTTCGCACTAATTGAAGGTATAAAACAGGTTAAATTAAAATTTGTTCCTTTATTTGTACTTGTTTAATAGGTTTCTTGTCTACAAGCACCATCCTGTTAATTTGAAGCCACTTTGAAACAATTTAGGGGTCAATATGGCATAGTGTAAAAGATGGAATGGTCAGCTATTGAAAGCCACCATATCTTAGTGGGCCAGCATAGATTGGGCTGGCCAATAGTATAATATAAGGCTAGTGCATTTAAAATGTATCTGTTATAGAACTTTGATATTATTGTCTTATTTAAAAGTGCAGGGGCAGTGACAGTAAAGCAAATTTTTATTCTGAAGATGTCTTCAAACACATGTTAGATACATATGCAATTTTTCTCCTTGGGTAGGGCTAAAGAATAGAAGAATTTTTCAAGAACACTTTGAATACCAATATATCTTTTATTGATTTTAATTCAAATATGACCTATGTACTTGATGTAGAAATATTGGCTAAATTGGTTTTCTTGCAAACTTGGTATATGTCAGATGATGTTTTGTGGATTTTATTTCTGAGAGTACATCAAGGTTATTTTTTGCATAGATTGTGGTATTTCGTGTTGAAACTAACTGAAGGCAGAACTCAAAAAGAAGGTATTGTCTAATGGACACTATAAAAACTGCTAAGTCAGCACTTTTTGCATTTTTCTATGTACACATATTAAAAAACCACACACAATCACAGTAAAGTGTTGTCCTGTCTTTCTTCCATTTAAACTTTCTTTCTGTATGGTCATCTTAACTTTTCGCAATGAATTGGGCATATTCATGGGCATACAATTATATTTCGATAACAAAATTAGGCCAAAAATAGTGTAAATTTTAAACCGTACTGATCAGTTTGAACTTTGGATCAATTTCTCCCAAAGTTTTGATATGACAATGAAAACCTTTGGCTGAAAACTAGATTTTGTCCCCAATTGCGGAATTTAGGGCCACAATAAAGCAAATTAATAGGAACAAGTTCAAATTTAAAAAAACATTTTAGTCCAAAATAAGCAAAAATTAGCCAAAAATGGTAATGTATTGTCTATAAAAGTGATTATTGTGCACATGATATAACAAAACCTGTTCAACAGATGGTTTGTAAAGGCATAATTAGGGTCAAAATATCCAACTTAAAAGAGAAAACAGATTTCCTTTACTTAAGTAGCATTTTTTGTGGAATTTAGTGTTATCAACAGCCTTTGAGTGAAATATTGGTACTTTTATTTCGCACTAATTGAAGGTATAAAACAGGTTAAATTAAAATTTGTTCCTTTATTTGTACTTGTTTAATAGGTTTCTTGTCTACAAGCACCATCCTGTTAATTTGAAGCCACTTTGAAACAATTTAGGGGTCAATATGGCATAGTGTAAAAGATGGAATGGTCAGCTATTGAAAGCCACCATATCTTAGTGGGCCAGCATAGATTGGGCTGGCCAATAGTATAATATAAGGCTAGTGCATTTGAAATGTATCTGTTATAGAACTTTGATATTATTTTCTTATTTAAAAGTGCAGGGGCAGTGACAGTAAAGCAAATTTTTATTCTGAAGATGTCTTCAAACACATGTTAGATACATATGCAATTTTTCTCCTTGGGTAGGGCTAAAGAATAGAAGAATTTTTCAAGAACACTTTGAATACCAATATATCTTTTATTGATTTTAATTCAAATATGACCTATGTACTTGATGTAGAAATATTGGCTAAATTGGTTCTCTTGCAAACTTGGTATATGTCAGATGATGTTTTGTGGATTTTATTTCTGAGAGTACATCAAGGTTATTTTTTGCATAGATTGTGGTATTTCGTGTTGAAACTAACTGAAGGCAGAACTCAAAAAGAAGGTATTGTCTAATGGACACTATAAAAACTGCTAAGTCAGCACTTTTTGCGTTTTTCTATATACACATATTAAAAAACCACACACAATCACAGTAAAGTGTTGTCCTGTCTTTCTTCCATTTAAACTTTCTTTCTGTATAGTCATCTTAACTTTTCGCAATGAATTGGGCATATTCATGGGCATACAATTATATTTCGATAACAAAATTAGGCCAAAAATAGTGTAAATTTTAAACCGTACTGATCAGTTTGAACTTTGGATCAATTTCTCCCAAAGTTTTGATATGACAATGAAAACCTTTGGCTGAAAACTAGATTTTGTCCCCAATTGCGGAATTTAGGGCCACAATAAAGCAAATTAATAGGAACAAATTCAAATTTAAAAAAAAAAATTAGTCCAAAATAAGCAAAAATTAGCCAAAAATGGTAATGTATTGTCTATAAAAGTGATTATTGTGCACATGATTTAACAAAACCTGTTCAACAGATGGTTTGTAAGGGCATAATTAGGGTCAAAATATCCAACTTAAAAGAGAAAACAGATTTCCTTTACTTAAGTAGCATTTTTTGTGGAATTTAGTGTTATCAACAGCCTTTGAGTGAAATATTGGTACTTTTATTTCGCACTAATTGAAGGTATAAAACAGGTTAAATTAAAATTTGTTCCTTTATTTGTACTTGTTTAATAGGTTTCTTGTCTACAAGCACCATCCTGTTAATTTGAAGCCACTTTGAAACAATTTAGGGGTCAATATGGCATAGTGTAAAAGATGGAATGGTCAGCTATTGAAAGCCACCATATCTTAGTGGGCCAGCATAGATTGGGCTGGCCAATAGTATAATATAAGGCTAGTGCATTTAAAATGTATCTGTTATAGAACTTTGATATTATTTTCTTATTTAAAAGTGCAGGGGCAGTGACAGTAAAGCAAATTTTTATTCTGAAGATGTCTTCAAACACATGTTAGATACATATGCAATTTTTCTCCTTGGGTAGGGCTAAAGAATAGAAGAATTTTTCAAGAACACTTTGAATACCAATATATCTTTTATTGATTTTAATTCAAATATGACCTATGTACTTGATGTAGAAATATTGGCTAAATTGGTTCTCTTGCAAACTTGGTATAGGCATAACAGTAGTAAATGTGTACCAGTAACAAGTTACCAGATTGTGTACCCTACATTAAGTACAGTACTGAATACTTTGTTGTGTTCTGATTTGGTAAATAGAGGTTAGATGTGTACAATTTTTTAGCGATAAGCTCCTGCATAAACTAAGTTTTAAAAAGTGGTAAAATTTTTCTCAGATCTTGAAAGATAAAATTTTGGTAATTTTTTAAACAATGTAGTATTTTTACATTCACTGCATTAGAAATTGCATGTAAAAGTGGGAGCGTCTCAAAATGTTCTAACTAGCGAAAAAAGGAATTGGTCACGGATATATATGGCATATATTTTTTAAATGGTAAATGAAAGTTTATTAATTTCCTAGTCCAGGTAAATGCTGATCAATGTTAGAAAGGTATGCAAATCACGGTAATGTTAGTGTTTTCGACTAAAGCCAAAACATTTACTACTGTGCTACCTATATGTCAGATGATGTTTTGTGGATTTTATTTCTGAGAGTACATCAAGGTTATTTTTTGCATAGATTGTGGTATTTCGTGTTGAAACTAACTGAAGGCAGAACTAAAAAAGAAGGTATTGTCTAATGGACACTATAAAAACTGCTAAGTCAGCACTTTTTGCATTTTTCTATGTACACATATTAAAAAACCACACACAATCACAGTAAAGTGTTGTCCTGTCTTTCTTCCATTTAAACTTTCTTTCTGTATGGTCATCTTAACTTTTCGCAATGAATTGGGCATATTCATGGGTATACAATTATATTTCGATAACAAAATTAGGCCAAAAATAGTGTAAATTTTAAACCGTACTGATCAGTTTGAACTTTGGATCAATTTCTCCCAAAGTTTTGATATGACAATGAAAACCTTTGGCTGAAAACTAGATTTTGTCCCCAATTGCGGAATTTAGGGCCACAATAAAGCAAATTAATAGGAACAAGTTCAAATTTAAAAAAAAATTTTAGTCCAAAATAAGCAAAAATTAGCCAAAAATGGTAATGTATTGTCTATAAAAGTGATTATTGTGCACATGATTTAACAAAACCTGTTCAACAGATGGTTTGTAAAGGCATAATTAGGGTCAAAATATCCAACTTAAAAGAGAAAACAGATTTCCTTTACTTAAGTAGCATTTTTTGTGGAATTTAGTGTTATCAACAGCCTTTGAGTGAAATATTGGTACTTTTATTTCGCACTAATTGAAGGTATAAAACAGGTTAAATTAAAATTTGTTCCTTTATTTGTACTTGTTTAATAGGTTTCTTGTCTACAAGCACCATCCTGTTAATTTGAAGCCACTTTGAAACAATTTAGGGGTCAATATGGCATAGTGTAAAAGATGGAATGGTCAGCTATTGAAAGCCACCATATCTTAGTGGACCAGCATAGATTGGGCTGGCCAATAGTATAATATAAGGCTAGTGCATTTAAAATGTATCTGTTATAGAACTTTGATATTATTTTCTTATTTAAAAGTGCAGGGGCAGTGACAGTAAAGCAAATTTTTATTCTGAAGATGTCTTCAAACACATGTTAGATACATATGCAATTTTTCTCCTTGGGTAGGGCTAAAGAATAGAAGAATTTTTCAAGAACACTTTGAATACCAATATATCTTTTATTGATTTTAATTCAAATATGACCTATGTACTTGATGTAGAAATATTGGCTAAATTGGTTCTCTTGCAAACTTGGTATATGTCAGATGATGTTTTGTGGATTTTATTTCTGAGAGTACATCAAGGTTATTTTTTGCATAGATTGTGGTATTTCGTGTTGAAACTAACTGAAGGCAGAACTCAAAAAGAAGGTATTGTCTAATGGACACTATAAAAACTGCTAAGTCAGCACTTTTTGCATTTTTCTATATACACATATTAAAAAACCACACACAATCACAGTAAAGTGTTGTCCTGTCTTTCTTCCATTTAAACTTTCTTTCTGTATGGTCATCTTAACTTTTCGCAATGAATTGGGCATATTCATGGGCATCCAATTATATTTCGATAACAAAATTAGGCCAAAAATAGTGTAAATTTTAAACCGTACTGATCAGTTTGAACTTTGGATCAATTTCTCCCAAATTTTTGATATGACAATGAAAACCTTTGGCTGAAAACTAGATTTTGTCCCCAATTGCGGAATTTAGGGCCACAATAAAGCAAATTAATAGGAACAAGTTCAAATTTAAAAAAAAATTTTAGTCCAAAATAAGCAAAAATTAGCCAAAAATGGTAATGTATTGTCTATAAAAGTGATTATTGTGCACATGATTTAACAAAACCTGTTCAACAGATGGTTTGTAAAGGCATAATTAGGGTCAAAATATCCAACTTAAAAGAGAAAACAGATTTCCTTTACTTAAGTAGCATTTTTTGTGGAATTTAGTGTTATCAACAGCCTTTGAGTGAAATATTGGTACTTTCATTTCGCACTAATTGAAGGTATAAAACAGGTTAAATTAAAATTTGTTCCTTTATTTGTACTTGTTTAATAGGTTTCTTGTCTACAAGAACCATCCTGTTAATTTGAAGCCACTTTGAAACAATTTAGGGGTCAATATGGCATAGTGTAAAAGATGGAATGGTCAGCTATTGAAAGCCACCATATCTTAGTGGGCCAGCATAGATTGGGCTGGCCAATAGTATAATATAAGGCTAGTGCATTTAAAATGTATCTGTTATAGAACTTTGATATTATTTTCTTATTTAAAAGTGCAGGGGCAGTGACAGTAAAGCAAATTTTTATTCTGAAGATGTCTTCAAACACATGTTAGATACATATGCAATTTTTCTCCTTGGGTAGGGCTAAAGAATAGAAGAATTTTTCAAGAACACTTTGAATACCAATATATCTTTTATTGATTTTAATTCAAATATGACCTATGTACTTGATGTAGAAATATTGGCTAAATTGGTTCTCTTGCAAACTTGGTATAGGCATAACAGTAGTAAATGTGTACCAGTAACAAGTTACCAGATTGTGTACCCTACATTAAGTACAGTACTGAATACTTTGTTGTGTTCTGATTTCGTAAATAGAGGTTAGATGTGTACAATTTTTTAGCTGTAAGCTCCTGCATAAATTAAGTTTTAAAAAGTGGTAAAATTTTTCTCAGATCTTGAAAGATAAAATTTTGGTAATTTTTTAAACAATGTAGTATTTTTACATTCACTGCATTAGAAATTGCATGTAAAAGTGGGAGCGTCTCAAAATGTTCTAACTAGCGAAAAAAGGAATTGGTCACGGATATATATGGCATATATTTTTTAAATGGTAAATAAAAGTTTATTAATTTCCTAGTCCAGGTAAATGCTGATCAATGTTAGAAAGGTATGCAAATCACGGTAATGTTAGTGTTTTCGACTAAAGCCAAAACATTTACTACTGTGCTACCTATATGTCAGATGATGTTTTGTGGATTTTATTTCTGAGAGTACTTCAAGGTTATTTTTTGCATAGATTGTGGTATTTCGTGTTGAAACTAACTGAAGGCAGAACTCAAAAAGAAGGTATTGTCTAATGGACACTATAAAAACTGCTAAGTCAGCACTTTTTGCATTTTTCTATGTACACATATGAAAAAACCACACACAATCACAGTAAAGTGTTGTCCTGTCTTTCTTCCATTTAAACTTTCTTTCTGTATGGTCATCTTAACTTTTCGCAATGAATTGGGCATATTCATGGGCATACAATTATATTTCGATAACAAAATTAGGCCAAAAATAGTGTAAATTTTAAACCGTACTGATCAGTTTGAACTTTGGATCAATTTCTCCCAAAGTTTTGATATGACAATGAAAACCTTTGGCTGAAAACTAGATTTTGTCCCCAATTGCGGAATTTAGGGCCACAATAAAGCAAATTAATAGGAACAAGTTCAAATTTAAAAAAAAATTTTAGTCCAAAATAAGCAAAAATTAGCCAAAAATGGTAATGTATTGTCTATAAAAGTGATTATTGTGCACATGATTTAACAAAACCTGTTCAACAGATGGTTTGTAAAGGCATAATTAGGGTCAAAATATCCAACTTAAAAGAGAAAACAGATTTCCTTTACTTAAGTAGCATTTTTTGTGGAATTTAGTGTTATCAACAGCCTTTGAGTGAAATATTGGTACTTTTATTTCGCACTAATTGAAGGTATAAAACAGGTTAAATTAAAATTTGTTCCTTTATTTGTACTTGTTTAATAGGTTTCTTGTCTACAAGCACCATCCTGTTAATTTGAAGCCACTTTGAAACAATTTAGGGGTCAATATGGCATAGTGTAAAAGATGGAATGGTCAGCTATTGAAAGCCACCATATCTTAGTGGGCCAGCATAGATTGGGATGGCCAATAGTATAATATAAGGCTAGTGCATTTAAAATGTATCTGTTATAGAACTTTGATATTATTTTCTTATTTAAAAGTGCAGGGGCAGTGACAGTAAAGCAAATTTTTATTCTGAAGATGTCTTTAAACACATGTTAGATACATATGCAATTTTTCTCCTTGGGTAGGGCTAAAGAATAAAAGAATTTTTCAAGAACACTTTGAATACCAATATATCTTTTATTGATTTTAATTCAAATATGACCTATGTACTTGATGTAGAAATATTGGCTAAATTGGTTCTCTTGCAAACTTGGTATATGTCAGATGATGTTTTGTGGATTTTATTTCTGAGAGTACATCAAGGTTATTTTTTGCATAGATTGTGGTATTTCGTGTTGAAACTAACTGAAGGCAGAACTCAAAAAGAAGGTATTGTCTAATGGACACTATAAAAACTGCTAAGTCAGCACTTTTTGCATTTTTCTATGTACACATATTAAAAAACCACACACAATCACAGTAAAGTGTTGTCCTGTCTTTCTTCCATTTAAACTTTCTTTCTGTATGGTCATCTTAACTTTTCGCAATGAATTGGGCATATTCATGGGCATACAATTATATTTCGATAACAAAATTAGGCCAAAAATAGTGTAAATTTTAAACCGTACTGATCAGTTTGAACTTTGGATCAATTTCTCCCAAAGTTTTGATATGACAATGAAAACCTTTGGCTGAAAACTAGATTTTGTCCCCAATTGCGGAATTTAGGCCACAATAAAGCAAATTAATAGGAACAAGTTCAAATTTAAAAAAAAATTTTAGTCCAAAATAAGCAAAAATTAGCCAAAAATGGTAATGTATTGTCTATAAAAGTGATTATTGTGCACATGATTTAACAAAACCTGTTCAACAGATGGTTTGTAAAGGCATAATTAGGGTCAAAATATCCAACTTAAAAGAGAAAACAGATTTCCTTTACTTAAGTAGCATTTTTTGTGGAATTTAGTGTTATCAACAGCCTTTGAGTGAAATATTGGTACTTTTATTTCGCACTAATTGAAGGTATAAAACAGGTTAAATTAAAATTTGTTCCTTTATTTGTACTTGTTTAATAGGTTTCTTGTCTACAAGCACCATCCTGTTAATTTGAAGCCACTTTGAAACAATTTAGGGGTCAATATGGCATAGTGTAAAAGATGGAATGGTCAGCTATTGAAAGCCACCATATCTTAGTGGACCAGCATAGATTGGGCTGGCCAATAGTATAATATAAGGCTAGTGCATTTAAAATGTATCTGTTATAGAACTTTGATATTATTTTCTTATTTAAAAGTGCAGGGGCAGTGACAGTAAAGCAAATTTTTATTCTGAAGATGTCTTCAAACACATGTTAGATACATATGCAATTTTTCTCCTTGGGTAGGGCTAAAGAATAGAAGAATTTTTCAAGAACACTTTGAATACCAATATATCTTTTATTGATTTTAATTCAAATATGACCTATGTACTTGATGTAGAAATATTGGCTAAATTGGTTCTCTTGCAAACTTGGTATATGTCAGATGATGTTTTGTGGATTTTATTTCTGAGAGTACATCAAGGTTATTTTTTGCATAGATTGTGGTATTTCGTGTTGAAACTAACTGAAGGCAGAACTCAAAAAGAAGGTATTGTCTAATGGACACTATAAAAACTGCTAAGTCAGCACTTTTTGCATTTTTCTATATACACATATTAAAAAACCACACACAATCACAGTAAAGTGTTGTCCTGTCTTTCTTCCATTTAAACTTTCTTTCTGTATGGTCATCTTAACTTTTCGCAATGAATTGGGCATATTCATGGGCATCCAATTATATTTCGATAACAAAATTAGGCCAAAAATAGTGTAAATTTTAAACCGTACTGATCAGTTTGAACTTTGGATCAATTTCTCCCAAATTTTTGATATGACAATGAAAACCTTTGGCTGAAAACTAGATTTTGTCCCCAATTGCGGAATTTAGGGCCACAATAAAGCAAATTAATAGGAACAAGTTCAAATTAAAAAAAAAATTTTAGTCCAAAATAAGCAAAAATTAGCCAAAAATGGTAATGTATTGTCTATAAAAGTGATTATTGTGCACATGATTTAACAAAACCTGTTCAACAGATGGTTTGTAAAGGCATAATTAGGGTCAAAATATCCAACTTAAAAGAGAAAACAGATTTCCTTTACTTAAGTAGCATTTTTTGTGGAATTTAGTGTTATCAACAGCCTTTGAGTGAAATATTGGTACTTTCATTTCGCACTAATTGAAGGTATAAAACAGGTTAAATTAAAATTTGTTCCTTTATTTGTACTTGTTTAATAGGTTTCTTGTCTACAAGAACCATCCTGTTAATTTGAAGCCACTTTGAAACAATTTAGGGGTCAATATGGCATAGTGTAAAAGATGGAATGGTCAGCTATTGAAAGCCACCATATCTTAGTGGGCCAGCATAGATTGGGCTGGCCAATAGTATAATATAAGGCTAGTGCATTTAAAATGTATCTGTTATAGAACTTTGATATTATTTTCTTATTTAAAAGTGCAGGGGCAGTGACAGTAAAGCAAATTTTTATTCTGAAGATGTCTTCAAACACATGTTAGATACATATGCAATTTTTCTCCTTGGGTAGGGCTAAAGAATAGAAGAATTTTTCAAGAACACTTTGAATACCAATATATCTTTTATTGATTTTAATTCAAATATGACCTATGTACTTGATGTAGAAATATTGGCTAAATTGGTTCTCTTGCAAACTTGGTATAGGCATAACAGTAGTAAATGTGTACCAGTAACAAGTTACCAGATTGTGTACCCTACATTAAGTACAGTACTGAATACTTTGTTGTGTTCTGATTTCGTAAATAGAGGTTAGATGTGTACAATTTTTTAGCTGTAAGCTCCTGCATAAATTAAGTTTTAAAAAGTGGTAAAATTTTTCTCAGATCTTGAAAGATAAAATTTTGGTAATTTTTTAAACAATGTAGTATTTTTACATTCACTGCATTAGAAATTGCATGTAAAAGTGGGAGCGTCTCAAAATGTTCTAACTAGCGAAAAAAGGAATTGGTCACGGATATATATGGCATATATTTTTTAAATGGTAAATAAAAGTTTATTAATTTCCTAGTCCAGGTAAATGCTGATCAATGTTAGAAAGGTATGCAAATCACGGTAATGTTAGTGTTTTCGACTATAGCCAAAACATTTACTACTGTGCTACCTATATGTCAGATGATGTTTTGTGGATTTTATTTCTGAGAGTACATCAAGGTTATTTTTTGCATAGATTGTGGTATTTCGTGTTGAAACTAACTGAAGGCAGAACTCAAAAAGAAGGTATTGTCTAATGGACACTATAAAAACTGCTAAGTCAGCACTTTTTGCATTTTTCTATGTACACATATGAAAAAACCACACACAATCACAGTAAAGTGTTGTCCTGTCTTTCTTCCATTTAAACTTTCTTTCTGTATGGTCATCTTAACTTTTCGCAATGAATTGGGCATATTCATGGGCATACAATTATATTTCGATAACAAAATTAGGCCAAAAATAGTGTAAATTTTAAACCGTACTGATCAGTTTGAACTTTGGATCAATTTCTCCCAAAGTTTTGATATGACAATGAAAACCTTTGGCTGAAAACTAGATTTTGTCCCCAATTGCGGAATTTAGGGCCACAATAAAGCAAATTAATAGGAACAAGTTCAAATTTAAAAAAAAATTTTAGTCCAAAATAAGCAAAAATTAGCCAAAAATGGTAATGTATTGTCTATAAAAGTGATTATTGTGCACATGATTTAACAAAACCTGTTCAACAGATGGTTTGTAAAGGCATAATTAGGGTCAAAATATCCAACTTAAAAGAGAAAACAGATTTCCTTTACTTAAGTAGCATTTTTTGTGGAATTTAGTGTTATCAACAGCCTTTGAGTGAAATATTGGTACTTTTATTTCGCACTAATTGAAGGTATAAAACAGGTTAAATTAAAATTTGTTCCTTTATTTGTACTTGTTTAATAGGTTTCTTGTCTACAAGCACCATCCTGTTAATTTGAAGCCACTTTGAAACAATTTAGGGGTCAATATGGCATAGTGTAAAAGATGGAATGGTCAGCTATTGAAAGCCACCATATCTTAGTGGGCCAGCATAGATTGGGATGGCCAATAGTATAATATAAGGCTAGTGCATTTAAAATGTATCTGTTATAGAACTTTGATATTATTTTCTTATTTAAAAGTGCAGGGGCAGTGACAGTAAAGCAAATTTTTATTCTGAAGATGTCTTTAAACACATGTTAGATACATATGCAATTTTTCTCCTTGGGTAGGGCTAAAGAATAAAAGAATTTTTCAAGAACACTTTGAATACCAATATATCTTTTATTGATTTTAATTCAAATATGACCTATGTACTTGATGTAGAAATATTGGCTAAATTGGTTCTCTTGCAAACTTGGTATATGTCAGATGATGTTTTGTGGATTTTATTTCTGAGAGTACATCAAGGTTATTTTTTGCATAGATTGTGGTATTTCGTGTTGAAACTAACTGAAGGCAGAACTCAAAAAGAAGGTATTGTCTAATGGACACTATAAAAACTGCTAAGTCAGCACTTTTTGCATTTTTCTATGTACACATATTAAAAAACCACACACAATCACAGTAAAGTGTTGTCCTGTCTTTCTTCCATTTAAACTTTCTTTCTGTATGGTCATCTTAACTTTTCGCAATGAATTGGGCATATTCATGGGCATACAATTATATTTCGATAACAAAATTAGGCCAAAAATAGTGTAAATTTTAAACCGTACTGATCAGTTTGAACTTTGGATCAATTTCTCCCAAAGTTTTGATATGACAATGAAAACCTTTGGCTGAAAACTAGATTTTGTCCCCAATTGCGGAATTTAGGCCACAATAAAGCAAATTAATAGGAACAAGTTCAAATTTAAAAAAAAATTTTAGTCCAAAATAAGCAAAAATTAGCCAAAAATGGTAATGTATTGTCTATAAAAGTGATTATTGTGCACATGATTTAACAAAACCTGTTCAACAGATGGTTTGTAAAGGCATAATTAGGGTCAAAATATCCAACTTAAAAGAGAAAACAGATTTCCTTTACTTAAGTAGCATTTTTTGTGGAATTTAGTGTTATCAACAGCCTTTGAGTGAAATATTGGTACTTTTATTTCGCACTAATTGAAGGTATAAAACAGGTTAAATTAAAATTTGTTCCTTTATTTGTACTTGTTTAATAGGTTTCTTGTCTACAAGCACCATCCTGTTAATTTGAAGCCACTTTGAAACAATTTAGGGGTCAATATGGCATAGTGTAAAAGATGGAATGGTCAGCTATTGAAAGCCACCATATCTTAGTGGACCAGCATAGATTGGGCTGGCCAATAGTATAATATAAGGCTAGTGCATTTAAAATGTATCTGTTATAGAACTTTGATATTATTTTCTTATTTAAAAGTGCAGGGGCAGTGACAGTAAAGCAAATTTTTATTCTGAAGATGTCTTCAAACACATGTTAGATACATATGCAATTTTTCTCCTTGGGTAGGGCTAAAGAATAGAAGAATTTTTCAAGAACACTTTGAATACCAATATATCTTTTATTGATTTTAATTCAAATATGACCTATGTACTTGATGTAGAAATATTGGCTAAATTGGTTCTCTTGCAAACTTGGTATATGTCAGATGATGTTTTGTGGATTTTATTTCTGAGAGTACATCAAGGTTATTTTTTGCATAGATTGTGGTATTTCGTGTTGAAACTAACTGAAGGCAGAACTCAAAAAGAAGGTATTGTCTAATGGACACTATAAAAACTGCTAAGTCAGCACTTTTTGCATTTTTCTATATACACATATTAAAAAACCACACACAATCACAGTAAAGTGTTGTCCTGTCTTTCTTCCATTTAAACTTTCTTTCTGTATGGTCATCTTAACTTTTCGCAATGAATTGGGCATATTCATGGGCATACAATTATATTTCGATAACAAAATTAGGCCAAAAATAGTGTAAATTTTAAACCGTACTGATCAGTTTGAACATTGGATCAATTTCTCCCAAAGTTTTGATATGACAATGAAAACATTTGGCTGAAAACTAGATTTTGTCCCCAATTGCGGAATTTAGGGCCACAATAAAGCAAATTAATAGGAACAAGTTCAAATTTAAAAAAAAATTTTAGTCCAAAATAAGCAAAAATTAGCCAAAAATGGTAATGTATTGTCTATAAAAGTGATTATTGTGCACATGATTTAACAAAACCTGTTCAACAGATGGTTTGTAAAGGCATAATTAGGGTCAAAATATCCAACTTAAAAGAGAAAACAGATTTCCTTTACTTAAGTAGCATTTTTTGTGGAATTTAGTGTTATCAACAGCCTTTGAGTGAAATATTGGTACTTTTATTTCGCACTAATTGAAGGTATAAAACAGGTTAAATTAAAATTTGTTCCTTTATTTGTACTTGTTTAATAGGTTTCTTGTCTACAAGCACCATCCTGTTAATTTGAAGCCACTTTGAAACAATTTAGGGGTCAATATGGCATAGTGTAAAAGATGGAATGGTCAGCTATTGAAAGCCACCATATCTTAGTGGACCAGCATAGATTGGGCTGGCCAATAGTATAATATAAGGCTAGTGCATTTAAAATGTATCTGTTATAGAACTTTGATATTATTTTCGTATTTAAAAGTGCAGGGGCAGTGACAGTAAAGCAAATTTTTATTCTGAAGATGTCTTCAAACACATGTTAGATACATATGCAATTTTTCTCCTTGGGTAGGGCTAAAGAATAGAAGAATTTTTCAAGAACACTTTGAATACCAATATATCTTTTATTGATTTTAATTCAAATATGACCTATGTACTTGATGTAGAAATATTGGCTAAATTGGTTCTCTTGCAAACTTGGTATATGTCAGATGATGTTTTGTGGATTTTATTTCTGAGAGTACATCAAGGTTATTTTTTGCATAGATTGTGGTATTTCGTGTTGAAACTAACTGAAGGCAGAACTCAAAAAGAAGGTATTGTCTAATGGACACTATAAAAACTGCTAAGTCAGCACTTTTTGCATTTTTCTATGTACACATATTAAAAAACCACACACAATCACAGTAAAGTGTTGTCCTGTCTTTCTTCCATTTAAACTTTCTTTCTGTATGGTCATCTTAACTTTTCGCAATGAATTGGGCATATTCATGGGCATACAATTATATTTCGATAACAAAATTAGGCCAAAAATAGTGTAAATTTTAAACCGTACTGATCAGTTTGAACTTTGGATCAATTTCTCCCAAAGTTTTGATATGACAATGAAAACCTTTGGCTGAAAACTAGATTTTGTCCCCAATTGCGGAATTTAGGCCACAATAAAGCAAATTAATAGGAACAAGTTCAAATTTAAAAAAAAATTTTAGTCCAAAATAAGCAAAAATTAGCCAAAAATGGTAATGTATTGTCTATAAAAGTGATTATTGTGCACATGATTTAACAAAACCTGTTCAACAGATGGTTTGTAAAGGCATAATTAGGGTCAAAATATCCAACTTAAAAGAGAAAACAGATTTCCTTTACTTAAGTAGCATTTTTTGTGGAATTTAGTGTTATCAACAGCCTTTGAGTGAAATATTGGTACTTTTATTTCGCACTAATTGAAGGTATAAAACAGGTTAAATTAAAATGTGTTCCTTTATTTGTACTTGTTTAATAGGTTTCTTGTCTACAAGCACCATCCTGTTAATTTGAAGCCACTTTGAAACAATTTAGGGGTCAATATGGCATAGTGTAAAAGATGGAATGGTCAGCTATTGAAAGCCACCATATCTTAGTGGGCCAGCATAGATTGGGCTGGCCAATAGTATAATATAAGGCTAGTGCATTTAAAATGTATCTGTTATAGAACTTTGATATTATTTTCTTATTTAAAAGTGCAGGGGCAGTGACAGTAAAGCAAATTTTTATTCTGAAGATGTCTTCAAACACATGTTAGATACATATGCAATTTTTCTCCTTGGGTAGGGCTAAAGAATAGAAGAATTTTTCAAGAACACTTTGAATACCAATATATCTTTTATTGATTTTAATTCAAATATGACCTATGTACTTGATGTAGAAATATTGGCTAAATTGGTTCTCTTGCAAACTTGGTATATGTCAGATGATGTTTTGTGGATTTTATTTCTGAGAGTACATCAAGGTTATTTTTTGCATAGATTGTGGTATTTCGTGTTGAAACTAACTGAAGGCAGAACTCAAAAAGAAGGTATTGTCTAATGGACACTGTAAAAACTGCTATGTCAGCACTTTTTGCATTTTTCTATGTACACATATTAAAAAACCACACACAATCACAGTAAAGTGTTGTCCTGTCTTTCTTCCATTTAAACTTTCTTTCTGTATGGTCATCTTAATTTTTCGCAATGAATTGGGCATATTCATGGGCATACAATTATATTTCGATAACAAAATTAGGCCAAAAATAGTGTAAATTTTAAACCGTACTGATCAGTTTGAACTTTGGATCAATTTCTCCCAAAGTTTTGATATGACAATGAAAACCTTTGGCTGAAAACTAGATTTTGTCCCCAATTGCGGAATTTAGGGCCACAATAAAGCAAATTAATAGGAACAAGTTCAAATTTAAAAAAAAATTTTAGTCCAAAATAAGCAAAAATTAGCCAAAAATGGTAATGTATTGTCTATAAAAGTGATTATTGTGCACATGATTTAACAAAACCTGTTCAACAGATGGTTTGTAAAGGCATAATTAGGGTCAAAATATCCAACTTAAAAGAGAAAACAGATTTCCTTTACTCAAGTAGCATTTTTTGTGGAATTTAGTGTTATCAACAGCCTTTGAGTGAAATATTGGTACTTTTATTTCGCACTAATTGAAGGTATAAAACAGGTTAAATTAAAATTTGTTCCTTTATTTGTACTTGTTTAATAGGTTTCTTGTCTACAAGCACCATCCTGTTAATTTGAAGCCACTTTGAAACAATTTAGGGGTCAATATGGCATAGTGTAAAAGATGGAATGGTCAGCTATTGAAAGCCACCATATCTTAGTGGGCCAGCATAGATTGGGCTGGCCAATAGTATAATATAAGGCTAGTGCATTTAAAATGTATCTGTTATAGAACTTTGATATTATTTTCTTATTTAAAAGTGCAGGGGCAGTGACAGTAAAGCAAATTTTTATTCTGAACTTGTCTTTAAACACATGTTAGATACATATGCAATTTTTCTCCTTGGGTAGGGCTAAAGAATAGAAGAATTTTTCAAGAACACTTTGAATACCAATATATCTTTTATTGATTTTAATTCAAATATGACCTATGTACTTGATGTAGAAATATTGGCTAAATTGGTTCTCTTGCAAACTTGGTATAGGCATAACAGTAGTAAATGTGTACCAGTAACAAGTTACCAGATTGTGTACCCTACATTAAGTACAGTACTGAATACTTTGTTGTGTTCTGATTTCGTAAATAGAGGTTAGATGTGTACAATTTTTTAGCTGTAAGCTCCTGCATAAATTAAGTTTTAAAAAGTGGTAAAATTTTTCTCAGATCTTGAAAGATAAAATTTTGGTAATTTTTTAAACAATGTAGTATTTTTACATTCACTGCATTAGAAATTGCATGTAAAAGTGGGAGCGTCTCAAAATGTTCTAACTAGCGAAAAAAGGAATTGGTCACGGATATATATGGCATATATTTTTTAAATGGTAAATAAAAGTTTATTAATTTCCTAGTCCAGGTAAATGCTGATCAATGTTAGAAAGGTATGCAAATCACGGTAATGTTAGTGTTTTCGACTATAGCCAAAACATTTACTACTGTGCTACCTATATGTCAGATGATGTTTTGTGGATTTTATTTCTGAGAGTACATCAAGGTTATTTTTTGCATAGATTGTGGTATTTCGTGTTGAAACTAACTGAAGGCAGAACTCAAAAAGAAGGTATTGTCTAATGGACACTATAAAAACTGCTAAGTCAGCACTTTTTGCATTTTTCTATGTACACATATTAAAAAACCACACACAATCACAGTAAAGTGTTGTCCTGTCTTTCTTCCATTTAAACTTTCTTTCTGTATGGTCATCTTAACTTTTCGCAATGAATTGGGCATATTCATGGGCATACAATTATATTTCGATAACAAAATTAGGCCAAAAATAGTGTAAATTTTAAACCGTACTGATCAGTTTGAACTTTGGATCAATTTCTCCCAAAGTTTTGATATGACAATGAAAACCTTTGGCTGAAAACTAGATTTTGTCCCCAATTGCGGAATTTAGGGCCACAATAAAGCAAATTAATAGGAACAAGTTCAAATTTAAAAAAAAATTTTAGTCCAAAATAAGCAAAAATTAGCCAAAAATGGTAATGTATTGTCTATAAAAGTGATTATTGTGCACATGATTTAACAAAACCTGTTCAACAGATGGTTTGTAAAGGCATAATTAGGGTCAAAATATCCAACTTAAAAGAGAAAACAGATTTCCTTTACTTAAGTAGCATTTTTTGTGGAATTTAGTGTTATCAACAGCCTTTGAGTGAAATATTGGTACTTTTATTTCGCACTAATTGAAGGTATAAAACAGGTTAAATTAAAATTTGTTCCTTTATTTGTACTTGTTTAATAGGTTTCTTGTCTACAAGCACCATCCTGTTAATTTGAAGCCACTTTGAAACAATTTAGGGGTCAATATGGCATAGTGTAAAAGATGGAATGGTCAGCTATTGAAAGCCACCATATCTTAGTGGGCCAGCATAGATTGGGATGGCCAATAGTATAATATAAGGCTAGTGCATTTAAAATGTATCTGTTATAGAACTTTGATATTATTTTCTTATTTAAAAGTGCAGGGGCAGTGACAGTAAAGCAAATTTTTATTCTGAAGATGTCTTTAAACACATGTTAGATACATATGCAATTTTTCTCCTTGGGTAGGGCTAAAGAATAGAAGAATTTTTCAAGAACACTTTGAATACCAATATATCTTTTATTGATTTTAATTCAAATATGACCTATGTACTTGATGTAGAAATATTGGCTAAATTGGTTCTCTTGCAAACTTGGTATATGTCAGATGATGTTTTGTGGATTTTATTTCTGAGAGTACATCAAGGTTATTTTTTGCATAGATTGTGGTATTTCGTGTTGAAACTAACTGAAGGCAGAACTCAAAAAGAAGGTATTGTCTAATGGACACTATAAAAACTGCTAAGTCAGCACTTTTTGCATTTTTCTATGTACACATATTAAAAAACCACACACAATCACAGTAAAGTGTTGTCCTGTCTTTCTTCCATTTAAACTTTCTGTATGGTCATCTTAACTTTTCGCAATGAATTGGGCATATTCATGGGCATACAATTATATTTCGATAACAAAATTAGGCCAAAAATAGTGTAAATTTTAAACCGTACTGATCAGTTTGAACTTTGGATCAATTTCTCCCAAAGTTTTGATATGACAATGAAAACCTTTGGCTGAAAACTAGATTTTGTCCCCAATTGCGGAATTTAGGGCCACAATAAAGCAAATTAATAGGAACAAGTTCAAATTTAAAAAAAAATTTTAGTCCAAAATAAGCAAAAATTAGCCAAAAATGGTAATGTATTGTCTATAAAAGTGATTATTGTGCACATGATTTAACAAAACCTGTTCAACAGATGGTTTGTAAAGGCATAATTAGGGTCAAAATATCCAACTTAAAAGAGAAAACAGATTTCCTTTACTTAAGTAGCATTTTTTGTGGAATTTAGTGTTATCAACAGCCTTTGAGTGAAATATTGGTACTTTTATTTCGCACTAATTGAAGGTATAAAACAGGTTAAATTAAAATTTGTTCCTTTATTTGTACTTGTTTAATAGGTTTCTTGTCTACAAGCACCATCCTGTTAATTTGAAGCCACTTTGAAACAATTTAGGGGTCAATATGGCATAGTGTAAAAGATGGAATGGTCAGCTATTGAAAGCCACCATATCTTAGTGGGCCAGCATAGATTGGGCTGGCCAATAGTATAATATAAGGCTAGTGCATTTAAAATGTATCTGTTATAGAACTTTGATATTATTTTCTTATTTAAAAGTGCAGGGGCAGTGACAGTAAAGCAAATTTTTATTCTGAAGATGTCTTCAAACACATGTTAGATACATATGCAATTTTTCTCCTTGGGTAGGGCTAAAGAATAGAAGAATTGTTCAAGAACACTTTGAATACCAATATATCTTTTATTGATTTTAATTCAAATATGACCTATGTACTTGATGTAGAAATATTGGCTAAATTGGTTCTCTTGCAAACTTGGTATATGTCAGATGATGTTTTGTGGATTTTATTTCTGAGAGTACATCAAGGTTATTTTTTGCATAGATTGTGGTATTTCGTGTTGAAACTAACTGAAGGCAGAACTCAAAAAGAAGGTATTGTCTAATGGACACTGTAAAAACTGCTATGTCAGCACTTTTTGCATTTTTCTATGTACACATATTAAAAAACCACACACAATCACAGTAAAGTGTTGTCCTGTCTTTCTTCCATTTAAACTTTCTTTCTGTATGGTCATCTTAATTTTTCGCAATGAATTGGGCATATTCATGGGCATACAATTATATTTCGATAACAAAATTAGGCCAAAAATAGTGTAAATTTTAAACCGTACTGATCAGTTTGAACTTTGGATCAATTTCTCCCAAAGTTTTGATATGACAATGAAAACCTTTGGCTGAAAACTAGATTTTGTCCCCAATTGCGGAATTTAGGGCCACAATAAAGCAAATTAATAGGAACAAGTTCAAATTTAAAAAAAAATTTTAGTCCAAAATAAGCAAAAATTAGCCAAAAATGGTAATGTATTGTCTATAAAAGTGATTATTGTGCACATGATTTAACAAAACCTGTTCAACAGATGGTTTGTAAAGGCATAATTAGGGTCAAAATATCCAACTTAAAAGAGAAAACAGATTTCCTTTACTTAAGTAGCATTTTTTGTGGAATTTAGTGTTATCAACAGCCTTTGAGTGAAATATTGGTACTTTTATTTCGCACTAATTGAAGGTATAAAACAGGTTAAATTAAAATGTGTTCCTTTATTTGTACTTGTTTAATAGGTTTCTTGTCTACAAGCACCATCCTGTTAATTTGAAGCCACTTTGAAACAATTTAGGGGTCAATATGGCATAGTGTAAAAGATGGAATGGTCAGGTATTGAAAGCCACCATATCTTAGTGGGCCAGCATAGATTGGGCTGGCCAATAGTATAATATAAGGCTAGTGCATTTAAAATGTATCTGTTATAGAACTTTGATATTATTTTCTTATTTAAAAGTGCAGGGGCAGTGACAGTAAAGCAAATTTTTATTCTGAACTTGTCTTTAAACACATGTTAGATACATATGCAATTTTTCTCCTTGGGTAGGGCTAAAGAATAGAAGAATTTTTCAAGAACACTTTGAATACCAATATATCTTTTATTGATTTTAATTCAAATATGACCTATGTACTTGATGTAGAAATATTGGCTAAATTGGTTCTCTTGCAAACTTGGTATATGTCAGATGATGTTTTGTGGATTTTATTTCTGAGAGTACTTCAAGGTTATTTTTTGCATAGATTGTGGTATTTCGTGTTGAAACTAACTGAAGGCAGAACTCAAAAAGAAGGTATTGTCTAATGGACACTATAAAAACTGCTAAGTCAGCACTTTTTGCATTTTTCTATGTACACATATTAAAAAACCACACACAATCACAGTAAAGTGTTGTCCTGTCTTTCTTCCATTTAAACTTTCTTTCTGTATGGTCATCTTAATTTTTCGCAATGAATTGGGCATATTCATGGGCATACAATTATATTTCGATAACAAAATTAGGCCGAAAATAGTGTAAATTTTAAACCGTACTGATCAGTTTGAACTTTGGATCAATTTCTCCCAAAGTTTTGATATGACAATGAAAACCTTTGGCTGAAAACTAGATTTTGTCCCCAATTGCGGAATTTAGGGCCACAATAAAGCAAATTAATAGGAACAAGTTCAAATTTAAAAAAAAAATTTAGTCCAAAATAAGCAAAAATTAGCCAAAAATGGTAATGTATTGTCTATAAAAGTGATTATTGTGCACATGATTTAACAAAACCTGTTCAACAGATGGTTTGTAAAGGCATAATTAGGGTCAAAATATCCAACTTAAAAGAGAAAACAGATTTCCTTTACTTAAGTAGCATTTTTTGTGGAATTTAGTGTTATCAACAGCCTTTGAGTGAAATATTGGTACTTTTATTTCGCACTAATTGAAGGTATAAAACAGGTTAAATTAAAATGTGTTCCTTTATTTGTACTTGTTTAATAGGTTTCTTGTCTACAAGCACCATCCTGTTAATTTGAAGCCACTTTGAAACAATTTAGGGGTCAATATGGCATAGTGTAAAAGATGGAATGGTCAGGTATTGAAAGCCACCATATCTTAGTGGGCCAGCATAGATTGGGCTGGCCAATAGTATAATATAAGGCTAGTGCATTTAAAATGTATCTGTTATAGAACTTTGATACCATTTTCTTATTTAAAAGTGCAGGGGCAGTGACAGTAAAGCAAATTTTTATTCTGAAGATGTCTTTAAACACATGTTAGATACATATGCAATTTTTCTCCTTGGGTAGGGCTAAAGAATAGAAGAATTTTTCAAGAACACTTTGAATACCAATATATCTTTTATTGATTTTAATTCAAATATGACCTATGTACTTGATGTAGAAATATTGGCTAAATTGGTTCTCTTGCAAACTTGGTATATGTCAGATGATGTTTTGTGGATTTTATTTCTGAGAGTACATCAAGGTTATTTTTTGCATAGATTGTGGTATTTCGTGTTGAAACTAACTGAAGGCAGAACTCAAAAAGAAGGTATTGTCTAATGGACACTATAAAAACTGCTAAGTCAGCACTTTTTGCATTTTTCTATGTACACATATTAAAAAACCACACACAATCACAGTAAAGTGTTGTCCTGTCTTTCTTCCATTTAAACTTTCTTTCTGTATGGTCATCTTAACTTTTCGCAATGAATTGGGCATATTCATGGGCATACAATTATATTTCGATAACAAAATTAGGCCAAAAATAGTGTAAATTTTAAACCGTACTGATCAGTTTGAACTTTGGATCAATTTCTCCCAAAGTTTTGATATGACAATGAAAACCTTTGGCTGAAAACTAGATTTTGTCCCCAATTGCGGAATTTAGGGCCACAATAAAGCAAGTTAATAGGAACAAGTTCAAATTTAAAAAAAAATTTTAGTCCAAAATAAGCAAAAATTAGCCAAAAATGGTAATGTATTGTCTATAAAAGTGATTATTGTGCACATGATTTAACAAAACCTGTTCAACAGATGGTTTGTAAAGGCATAATTAGGGTCAAAATATCCAACTTAAAAGAGAAAACAGATTTCCTTTACTTAAGTAGCATTTTTGTGGAATTTAGTGTTATCAACAGCCTTTGAGTGAAATATTGGTACTTTTATTTCGCACTAATTGAAGGTATAAAACAGGTTAAATTAAAATTTGTTCCTTTATTTGTACTTGTTTAATAGGTTTCTTGTCTACAAGCACCATCCTGTTAATTTGAAGCCACTTTGAGACAATTTAGGGGTCAATATGGCATAGTGTAAAAGATGGAATGGTCAGCTATTGAAAGACACCATATCTTAGTGGGCCAGCATAGATTGGGCTGGCCAATAGTATAATATAAGGCTAGTGCATTTAAAATGTATCTGTTATAGAACTTTGATATTATTGTCTTATTTAAAAGTGCAGGGGCAGTGACAGTAAAGCAAATTTTTATTCTGAACTTGTCTTTAAACACATGTTAGATACATATGCAATTTTTCTCCTTGGGTAGGGCTAAAGAATAGAAGAATTTTTCAAGAACACTTTGAATACCAATATATCTTTTATTGATTTTAATTCAAATATGACCTATGTACTTGATGTAGAAATATTGGCTAAATTGGTTCTCTTGCAAACTTGGTATATGTCAGATGATGTTTTGTGGATTTTATTTCTGAGAGTACTTCAAGGTTATTTTTTGCATAGATTGTGGTATTTCGTGTTGAAACTAACTGAAGGCAGAACTCAAAAAGAAGGTATTGTCTAATGGACACTATAAAAACTGCTAAGTCAGCACTTTTTGCATTTTTCTATGTACACATATTAAAAAACCACACACAATCACAGTAAAGTGTTGTCCTGTCTTTCTTCCATTTAAACTTTCTTTCTGTATGGTCATCTTAATTTTTCGCAATGAATTGGGCATATTCATGGGCATACAATTATATTTCGATAACAAAATTAGGCCGAAAATAGTGTAAATTTTAAACCGTACTGATCAGTTTGAACTTTGGATCAATTTCTCCCAAAGTTTTGATATGACAATGAAAACCTTTGGCTGAAAACTAGATTTTGTCCCCAATTGCGGAATTTAGGGCCACAATAAAGCAAATTAATAGGAACAAGTTCAAATTTAAAAAAAAAATTTAGTCCAAAATAAGCAAAAATTAGCCAAAAATGGTAATGTATTGTCTATAAAAGTGATTATTGTGCACATGATTTAACAAAACCTGTTCAACAGATGGTTTGTAAAGGCATAATTAGGGTCAAAATATCCAACTTAAAAGAGAAAACAGATTTCCTTTACTTAAGTAGCATTTTTTGTGGAATTTAGTGTTATCAACAGCCTTTGAGTGAAATATTGGTACTTTTATTTCGCACTAATTGAAGGTATAAAACAGGTTAAATTAAAATGTGTTCCTTTATTTGTACTTGTTTAATAGGTTTCTTGTCTACAAGCACCATCCTGTTAATTTGAAGCCACTTTGAAACAATTTAGGGGTCAATATGGCATAGTGTAAAAGATGGAATGGTCAGGTATTGAAAGCCACCATATCTTAGTGGGCCAGCATAGATTGGGCTTGGCCAATAGTATAATATAAGGCTAGTGCATTTAAAATGTATCTGTTATAGAACTTTGATATTATTTTCTTATTTAAAAGTGCAGGGGCAGTGACAGTAAAGCAAATTTTTATTCTGAAGATGTCTTCAAACACATGTTAGATACATATGCAATTTTTCTCCTTGGGTAGGCCTAAAGAATAGAAGAATTTTTCAAGAACACTTTGAATACCAATATATCTTTTATTGATTTTAATTCAAATATGACCTATGTACTTGATGTAGAAATATTGGCTAAATTGGTTCTCTTGCAAATTTGGTATATAACAGATGATGTTTTGTGGATTTTATTTCTGAGAGTACATCAAGGTTATTTTTTGCATAGATTGTGGTATTTCGTGTTGAAACTAACTGAAGGCAGAACTCAAAAAGAAGGTATTGTCTAATGGACACTATAAAAACTGCTAAGTCAGCACTTTTTGCATTTTTCTATATACACATATTAAAAAACCACACACAATCACAGTAAAGTGTTGTCCTGTCTTTCTTCCATTTAAACTTTCTTTCTGTATGGTCATCTTAACTTTTCGCAATGAATTGGGCATATTCATGGGCATACAATTATATTTCGATAACAAAATTAGGCCAAAAATAGTGTAAATTTTAAACCGTACTGATCAGTTTGAACATTGGATCAATTTCTCCCAAAGTTTTGATATGACAATGAAAACATTTGGCTGAAAACTAGATTTTGTCCCCAATTGCGGAATTTAGGGCCACAATAAAGCAAATTAATAGGAACAAGTTCAAATTTAAAAAAAAATTTTAGTCCAAAATAAGCAAAAATTAGCCAAAAATGGTAATGTATTGTCTATAAAAGTGATTATTGTGCACATGATTTAACAAAACCTGTTC
This sequence comes from Limnoperna fortunei, assembly GCA_944474755.1. NCBI lineage: Eukaryota > Metazoa > Mollusca > Bivalvia > Mytilida > Modiolidae > Limnoperna > Limnoperna fortunei. The sequence continues at coordinate 89,069,999 of OX104114.1, read as the reverse complement.
AACAGATGGTTTGTAAAGGCATAATTAGGGTCAAAATATCCAACTTAAAAGAGAAAACAGATTTCCTTTACTTAAGTAGCATTTTTTGTGGAATTTAGTGTTATCAACAGCCTTTGAGTGAAATATTGGTACTTTTATTTCGCACTAATTGAAGGTATAAAACAGGTTAAATTAAAATTTGTTCCTTTATTTGTACTTGTTTAATAGGTTTCTTGTCTACAAGCACCATCCTGTTAATTTGAAGCCACTTTGAAACAATTTAGGGGTCAATATGGCATAGTGTAAAAGATGGAATGGTCAGCTATTGAAAGCCACCATATCTTAGTGGACCAGCATAGATTGGGCTGGCCAATAGTATAATATAAGGCTAGTGCATTTAAAATGTATCTGTTATAGAACTTTGATATTATTTTCGTATTTAAAAGTGCAGGGGCAGTGACAGTAAAGCAAATTTTTATTCTGAAGATGTCTTCAAACACATGTTAGATACATATGCAATTTTTCTCCTTGGGTAGGGCTAAAGAATAGAAGAATTTTTCAAGAACACTTTGAATACCAATATATCTTTTATTGATTTTAATTCAAATATGACCTATGTACTTGATGTAGAAATATTGGCTAAATTGGTTCTCTTGCAAACTTGGTATATGTCAGATGATGTTTTGTGGATTTTATTTCTGAGAGTACATCAAGGTTATTTTTTGCATAGATTGTGGTATTTCGTGTTGAAACTAACTGAAGGCAGAACTCAAAAAGAAGGTATTGTCTAATGGACACTATAAAAACTGCTATGTCAGAGCTTTTTGCATTTTTCTATGTACACATATTAAAAAACCACACACAATCACAGTAAAGTGTTGTCCTGTCTTTCTTCCATTTAAACTTTCTTTCTGTATGGTCATCTAAATTTTTCGCAATGAATTGGGCATATTCATGGGCATACAATTATATTTCGATAACAAAATTAGGCCAAAAATAGTGTAAATTTTAAACCGTACTGATCAGTTTGAACTTTGGATCAATTTCTCCCAAAGTTTTGATATGACAATGAAAACCTTTGGCTGAAAACTAGATTTTGTCCCCAATTGCGGAATTTAGGGCCACAATAAAGCAAATTAATAGGAACAAGTTCAAATTTAAAAAAAAAATTTTAGTCCAAAATAAGCAAAAATTAGCCAAAAATGGTAATGTATTGTCTATAAAAGTGATTATTGTGCACATGATTTAACAAAACCTGTTCAACAGATGGTTTGTAAAGGCATAATTAGGGTCAAAATATCCAACTTAAAAGAGAAAACAGATTTCCTTTACTTAAGTAGCATTTTTTGTGGAATTTAGTGTTATCAACAGCCTTTGAGTGAAATATTGGTACTTTTATTTCGCACTAATTGAAGGTATAAAACAGGTTAAATTAAAATTTGTTCCTTTATTTGTACTTGTTTAATAGGTTTCTTGTCTACAAGCACCATCCTGTTAATTTGAAGCCACTTTGAAACAATTTAGGGGTCAATATGGCATAGTGTAAAAGATGGAATGGTCAACTATTGAAAGACACCATATCTTAGTGGGCCAGCATAGATTGGGCTGGCCAATAGTATAATATAAGGCTAGTGCATTTAAAATGTATCTGTTATAGAACTTTGATATTATTTTCTTATTTAAAAGTGCAGGGGCAGTGACAGTAAAGCAAATTTTTATTCTGAAGATGTCTTCAAACACATGTTAGATACATATGCAATTTTTCTCCTTGGGTAGGCCTAAAGAATAGAAGAATTTTTCAAGAACACTTTGAATACCAATATATCTTTTATTGATTTTAATTCAAATATGACCTATGTACTTGATGTAGAAATATTGGCTAAATTGGTTCTCTTGCAAATTTGGTATATAACAGATGATGTTTTGTGGATTTTATTTCTGAGAGTACATCAAGGTTATTTTTTGCATAGATTGTGGTATTTCGTGTTGAAACTAACTGAAGGCAGAACTCAAAAAGAAGGTATTGTCTAACGGACACTATAAAAACTGCTAAGTCAGCACTTTTTGCATTTTTCTATATACACATATTAAAAAACCACACACAATCACAGTAAAGTGTTGTCCTGTCTTTCTTCCATTTAAACTTTCTTTCTGTATGGTCATCTTAACTTTTCGCAATGAATTGGACATATTCATGGGCATACAATTATATTTCGATAACAAAATTAGGCCAAAAATAGTGTAAATTTTAAACCATACTGATCAGTTTGAACATTGGATCAATTTCTCCCAAAGTTTTGATATGACAATGAAAACATTTGGCTGAAAACTAGATTTTGTCCCCAATTGCGGAATTTAGGGCCACAATAAAGCAAATTAATAGGAACAAGTTCAAATTTAAAAAAAAATTTTAGTCCAAAATAAGCAAAAATTAGCCAAAAATGGTAATGTATTGTCTATAAAAGTGATTATTGTGCACATGATTTAACAAAACCTGTTCAACAGATGGTTTGTAAAGGCATAATTAGGGTCAAAATATCCAACTTAAAAGAGAAAACAGATTTCCTTTACTTAAGTAGCATTTTTTGTGGAATTTAGTGTTATCAACAGCCTTTGAGTGAAATATTGGTACTTTTATTTCGCACTAATTGAAGGTATAAAACAGGTTAAATTAAAATTTGTTCCTTTATTTGTACTTGTTTAATAGGTTTCTTGTCTACAAGCACCATCCTGTTAATTTGAAGCCACTTTGAAACAATTTAGGGGTCAATATGGCATAGTGTAAAAGATGGAATGGTCAGCTATTGAAAGCCACCATATCTTAGTGGACCAGCATAGATTGGGCTGGCCAATAGTATAATATAAGGCTAGTGCATTTAAAATGTATCTGTTATAGAACTTTGATATTATTTTCGTATTTAAAAGTGCAGGGGCAGTGACAGTAAAGCAAATTTTTATTCTGAAGATGTCTTCAAACACATGTTAGATACATATGCAATTTTTCTCCTTGGGTAGGGCTAAAGAATAGAAGAATTTTTCAAGAACACTTTGAATACCAATATATCTTTTATTGATTTTAATTCAAATATGACCTATGTACTTGATGTAGAAATATTGGCTAAATTGGTTCTCTTGCAAACTTGGTATATGTCAGATGATGTTTTGTGGATTTTATTTCTGAGAGTACATCAAGGTTATTTTTTGCATAGATTGTGGTATTTCGTGTTGAAACTAACTGAAGGCAGAACTCAAAAAGAAGGTATTGTCTAATGGACACTATAAAAACTGCTAAGTCAGCACTTTTTGCATTTTTCTATATACACATATTAAAAAACCACACACAATCACAGTAAAGTGTTGTCCTGTCTTTCTTCCATTTAAACTTTCTTTCTGTATGGTCATCTTAACTTTTCGCAATAAATTGGGCATATTCATGGGCATACAATTATATTTCGATAACAAAATTAGGCCAAAATAGTGTAAATTTTAAACCGTACTGATCAGTTTGAACTTTGGATCAATTTCTACCAAAGTTTTGATATGAAAATGAAAACCTTTGGCTGAAAACTAGATTTTGTCCCCAATTGCGGAATTTAGGGCCACAATAAAGCAAATTAATAGGAACAAGTTCAAATTTAAAAAAAATTTTTAGTCCAAAATAAGCTAAAATTAGCCAAAAATGGTAATGTATTGTCTATAAAAGTGATTATTGTGCACATGATTTAACAAAACCTGTTCAACAGATGGTTTGTAAAGGCATAATTAGGGTCAAAATATCCAACTTAAAAGAGAAAACAGATTTCCTTTACTTAAGTAGCATTTTTTGTGGAATTTAGTGTTATCAACAGCCTTTGAGTGAAATATTGGTACTTTTATTTCGCACTAATTGAAGGTATAAAACAGGTTAAATTAAAATTTGTTCCTTTATTTGTACTTGTATAATAGGTTTCTTGTCTACAAGCACCATCCTGTTAATTTGAAGCCACTTTGAAACAATTTAGGGGTCAATATGGCATAGTGTAAAAGATGGAGTGGTCAGCTATTGAAAGCCACCATATCTTAGTGGGCCAGCATAGATTGGGCTGGCCAATAGTATAATATAAGGCTAGTGCATTTAAAATGTGTGTGTTATAGAACTTTGATATTATTTTCGTATTTAAAAGTGCAGGGGCAGTGACAGTAAAGCAAATTTTTATTCTGAAGATGTCTTCAAACACATGTTAGATACATATGCAATTTTTCTCCTTGGGTAGGGCTAAAGAATAGAAGAATTTTTCAAGAACACTTTGAATACCAATATATCTTTTATTGATTTTAATTCAAATATGACCTATGTACTTGATGTAGAAATATTGGCTAAATTGGTTCTCTTGCAAACTTGGTATATGTCAGATGATGTTTTGTGGATTTTATTTCTGAGAGTACATCAAGGTTATTTTTTGCATAGATTGTGGTATTTCGTGTTGAAACTAACTGAAGGCAGAACTCAAAAAGAAGGTATTGTCTAATGGACACTATAAAAACTGCTAAGTCAGCACTTTTTGCATTTTTCTATATACACATATTAAAAAACCACACACAATCACAGTAAAGTGTTGTCCTGTCTTTCTTCCATTTAAACTTTCTTTCTGTATGGTCATCTTAACTTTTCGCAATAAATTGGGCATATTCATGGGCATACAATTATATTTCGATAACAAAATTAGGCCAAAATAGTGTAAATTTTAAACCGTACTGATCAGTTTGAACTTTGGATCAATTTCTACCAAAGTTTTGATATGACAATGAAAACCTTTGGCTGAAAACTAGATTTTGTCCCCAATTGCGGAATTTAGGGCCACAATAAAGCAAATTAATAGGAACAAGTTCAAATTTAAAAAAAAATTTTAGTCCAAAATAAGCAAAAATTAGCCAAAAATGGTAATGTATTGTCTATAAAAGTGATTATTGTGCACATGATTTAACAAAACCTGTTCAACAGATGGTTTGTAAAGGCATAATTAGGGTCAAAATATCCAACTTAAAAGAGAAAACAGATTTCCTTTACTTAAGTAGCATTTTTTGTGGAATTTAGTGTTATCAACAGCCTTTGAGTGAAATATTGGTACTTTTATTTCGCACTAATTGAAGGTATAAAACAGGTTAAATTAAAATTTGTTCCTTTATTTGTACTTGTATAATAGGTTTCTTGTCTACAAGCACCATCCTGTTAATTTGAAGCCACTTTGAAACAATTTAGGGGTCAATATGGCATAGTGTAAAAGATGGAGTGGTCAGCTATTGAAAGCCACCATATCTTAGTGGGCCAGCATAGATTGGGCTGGCCAATAGTATAATATAAGGCTAGTGCATTTAAAATGTGTGTGTTATAGAACTTTGATATTATTTTCGTATTTAAAAGTGCAGGGGCAGTGACAGTAAAGCAAATTTTTATTCTGAAGATGTCTTCAAACACATGTTAGATACATATGCAATTTTTCTCCTTGGGTAGGGCTAAAGAATAGAAGAATTTTTCAAGAACACTTTGAATACCAATATATCTTTTATTGATTTTAATTCAAATATGACCTATGTACTTGATGTAGAAATATTGGCTAAATTGGTTCTCTTGCAAACTTGGTATAGGCATAACAGTAGTAAATGTGTACCAGTAACAAGTTACCAGATTGTGTACCCTACATTAAGTACAGTACTGAATACTTTGTTGTGTTCTGATTTGGTAAATAGTGGTTAGATGTGTACAATTTTTTAGCTGTAAGCTCCTGCATAAATTAAGTTTTAAAAAGTGGTAAAATTTTTCTCAGATCTTGAAAGATAAAATTTTGGTAATTTTTTAAACAATGTAGTATTTTTACATTCACTGCATTAGAAATTGCATGTAAAAGTGGGAGCGTCTCAAAATGTTCTAACTAGCGAAAAAAGGAATTGGTCACGGATATATATGGCATATATTTTTTAAATGGTAAATGAAAGTTTATTAATTTCCTAGTCCAGGTAAATGCTGATCAATGTTAGAAAGGTATGCAAATCAGGGTAATGTTAGTGTTTTCGACTATAGCCAAAACATTTACTACTGTGCTACATATATGTCAGATGATGTTTTGTGGATTTTATTTCTGAGAGTACATCAAGGTTATTTTTTGCATAGATTGTGGTATTTTGTGTTGAAACTAACTGAAGGCAGAACTCAAAAAGAAGGTATTGTCTAATGGACACTATAAAAACTGCTAAGTCAGCACTTTTTGCATTTTTGTATATACACATATTAAAAAACCACACACAATCACAGTAAAGTGTTGTCCTGTCTTTCTTCCATTTAAACTTTCTTTCTGTATGGTCATCTTAACTTTTCGCAATGAATTGGGCATATTCATGGGCATACAATTATATTTCGATAACAAAATTAGGCCAAAAATAGTGTAAATTTTAAACCGTACTGATCAGTTTGAACTTTGGATCAATTTCTCCCAAAGTTTTGATATGACAATGAAAACCTTTGGCTGAAAACTAGATTTTGTCCCCAATTGCGGAATTTAGGGCCACAATAAAGCAGATTAATAGGAACAAGTTCAAATTTAAAAAAAATTTTAGTCCAAAATAAGCAAAAATTAGCCAAAAATGGTAATGTATTGTCTATAAAAGTGATTATTGTGCACATGATTTAACAAAACCTGTTCAACAGATGGTTTGTAAAGGCATAATTAGGGTCAAAATATCCAACTTAAAAGAGAAAACAGATTTCCTTTACTTAAGTAGCATTTTTTGTGGAATTTAGTGTTATCAACAGCCTTTGAGTGAAATATTGGTACTTTTATTTCGCACTAATTGAAGGTATAAAACAGGTTAAATTAAAATGTGTTCCTTTATTTGTACTTGTTTAAAAGGTTTCTTGTCTACAAGCACCATCCTGTTAATTTGAAGCCACTTTGAAACAATTTAGGGGTCAATATGGCATAGTGTAAAAGATGGAGTGGTCAGCTATTGAAAGCCACCATATCTTAGTGGGCCAGCATAGATTGGGCTGGCCAATAGTATAATATAAGGCTAGTGCATTTAAAATGTATCTGTTATAGAACTTTGATATTATTTTCTTATTTAAAAGTGCAGGGGCAGTGACAGTAAAGCAAATTTTTATTCTGAAGATGTCTTCAAACACATGTTAGATACATATGCAATTTTTCTCCTTGGGTAGGGCTAAAAAATAGAAGAATTTTTCAAGAACACTTTGAATACCAATATATCTTTTATTGATTTTAATTCAAATATGACCTATGTACTTGATGTAGAAATATTGGCTAAATTGGTTCTCTTGCAAACTTGGTATAGGCATAACAGTAGTAAATGTGTACCAGTAACAAGTTACCAGATTGTGTACCCTACATTAAGTACAGTACTGAATACTTTGTTGTGTTCTGATTTGGTAAATAGTGGTTAGATGTGTACAATTTTTTAGCTGTAAGCTCCTGCATAAATTAAGTTTTAAAAAGTGGTAAAATGTTTCTCAGATCTTGAAAGATAAAATTTTGGTAATTTTTTAAACAATGTAGTATTTTTACATTCACTGCATTAGAAATTGCATGTAAAAGTGGGAGCGTCTCAAAATGTTCTAACCAACGAAAAAAGGAATTGGTCACGGATATATATGGCATATATTTTTTAAATGGTAAATGAAAGTTTATTAATTTCCTAGTCCAGGTAAATGCTGATCAATGTTAGAAAGGTATGCAAATCACGGTAATGTTAGTGTAATATTACCAGTTCCCTCGTACCCTCTCATATGTAAGATATGGATAAAACAAACCAAAAGAGGTTTGCAAAGGGAATGAGCTGGATACTGGTATGCCTCGCCTGTAATGTTCGTTTGTGTGTATTATTATTATTATTATTATTATTATTATTACGAGTATTTTTATTTATTTGTTTGTTTTTTTAATACCATTAACCTCCTAACTTGAAAGGTTGGAGAGTATGGAATACCAGTGGATGCCTGCTACTACTTTCCGCTCACTCACCAGACATCCCACATGGGTTGGAGTTCGATTCAATACTCGGACCACAAAGATCTTACAACTACCTGTCTTGTTGTGTTCGAACAGGACCATACAAGGGCCTCGTTGCACGACCCACAGTGGAGCCCCGTCGTCCCCAGGTGGCGGATAGGGAGAACCCTATCAGGGGGGGTGTAGGTTGGGAGGTTATAATTCGCGTATCATGGTCGGTGACGTGTTTGGATAGTGCCACTCTCCGTGTCCGACATAATACTCCCCACTTTCTAATGGCATTTAAACCATCAATCAATCAGTCAATCAATATTTGTTCGAGACGGAGTTTGCTTCACAAACTCCAATCATGTGAAATACTTGATGCCCTGTTTGATTTTTTATTTATTTATTTATTGTTACTATAATTATTATTATTATCATTTTTTTTTAACTTGTTTGTTTTTAATTAACGAATTTAATCTCATTAGCCATACTGAGCTATGCAAACCAACTTCACTTCCTACCATACTTACAACCTGCAATCAAGTGATAACTGGACGTTGCGCGATGGTGCTATCTTACATCTTAGAGGCTCCGTTAGGTAACTTGTAATAGTGTTATATTACCAGTTCCCTCGTATCCTCTCATATGTAAGATATGGATAAAACAAACCAACGCTGTTCTGCAAAGACTGTCATTATCTTCCATGAATGAATTACCCAGCATAAAACAATAAAGAAAAACATACCATTACAATTTATTCTATAAACACGATGTCTATTAGATCAAGTTTTCCAACATTTCAACCTTACATCCAATACTTATAAATGAGTTTAGCTCATGTGCAGTGTAAAATCATAAAACGCAAATTACCACAACATATCTAGACGCTCCCATTAAATGCCTGTTTAAGAAAAGCTAAATGGCTTCAATTTGCTTAAATCTGAATACTTTTGCGAAACCTTGTCGAAAGAAGAACCACCCTTCCCCAAATTTTCCGCCGCATTTGACAAAACCGTCGCGGCGGCCTTTGGGCTACATAATTTACCAACGCTAGCATAGTGATCTACCATTTTGCCGGATCCCCAACCTATGTGCTTATTGATGCCGTCATCATCTACACCTAACATCCGTAAAGTTATGGCACACCCTCTCCTGCTACTGTGTGAAGTCTCACCTTCATACAACCTCAACGCTTTCAGATGTAACTTAAGTCTTTCTGTCATACCTGATGACGAAACGGGTTGGTTAGTAATTTCCTTGGATAATTTATCCTTGGTGCGAAAAACATAACCATCCTTTAACATTACACCTTGATCTTTTGACACGCCGACGTACACTTTGAAATTTTTTATTGGACAGATGTCGTTATCCTTAGAGGGCAATACTATAAAATTTCTGGGGTAATCTATTGTAGCAACTTTTCCCACTGTTTGTGACACCATGAAGCCTTCAGAGTCCGGCAATTCAAACATTTTATTTGCAGTTAACAATCCTAAATCGCCACCTCTGCTTCCCGAATGGCACAACAATGAAAAGTATGCAAGATCCCTAGCGTAAAGATATCTTGTAGTCGAATCTTTCTCAACCGACACCCTATATGACAAATGTCTACATAATTTTATCAAACATTAAAGGGGGTGCTTGTTTTGGTGAAATACTAGCGGACGCCTGTTCCTGACTAACAGCCTGCACATGCCTTTTTAACAAAAGCGATGGGAGTCTACAGACTTGTACGCTAGTGTACGGGGGCAATTACAGGCTTGAAGGCCATGCTTCCCAAGAAAGCGACAATTGCCACTATGCAACTGAGTCTTTCCTCCTTTTTCTTTATAAATAAGAAATTTCCTAATATCTTCTGGAGTTGCGTTAGATAAATTCTTACGATCATCGAGAAGAAAGAAAAATTTTCCTATTTCTGACCTTAAATTACATTTCTGTTTTGAATAACTTGCGGAATCTAATATAGAGTTTAATGTGCTTATTCTGTTATCTATTTTCTCAAGGATTTCCTTCCTATCGTGATGCCTACCATTGTTATTTTCTCTGGGTTCACCACACATTTTACAGAATTTAAAATCAATATCGTTTTGTGCTGCGCAACCTGCACAAGAAATGTGAGAACACCACATTTTTTTCATGAAGTAGTCCTGAAATAAATATAAAATAAAAAATGCATAAACACTTTTATTTATGTAATGTATACTACACGATCTATGAACTACATAAGACGTAATACAAAATTGTATTGAAAATTGTCTGTCCTTCAGCACATTATATGGTACGTACAACTACCAAATTTTATAAACTACATAAACTACAATAAAAATTTTTAACGAGAGCTTGTTGTCCTTGTTGGTTTAAATGTACGTTGTCCTTTAAGTGCCCCAAATCGATGTTAGAGTTATCCATATAAAACCAACTGTTTTTTACACACATAAATTTCATTTGATCATTAATTAAAACAGATCTAGCATTAATAAAATCATCTCTGGTCTTTATCACAGAGGACACTATTACTCTTAAATCTAAAGATTTTTCAGATAGACGCCGTAGTGTACTGCCTAAATTGTCCAATTGCCTCATTGCAATCGACATTTGATGATACTCATTTTCAAATAAAAATGGTTGGCTTAAATTGTTAACACCAGCATGTATAAAAATAACTCTCGGTGGGTAAACCATAGACAATCTCTCCACCTGATTAGTAATTTGAGTAACCAGTGCCCCACTATGAGAAAAAACATGCACCATGGGGTTGTTGAAATCCTTAAGATATAACATAAATCTAATCATTGAATCCCCTATACATAGTAAATTGAATGCTTTTGAAATAGCAGGATAATTTTGAAACAACCATTTTCCATACGTAATGCCAGGGTACGGATTTCTTTGGATACGAACAGCCCACAGATTGTCTGGTAAACCTAACCTATCAACAACATAACCTTTCTTTGTTGGATACTTTAAAATTTTTTCTTGCCCTTTAAATCCAATAACAAAAGCGTCTTTAATTAATTCAAAATACGTCGGGACCCATGACGGTGTTACTTCGCTTGAACGCAAAACGACTGTACATGTCAACTCATTTTCCTTAATAAAACACAAAACGGGTGTTAATAAACTAAAAGGAGGAAATACGTAACAATTCTCTTTCTTATCGATGGTCTGAGCAAGGAGATTTACACCAGATGAGTTAGGTGAGAACCCTGGTGTGAAATGTTTTAGTGATCTCCCTTTATGATCCGTCATGCTATTCGAATCCAAAGCCATCAAATCTAATGTGTGTCCAGAGACTTCACCAAAATATTCTTGTATTGTTACCCAAACTTCTCTTGTTAAAGTTGCGTCTGAGTTATTAATTTTCCGAGAAGGTTCGTCGGCTAAATTTGACTTCGATGGCACAAAGCTTAAATTTAGAACAATGTCTAATTCTAAAGTTAACTGGAAAATTTCCTTAAGAACAGAGTTTAACAAAGGTGACCTAGAACCCTCGTTATTCCATGCGCCTATTAACGCTTGGTTGTCTACATTTGCATCTACTCGGTGCCCTTTGATAACTTCTTTAACCGCTTTCAGAACATTAGCCAGTGCCTTGGCTTCCAGCACTACAATTGGAAGCGACAGCAATTCGTCTGTCCATGAATCACCCACCATATACTCTGTTTCATCAATCTTAAGAAAACCTCCCCATTTGTAGGCTGAAGCATCCGTGTAAATATTAACACTTAAATGTTTTTCTTTTTTCCATTCTAGCTTCCCCATCCACCCATCTAGAAACCGCCAATGCGAGATTTCTTCTGTTAATTCTTTGTTCATTTGCACACCAGCTTGAGCGCGAATACCGTTTGAAATCGCATAATTCATACACCTAGTATATAATTTAGCAGCAGGCACGGCCAACATAAACGATATACACCTTCCGACCAGTTTTTGCAAATTTAAAACAGAAACAACCTTTTTCGATAGGCACTCCTCCCGCAAAATCATGAACTTGTGTTTCTTCGTTTCGGTTACTCTAAAACATTTATCTACAGAATCAACTATGAAACCCCAAAATGTTACCGATTGTGAAGGCGTGAATTTTGTTTTTTCTAAATTAATACAGCAACCTAGCCGGGTTAAAATTTCACACACTATGTAATTTGCCATTTTCGCGTTATTAAAACCTGACCCTAGACCTGATTTCCTTACTTCTTCAACTAATCGGTCATCTATATACAAGTGAATTGGAATAAGAAATTCTCGTCGAATATAGGAGACAACACTTAGGTTTAAAGAGTGATAAATGTAACTCGATAATTTAAAGCCAAAAGGCAATGTATTAAACACAAAATAGTAATTGGCCCATTGAAAACCGACAAATTTCTTAGAATTTTGTGATATGGAAACGTTGTCAAAACCCGATTTATCATCAATAGTGGTGAAATATGCATTTTCCCGTACAGAACGCGGCACATCTTTTAAGGTGTCCAAACTGAATGGCATGGCTTTGATCCAATTGTTTAAATACATAAGGTTAATACACAATCGACGCTTTGTCGGTTCAACTGTTAATGGCGCGACAATATGTGGGGGTTGAACCTCACCAACCTTTCCTAAGCATTCAATTGAACCGTTCTGTAGTCTTTCAAGAAGAGTATTCGTTACGAACGAAATAAATTTTTTGCACTTGTTTGAGTTGTTGAAAAATCTGCCTGGTGGAAAAGAATCGTCATAACTTTTCCCCCAAAATGTTCCTTCGAAATGAATTAAATATTTGTTTATCTCCACACCATTCTCTAGTCAACTCAAGATATTTTCCGACGCATGTGAACTACCTAAAATTCTCTTCCACTCAGTTAACCTTGTATGAACCTGTCCTGCCACAAAAGCTTTTGGATTCAAAAATTTGATTTTTGACAAATCTGGGATTACCCCATCTTGGGCGCTTTTAAAAACTTCCTCTGCTGATTCAGCTTTTGTTTCACTATCAAAGTTTTCGTTCAAAAAAATTACAAAAGTAGGGCTTCTGGATGATATGGCCTCTGGGTCTACATTAAATTTTAAGTCAACTTCCCATTGTTTTACAGAGAACTTGTCCTGCAACAAAATAATATGAAACTGTTAAAATTATGTAATACTGCGTCGAACAAAAAATTAATTTGAGGTTTGGGTCAAAGGACAATCTCGTACTAAATGACCAGGCTTGTTACATTTGAAGCAGAGTTGACTACTAGAGAAACGTGGTCTGGGACGCCTTTGTGCATGGCTAGGAAGACGAGGAGGCATTACGTATGGTTGTCTAAAATACGGCCCAACCGGACCTGCCCAAGAACTGAAATGATGTTGATTTACAATTGAATAATCTGCATTTGAGTTATCTGTCATATGAAATGATTTCATTAGTTTTTGTTCCTTGTCTAGAACGGCTTCTTCCTCCTTAGAACATACAAGCTTGAGTACTAAAGCGGCAGCAAATATGGGCCTGCTTTTGTGAATGTGGAACCTGCTCAAAATTAAGTTAATCTTGTCTTTTAACTCATGATTGTTTTTTCTTGACAAATTGTCTAAAATCAAGTTTTTCATGAAGCCTTTCAATATCCACCTGTGATTTTGCAGCTTCGTCTTTCACATCTCTTTTTGCCCTTTCAAATTCGGACATTTCATCTTCTTCCCTCTTCTTCTCCAATATGTTTTCTAGTTCCTTAATTTTACTCTCTAAAGCTTTAACCTGTATGAAAGGAAACGCATCACATGTAAAGAAACATTAACACCTGAGAGAATTCAGCCCGGAATTCTATGCCATTTTTATTCGAAGTAATAAGCGTATTATGTAAACCATTAACTTATATATAATTCGAGAAAAGGAAAGGCTTACACTGGACAGTTACATGTACAAGTATGAATGTGGTAAATCAGCATTCGTAAACAAGCGTTAATAATTAGCCAAACATGATGCCCTCTCTGAAAAAGATATGACCCCTAGATATGATATGGTTCTTGATTATAGTTAACATGGACCTTTTTCCCAAATATATGGAAAAGCAAAAGATCCAAAGTCAATGCACAGCGTAACTCTCTTTCATTGTTTTCTTTGACATGCGCATTATCTGTTTTCCATTTCCTAGTATTGTATTATATTCAACTTGAAATCTTTAGCTTTTTTTTTCTCTGTTTTCTTTTTTTTTTCTTTTTTTTTTCTATATTAAATTGCTATGTATTTCTATTTATAACCCGAGGTTTATTTATATACAATTGATATCATAACTGTCTCTCCCAATCCTCATAATTGGGAGGGGCAAGATCTTTACTGTTAATGTGTTTTGGGCATTTTACAAGTGTGTTAACTTTTTTTTTTCCAACCATTAGCTGTTATCTGTTTCCTTAAAAATTGACGTTGTTGTTAACTGTTATAATGAAAATGAAAACCCTGTTTGTTCTTAATAGTATTGCCCTTCGATGACATTCTGCTGTTATCTATTTTATAATTTCCTTTTTTTTCTTTTTTTCTTTTTTTTTCTTCCTTCCCCTCTTTTCCTTTTTTCTTTTTTTTTCCATGTAAATTGCTTTTATCTGTTATCATTATTTTAAATTTACTGTTATCTGTTTTGGGAAAAAAAAATGTTAACCTGTTAATTGACCCCCTCTAGCCCCCTCTTAATTAAGTTATTTATATTATTGATATAACACTGACATGTAAAATAAATGTTAACAAATTTTCTTAGTGCCATTTTAGAATTTGGCAATTGCTGTCAAGTGAACACGCACATAAATGTATGTGGTGTGTCATTTAACGTTTAGTATTATTACTTATGGGATCAAAACGAGACACACATGCACAACGTCAATTACTGTCCAACAATTAAAATACATGACGTTAACCGAGTTAAAATGAATGAATTTTGAATTTAATGTCTTATAAATTCGTTTTGGCTTTACTATGTTTGGCTTAGTGGAATCAATATGGCTTAGTGGGATCGATTATAAGGGACTAAGAAAACAAAGTGCATTGAACGAGCGGCGCACGGAGGTCGCATAACAAGTCATATAAACACGGCTTTGTATTACAGCACCAACAACCAGCTTAGATGTAGACTTTAGCTTTGATAAACATGAATTATTCGACTCGAATTATTCGCCAGTTTCTCTTACTCTATTACATATAATGTTTAATGACTAGTGGGGAAATATTCCACGCCCCGCGCTATCAACCTAATGACTTGCAATTATTTTTTTTTGTTTTTCAAATAGAAAGATAAATCGCTCATTAATTTCTCACATGTCGAGCCAAGTCAACTTTCCTCGACACATAAAACTAAGCGGGACATAATTTATTGCAACAGATTAAAGGGATCCATGCAACATGACCAGGTGGTGTACATAAACATGATTATCTCATTTTGAAGATTAAGAAGTCAATGATGCGTCTGAAAAAGGTCATTTAAACCATGGTGACCCAGGATTAAACCGTTAGGATATATTAAGCATATTTCCTATATGACCCAAAACTCACAAAAACTATTTTCACGTGCATCGCACCACAAGATATAACAAATGCAAGAAATTTTCGTCTGGTGACCCAGTATTAAAACCATTAAGATATATTAAGCATATTTCCTATATGACCCAAGCTCACATAAACTTTTTGCACGTGCATCGCACCACCAGATATAACAAATGCTAGAACTTTTCCGGAATAAATTTCATATTTATTTCATCTTCTCTTTATTCCCTTGAAGAGCCTGTCTTATAAATTTTATCTATTTATCTATTTATTTTTTTTAAATTGTAATAATTTATTTTATTATTATTATTATTATTTTTTTCTTTTTTTCGACCCACAGGCTTGATAACGATTATGTATGAAGCATTTTTATCACAAAACCGATGCACCCGCGCTAGCTTACAACAAAATGTATTATTTCAGTAATATATTTACTTATTTGTCTTCAAATACACAATATACTCGAAATGAAAACTTTTGCACGAACAAGAAAACAATGTACATATATATTTTGGGATCAGAGTTGTCGAATGTCGCCTCTACCCCTCCCCCTAATTACCCCAACACGTGCATTGTACGCGCGACGCACAGAGGTTGAAGAGGAGAGCATATAAACACGTGCGTCGCACTATAGTACCGAAAGGTTTGGATAAAGTGTTGTGCCCACGCTCTACGTCTAACATAAAATGCATTACCAATATTTTATGTTTTTATTTGTTATTTTCTACTATACCCATAAGCATTGAAATATAAAAGCTTATCACGAGTGGCGCACACAGGTTAAAAGCATATCATAAAAACAGCGCGTTGCACATCACATAAACACGTGCTTTGCACTACAGAACCAAAATTGTGGACACAATATTATGTCAGCCCTCTCATCTAAAATAAAATATATTCCCAACATTTTTTTTTTTACGAAGCATATCATAAATACACATGCGTTGCACCTAAGTTAGAAAATACAATTTGTATGCATGACAAGCCCCAGTAACTATGTTCCTCTATCACTCCCCCTTTTCCTTGAACCTTCCTATCACGTGCATCGTACAGCATTTGAAGAGACAGAATATAAAAATACACGTGCGATGCACAAGATGAATTATATGTATTGAAAATTATTTCATTCATTAAATTGATCGATTCATTTTATTTAAATTATGACCTTTATTATTATTGAATAATAATTCTTTTCTCTCTCTCTAGCCACAAACAATTACTAAAAGAGCTTTCAAGTGCGTCGCACACAAAACTATTTCTATGAACAAAGGGCTCGGATACGACACTGTAACTATATGATGAATAAATATATGCTACCTGATTTTGTTCAATCAGAACTCTAATATATGCTATATATGACAACACCTCCCACTCTTGCTGGAGAGTACGTTTCATGATTTGTCAGTTATCTGCCATTTTATCATAAAGTAATGCTTTCTAAAATGAAACCGCCGTCGTTTAACAAATAAACCTTTAGATAAATAAAGTACAAATAACATCAACTTACAGCAGATTGCTTTTCCTCGATTTTCTGCTTTTTCTTCGGAGGTTCCTCTTTGCCGGTATTACCCGGGGTTTGAGCTACCTCTTCCCCTTCGACTTGCTCCAACCCGAAACTAATTACTTTACAAAGGTTTTCACGACTATCCTCCTCATTTAGCATTAGGAAAATGTCATCAAGTGGTATCTGGTACTTTTTGGCAACCTCCAGAAGATCATCTTTACTCAAAGTACTCAAGGGTTTTCCGTCGAAATCTTTCAGGTCTGGATCTTTGTCCTCCCGGTAACGTTTTAGTAATTTAATCAAATTCATCTTACGTGCGAATACACCGACGACCTGCAATCAAGTGATAACTGGACGTTGCGCGATGGTGCTATCTTACATCTTAGAGGCTCCGTTAGGTAACTTGTAATAGTGTTTTCGACTATAGCCAAAACATTTACTACTGTGCTACCTATATGTCAGATGATGTTTTGTGGATTTTATTTCTGAGAGTACATCAAGGTTATTTTTTGCATAGATTGTGGTATTTCGTGTTGAAACTAACTGAAGGCAGAACTCAAAAAGAAGGTATTGTCTAATGGACACTATAAAAACTGCTAAGTCAGCACTTTTTGCATTTTTCTATATACACATATTAAAAAACCACACACAATCACAGTAAAGTGTTGTCCTGTCTTTCTTCCATTTAAACTTTCTTTCTGTATGGTCATCTTAACTTTTCGCAATGAATTGGGCATATTCATGGGCATACAATTATATTTCGGTAACAAAATTAGGCCAAAAATAGTGTAAATTTTAAACCGTACTGATCAGTTTGAACTTTGGATCAATTTCTCCCAAAGTTTTGATATGACAATGAAAACCTTTGGCTGAAAACTAGATTTTGTCCCCAATTGCGGAATTTAGGGCCACAATAAAGCAAATTAATAGGAACAAGTTCAAATTTAAAAAAAAAAATTTTAGTCCAAAATAAGCAAAATTTAGCCAAAAATGGTAATGTATTGTCTATAAAAGTGATTATTGTGCACATGATTTAACAAAACCTGTTCAACAGATGGTTTGTAAAGGCATAATTAGGGTCAAAATATCCAACTTAAAAGAGAAAACAGATTTCCTTTACTTAAGTAGCATTTTTTGTGGAATTTAGTGTTATCAACAGCCTTTGAGTGAAATATTGGTACTTTTATTTCGCACTAATTGAAGGTATAAAACAGGTTAAATTAAAATTTGTTCCTTTATTTGTACTTGTTTAATAGGTTTCTTGTCTACAAGCACCATCCTGTTAATTTGAAGCCAATTTGAAACAATTTAGGGGTCAATATGGCATAGTGTAAAAGATGGAGTGGTCAGCTATTGAAAGCCACCATATCTTAGTGGGCCAGCATAGATTGGGCTGGCCAATAGTATAATATAAGGCTATAAGTGCATTTAAAATGTATCTGTTATAGAACTTTGATATTATTTTCTTATTTAAAAGTGCAGGGGCAGTGACAGTAAAGCAAATTTTTATTCTGAAGATGTCTTCAAACACATGTTAGATACATATGCAATTTTTCTCCTTGGGTAGGGCTAAAAAATAGAAGAATTTTTCAAGAACACTTTGAATACCAATATATCTTTTATTGATTTTAATTCAAATATGACCTATGTACTTGATGTAGAAATATTGGCTAAATTGGTTCTCTTGCAAACTTGGTATAGGCATAACAGTAGTAAATGTGTACCAGTAACAAGTTACCAGATTGTGTACCCTACATTAAGTACAGTACTGAATACTTTGTTGTGTTCTGATTTGGTAAATAGTGGTTAGATGTGTACAATTTTTTAGCTG
Organism: Limnoperna fortunei; assembly: GCA_944474755.1. NCBI lineage: Eukaryota > Metazoa > Mollusca > Bivalvia > Mytilida > Modiolidae > Limnoperna > Limnoperna fortunei. Next base: position 89,051,217 of record OX104114.1, on the reverse strand, counting down.
TAAGCTCCTGCATAAATTAAGTTTTAAAAAGTGGTAAAATTTTTCTAAGATCTTGAAAGATAAAATTTTGGTAATTTTTTAAACAATGTAGTATTTTTACATTCACTGCATTAGAAATTGCATGTAAAAGTGGGAGCGTCTCAAAATGTTCTAACTAGCGAAAAAAGGAATTGGTCACGGATATATATGGCATATATTTTTTAAATGGTAAATGAAAGTTTATTAATTTCCTAGTCCAGGTAAATGCTGATCAATGTTAGAAAGGTATGCAAATCACAGTAATGTTAGTGTTTTCGACTATAGCCAAAACATTTACTACTGTGCTACCTATATGTCAGATGATGTTTTGTGGATTTTATTTCTGAGAGTACATCAAGGTTATTTTTTGCATAGATTGTGGTATTTCGTGTTGAAACTAACTGAAGGCAGAACTCAAAAAGAAGGTATTGTCTAATGGACACAATAAAAACTGCTAAGTCAGCACTGTTTGCATTTTTGTATATACACATATTAAACCAGAGGCTCTTAAGAGCCTGTATCGCTCACCTGATTTTATAGGCAATGAAGATGGCATTTCCCTGATGTTAAAGTAAGTCCTGTAATTTTCAATAAACTTTAAATAGGACCATCCAAACAATATTACTAGAAAGCTTTGTTTCATTGGTTAACTAGTTGTATAGAGAAGAATTTTTTTATTTGCCCATAGGGTCCTACGTGAAACTAAGTCCTGCGGGGGAGGTGGCCATTTTGAATTTCCAATTGCCATAAAAAACATAAACTTTATAAAGGACCATCCAAACAATATTGCGAGTAAGTTTTTGTTTCCATTGATTAACCCGTTTCAGAGAAGAAGCCTTTTAAAACTTTTTCCCATTGGGTCCTATGTTAAACTAAGTCCTGCGGTAGCGGCCATTTTGAATTTCCAGTTGGCATAAAAATCATAAACTTTATAAAGGACCATCCAAACAATATTGCTAGTAAGTTTTGTTTTGATTGGTTAACCGGTTTCAGAGAAGAAGCCCTTTTTAACCTTTTTCCCATAGGGTCCAATGTTAAACTAAGTCCTGAGGTGGCGGCCATTTTGAATATCAGATTGGGATAAAAAACATTAACTTTATAGAGGACCATCCAAACAATATTGCTAGTAAGTTTTGTTTCCATTGGTTGGCCGGTTTTAGAAAAGAAGCCTTTCAATCTTTTTCCCTTAGGGTCCTATGTTAAACTAAGTCCTGCGGTAGCGGCCATTTTGAATTTCCAATTGCCATAAAAAACATAAACTTTATAGAGGACCATCCAAACAATATTGCTAGTAAGTTTTTGTTTCCATTGATTAACCGGTTTCAGAGAAGAAGCCTTTAAAAACTTTTTCCCATAGGGTCCTATGTTAAACTAAGTCCTGCGGTAGCGGCCATTTTGAATTTCCAGTTGGCATAAAAATCATAAACTTTATAAAGGACCATCCAAACAATATTGCTAGTAAGTTTTGTTTTGATTGGTTAACCGGTTTCAGAGAAGAAGCCCTTTTTAACCTTTTTCCCATAGGGTCCAATGTTAAACTAAGTCCTGCGGTGGCGGCCATTTTGAATATCAGATTGGGATAAAAAACATTAACTTTATAGAGAACCATACAAACAATATTGCTAGTAAGTTTTGTTTCCATTGGTTGGCCGGTTTCAGAAAAGCAGCCTTTCAAACTTTTTCCCATAGGGTCCTATGTTAAATTAAGTCCTGCGGTGGCAGCCATTTTGAATTTCCAATTGCCATAAAAAACACAAACTTTATAGAGGACCATCCAAACAATATTGCTAGTAAGTTTTTGTTTCCATTGATTAACCGGTTTCAGAGAAGAAGCCTTTTAAAACTTTTTCCCATAGGGTTCTATGTTAAACTAAGTCCTGCAGTGGCGGCCATTTTGAATTTCCAATTCGCATCTAAAACACAAACTTTATAGAGGACCATCTAAACAATATTGCTAGTAAGTTTTGTTTTGATTGGTTAAACGGTTTTAGAGAAGAAGCGCTTTTTAACTTTTTTCCAATAGGGTCCTATGTTAAACTAAGTGTTGAGGTGGCGGCCATATTGGTTTACCAATCAAAATAAAAAACACAAACTTTGTAAAGGTCCATCCAATGAACATTATGGCCAAGTTTGGTTTCAATTGGCCAAGTGGTTTCAGAGAAGAAGATTAAAATGTAAAAAGTTTACAGACGCCGACGACGACGACGACGCCGACGACGACGACGACGACGACGCCGACGGACGCAAAGTGATAACAATAGCTCACATGACCCTTTGGGTCAGGTGAGCTAAAAACCACACACAATCACAGTAAAGTGTTGTCCTGTCTTTCTTCCATTTAAACTTTCTTTCTGTATGGTCATCTTAACTTTTCGCAATGAATTGGGCATATTCATGGGCATACAATTATATTTCGATAACAAAATTAGGCCAAAAATAGTGTAAATTTTAAACCGTACTGATCAGTTTGAACTTTGGATCAATTTCTCCCAAAGTTTTGATATGACAATGAAAACCTTTGGCTAAAAACTAGATTTTGTCCCCAATTGCGGAACTTAGGGCCACAATAAAGCAAATTAATAGGAACAAGTTCAAATTTAAAAAAAAATTTTAGTCCAAAATAAGCAAAAATTAGCCAAAAATGGTGATGTATTGTCTATAAAAGTGATTATTGTGCACATGATTTAACAAAACCTGTTCAACAGATGGTTTGTAAAGGCATAATTAGGGTCAAAATATCCAACTTAAAAGAGAAAACAGATTTCCTTTACTTAAGTAGCATTTTTTGTGGAATTTAGTGTTATCAACAGCCTTTGAGTGAAATATTGGTACTTTTATTTCGCACTAATTGAAGGTATAAAACAGGTTAAATTAAAATTTGTTCCTTTATTTGTACTTGTGTAATAGGTTTCTTGTCTACAAGCACCATCCTGTTAATTTGAAGCCACTTTGAAACAATTTAGGGGTCAATATGGCATAGTGTAAAAGATGGAGTGGTCAGCTATTGAAAGCTACCATATCTTAGTGGGCCAGCATAGATTGGGCTGGCCAATAGTATAATATAAGGCTAGTGCATTTAAAATGTATCTGTTATAGAACTTTGATATTATTTTCTTATTTAAAAGTGCAGGGGCAGTGACAGTAAAGCAAATTTTTATTCTGAAGATGTCTTCAAACACATGTTAGATACATATGCAATTTTTCTCCTTGGGTAGGGCTAAAGAATAGAAGAATTTTTCAATAACACTTTGAATATCAATATATCTTTTATTGATTTTAATTCAAATATGACCTATGTACTTGATGTAGAAATATTGGCTAAATTGGTTCTCTTGCAAACTTGGTATATGTCAGATGATGTTTTGTGGATTTTATTTCTGAGAGTACATCAAGGTTATTTTTTGCATAGATTGTGGTATTTCGTGTTGAAACTAACTGAAGGCAGAACTCAAAAAGAAGGTATTGTCTAATGGACACTATAAAAACTGCTAAGTCAGCACTTTTTGCATTTTTGTATATACACATATTAAAAAACCACACACAATCACAGTAAAGTGTTGTCCTGTCTTTCTTCCATTTAAACTTTCTTTCTGTATGGTCATCTTAACTTTTCGCAATGAATTGGGCATATTCATGGGCATACAATTATATTTCGATAACAAAATTAGGCCAAAAATAGTGTAAATTTTAAACCGTACTGATCAGTTTGAACTTTGGATCAATTTCTCCCAAAGTTTTGATATGACAATGAAAACCTTTGGCTAAAAACTAGATTTTGTCCCCAATTGCGGAATTTAGGGCCACAATAAAGCAAATTAATAGGAACAAGTTCAAATTTAAAAAAAAATTTTAGTCCAAAATAAGCAAAAATTAGCCAAAAATGGTGATGTATTGTCTATAAAAGTGATTATTGTGCACATGATTTAACAAAACCTGTTCAACAGATGGTTTGTAAAGGCATAATTAGGGTCAAAATATCCAACTTAAAAGAGAAAACAGATTTCCTTTACTTAAGTAGCATTTTTTGTGGAATTTAGTGTTATCAACAGCCTTTGAGTGAAATATTGGTACTTTTATTTCGCACTAATTGAAGGTATAAAACAGGTTAAATTAAAATTTGTTCCTTTATTTGTACTTGTTTAATAGGTTTCTTGTCTACAAGCACCATCCTGTTAATTTGAAGCCACTTTGAAACAATTTAGGGGTCAATATGGCATAGTGTAAAAGATGGAGTGGTCAGCTATTGAAAGCCACCATATCTTAGTGGGCCAGCATAGATTGGGCTGGCCAATAGTATAATATAAGGCTAGTGCATTTAAAATGTATCTGTTATAGAACTTTGATATTATTTTCTTATTTAAAAGTGCAGGGGCAGTGACAGTAAAGCAAATTTTTATTCTGAAGATGTCTTCAAACACATGTTAGATACATATGCAATTTTTCTCCTTGGGTAGGGCTAAAGAATAGAAGAATTTTTCAATAACACTTTGAATACCAATATATCTTTTATTGATTTTAATTCAAATATGACCTATGTACTTGATGTAGAAATATTGGCTAAATTGGTTCTCTTGCAAACTTGGTATATGTCAGATGATGTTTTGTGGATTTTATTTCTGAGAGTACATCAAGGTTATTTTTTGCATAGATTGTGGTATTTCATGTTGAAACTAACTGAAGGCAGAACTCAAAAAGAAGGTATTGTCTAATGGACACTATAAAAACTGCTAAGTCAGCACTTTTTGCATTTTTCTATATACACATATTAAAAAACCACACACAATCACAGTAAAGTGTTGTCCTGTCTTTCTTCCATTTAAACTTTCTTTCTGTATGGTCATCTTAACTTTTCGCAATGAATTGGGCATATTCATGGGCATACAATTATATTTCGATAACAAAATTAGGCCAAAAATAGTGTAAATTTTAAACCGTACTGATCAGTTTGAACTTTGGATCAATTTCTCCCAAAGTTTTGATATGACAATGAAAACCTTTGGCTGAAAATTAGATTTTGTCCCCAATTGCGGAATTTAGGGCCACAATAAAGCAAATTAATAGGAACAAGTTCAAATTTTAAAACAAATTTTAGTCCAAAATAAGCAAAAATTAGCCAAAAATGGTAATGTATTGTCTATAAAAGTGATTATTGTGCACATGATTTAACAAAACCTGTTCAACAGATGGTTTGTAAAGGCATAATTAGGGTCAAAATATCCAACTTAAAAGAGAAAACAGATTTCCTTTACTTAAGTAGCATTTTTTGTGGAATTTAGTGTTATCAACAGCCTTTGAGTGAAATATTGGTACTTTTATTTCGCACTAATTGAAGGTATAAAACAGGTTAAATTAAAATTTGTTCCTTTATTTGTACTTGTTTAATAGGTTTCTTGTCTACAAGCACCATCCTGTTAATTTGAAGCCACTTTGAAACAATTTAGGGGTCAATATGGCATAGTGTAAAAGATGGAGTGGTCAGCTTTTGAAAGCCACCATATCTTAGTGGGCCAGCATAGATTGGGCTGGCCAATAGTATAATATAAGGCTAGTGCATTTAAAATGTATCTGTTATAGAACTTTGATATTATTTTCTTATTTAAAAGTGCAGGGGCAGTGACAGTAAAGCAAATTTTTATTCTGAAGATGTCTTCAAACACATGTTAGATACATATGCAATTTTTCTCCTTGGGTAGGGCTAAAGAATAGAAGAATTTTTCAAGAACACTTTGAATACCAATATATCTTTTATTGATTTTAATTCAAATATGACCTATGTACTTGATGTAGAAATATTGGCTAAATTGGTTCTCTTGCAAACTTGGTATATGTCAGATGATGTTTTGTGGATTTTATTTCTGAGAGCACATCAAGGTTATTTTTTGCATAGATTGGGGTATTTCGTGTTGAAACTAACTGAAGGCAGAACTCAAAAAGAAGGTATTGTCTAATGGACACTATAAAAACTGCTAAGTCAGCACTTTTTGCATTTTTCTATATACACATATTAAAAAACCACACACAATCACAGTAAAGTGTTGTCCCATCTTTCTTACATTTAAACTTTCTTTCTGTATGGTCATCTTAACTTTTCGCAATGAATTGGGCATATTCATGGGCATACAATTATATTTCGATAACAAAATTAGGCCAAAAATAGTGTAAATTTTAAACCGTACTGATCAGTTTGAACTTTGGATGAATTCCTCCCAAAGTTTTGATATGACAATGAAAACCTTTGGCTGAAAACTAGATTTTGTCCCCAATTGCGGAATTTAGGGCCAAAATAAAGCAAATTAATAGGAACAAGTTCAAATTTAAAAAAAAATTTTAGTCCAAAATAAGCAAAAATTAGCCAAAAATGGTAATGTATTGTCTATAAATGTGATTATTGTGCACATGATTTAACAAAACCTGTTCAACAGATGGTTTGTAAAGGCATAATTAGGGTCAAAATATCCAACTTAAAAGAGAAAACAGATTTCCTTTACTTAAGTAGCATTTTTTGTGGAATTTAGTGTTATCAACAGCCTTTGAGTGAAATATTGGTACTTTTATTTCGCACTAATTGAAGGTATAAAACAGGTTAAATTAAAATTTGTTCCTTTATTTGTACTTGTTTAATAGGTTTCTTGTCTACAAGCACCATCCTGTTAATTTGAAGCCACTTTGAAACAATTTAGGGGTCAATATGGCATAGTGTAAAAGATGGAGTGGTCAGCTATTGAAAGCCACCATATCTTAGTGGGCCAGCATAGATTGGGCTGGCCAATAGTATAATATAAGGCTAGTGCATTTAAAATGTATCTGTTATAGAACTTTGATATTATTTTCTTATTTAAAAGTGCAGGGGCAGTGACAGAAAAGCAAATTTTTATTCTGAAGATGTCCTCAAACACATGTTAGATACATATGCAATTTTTCTCCTTGGGTAGGGCTAAAGAATAGAAGAATTTTTCAAGAACACTTTGAATACCAATATATCTTTTATTGATTTTAATTCAAATATGACCTATGTACTTGATGTAGAAATATTGGCTAAATTGGTTCTCTTGCAAACTTGGTATATGTCAGATGATGTTTTGTGGATTTTATTTCTGAGAGTACATCAAGGTTATTTTTTGCATAGATTGTGGTATGTATTTCGTGTTGAAACTAACTGAAGGCAGAACTCAAAAAGAAGGTATTGTCTAATGGACACTATAAAAACTGCTAAGTCAGCACTTTTTGCATTTTTCTATATACACATATTAAAAAACCACACACAATCACAGTAAAGTGTTGTCCCGTCTTTCTTACATTTAAACTTTCTTTCTGTATGGTCATCTTAACTTTTCGCAATGAATTGGGCATATTCATGGGCATACAATTATATTTCGATAACAAAATTAGGCCAAAAATAGTGTAAATTTTAAACCGTACTGATCAGTTTGAACTTTGGATCAATTTCTCCCAAAGTTTTGATATGACAATGAAAACCTTTGGCTGAAAACTAGATTTTGTCCCCAATTGTGGAATTTAGGGCCACAATAAAGCAAATTAATAGGAACAAGTTCAAATTTAAAAAAAAATTTTAGTCCAAAATAAGCAAAAATTAGCCAAAAATGGTAATGTATTGTCTATAAAAGTGATTATTGTGCACATGATTTAACAAAACCTGTTCAACAGATGGTTTGTAAAGGCATAATTAGGGTCAAAATATCCAACTTAAAAGAGAAAACAGATTTCCTTTACTTAAGTAGCATTTTTTGTGGAATTTAGTGTTATCAACAGCCTTTGAGTGAAATATTGGTACTTTTATTTCGCACTAATTGAAGGTATAAAACAGGTTCAATTAAAATCTGTTCCTTTATTTGTACTTGTTTAATAGGTTTCTTGTCTACAAGCACCATCCTGTTAATTTGAAGCCACTTTGAAACAATTTAGGGGTCAATATGGCATAGTGTAAAAGATGGAGTGGTCAGCTATTGAAAGCCACCATATCTTAGTGGGCCAGCATAGATTGGGCTGGCCAATAGTATAATATAAGGCTAGTGCATTTAAAATGTATCTGTTATAGAACTTTGATATTATTTTCTTATTTAAAAGTGCAGGGGCAGTGACAGTAAAGCAAATTTTTATTCTGAAGATGTCTTCAAACACATGTTAGATACATATGCAATTTTTCTCCTTGGGTAGGGCTAAAGAATAGAAGAATTTTTCAAGAACACTTTGAATACCAATATATCTTTTATTGATTTTAATTCAAATATGACCTATGTACTTGATGTAGAAATATTGGCTAAATTGGTTCTCTTGCAAACTTGGTATATGACAGATGATGTTTTGTGGATTTTATTTCTGAGAGTACATCAAGGTTATTTTTTGCATAGATTGGGGTATTTCGTGTTGAAACTAACTGAAGGCAGAACTCAAAAAGAAGGTATTGTCTAATGGACACTATAAAAACTGCTAAGTCAGCACGTTTTGCATTTTTCTATATACACATATTCAAAAACCACACACAATCACAGTAAAGTGTTGTCCTGTCTTTCTTCCATTTAAACTTTCTTTCTGTATGGTCATCTTAACTTTTGCAATGAATTGGGCATATTCATGGGCATACAATTATATTTTGATAACAAAATTAGGCCAAAAATAGTGTAAATTTTAAACCGTACTGATCAGTTTGAACTTTGGATCAATTTCTCCCAAAGTTTTGATATGACAATGAAAACCTTTGGCTGAAAATTAGATTTTGTCCCCAATTGCGGAATTTAGGGCCACAATAAAGCAAATTAATAGGAACAAATTCAAATTTTAAAACAAATTTTAGTCCAAAATAAGCAAAAATTAGCCAAAAATGGTAATGTATTGTCTATAAAAGTGATTATTGTGCACATGATTTAACAAAACCTGTTCAACAGATGGTTTGTAAAGGCATAATTAGGGTCAAAATATCCAACTTAAAAGAGAAAACAGATTTCCTTTACTTAAGTAGCATTTTTTGTGGAATTTAGTGTTATCAACAGCCTTTGAGTGAAATATTGGTACTTTTATTTCACACTAATTGAAGGTATAAAACAGGTTAAATTAAAATTTGTTCCTTTATTTGTACTTGTTTAATAGGTTTCTTGTCTACAAGCACCATCCTGTTAATTTGAAGCCACTTTGAAACAATTTAGGGGTCAATATGGCATAGTGTAAAAGATGGAGTGGTCAGCTTTTGAAAGCCACCATATCTTAGTGGGCCAGCATAGATTGGGCTGGCCAATAGTATAATATAAGGCTAGTGCATTTAAAATGTATCTGTTATAGAACTTTGATATTATTTTCTTATTTAAAAGTGCAGGGGCAGTGACAGTAAAGCAAATTTTTATTCTGAAGATGTCTTCAAACACATGTTAGATACATATGCAATTTTTCTCCTTGGGTAGGGCTAAAGAATAGAAGAATTTTTCAAGAACACTTTGAATACCAATATATCTTTTATTGATTTTAATTCAAATATGACCTATGTACTTGATGTAGAAATATTGGCTAAATTGGTTCTCTTGCAAACTTGGTATATGTCAGATGATGTTTTGTGGATTTTATTTCTGAGAGTACATCAAGGTTATTTTTTGCATAGATTGTGGTATTTCGTGTTGAAACTAACTGAAGGCAGAACTCAAAAAGAAGGTATTGTCTAATGGACACTATAAAAACTGCTAAGTCAGCACTTTTTGCATTTTTCTATATACACATATTAAAAAACCACACACAATCACAGTAAAGTGTTGTCCCGTCTTTTTTACATTTAAACTTTCTTTCTGTATGGTCATCTTAACTTTTCGCAATGAATTGGGCATATTCATGGGCATACAATTATATTTCGATAACAAAATTAGGCCAAAAATAGTGTAAATTTTAAACCGTACTGATCAGTTTGAACTTTGGATCAATTTCTCCCAAAGTTTTGATATGACAATGAAAACCTTTGGCTGAAAATTAGATTTTGTCCCCAATTGCGGAATTTAGGGCCACAATAAAGCAAATTAATAGGAACAAATTCAAATTTTAAAACAAATTTTAGTCCAAAATAAGCAAAAATTAGCCAAAAATGGTAATGTATTGTCTATAAAAGTGATTATTGTGCACATGATTTAACAAAACCTGTTCAACAGATGGTTTGTAAAGGCATAATTAGGGTCAAAATATCCAACTTAAAAGAGAAAACAGATTTCCTTTACTTAAGTAGCATTTTTTGTGGAATTTAGTGTTATCAACAGCCTTTGAGTGAAATATTGGTACTTTTATTTCGCACTAATTGAAGGTATAAAACAGGTTCAATTAAAATTTGTTCCTTTATTTGTACTTGTTTAATAGGTTTCTTGTCTACAAGCACCATCCTGTTAATTTGAAGCCACTTTGAAACAATTTAGGGGTCAATATGGCATAGTGTAAAAGATGGAGTGGTCAGCTTTTGAAAGCCACCATATCTTAGTGGGCCAGCATAGATTGGGCTGGCCAATAGTATAATATAAGGCTAGTGCATTTAAAATGTATCTGTTATAGAACTTTGATATTATTTTCTTATTTAAAAGTGCAGGGGCAGTGACAGTAAAGCAAGTTTTTATTCTGAAGATGTCTTCAAACACATGTTAGATACATATGCAATTTTTCTCCTTGGGTAGGGCTAAAGAATAGAAGAATTTTTCAAGAACACTTTGAATACCAATATATCTTTTATTGATTTTAATTCAAATATGACCTATGTACTTGATGTAGAAATATTGGCTAAATTGGTTCTCTTGCAAACTTGGTATATGTCAGATGATGTTTTGTGGATTTTATTTCTGAGAGTACATCAAGGTTATTTTTTGCATAGATTGTGGTATTTCGTGTTGAAACTAACTGAAGGCAGAACTCAAAAAGAAGGTATTGTCTAATGGACACTATAAAAACTGCTAAGTCAGCACTTTTTGCATTTGTCTATATACACAAATTAAAAAACCACACACAATCACAGTAAAGTGTTGTCCCGTCTTTTTTACATTTAAACTTTCTTTCTGTATGGTCATCTTAACTTTTCGCAATGAATTGGGCATATTCATGGGCATACAATTATATTTCGATAACAAAATTAGGCCAAAAATAGTGTAAATTTTAAACCGTACTGATCAGTTTGAACTTTGGATCAATTTCTCCCAAAGTTTTGATATGACAATGAAAACCTTTGGCTGAAAACTAGATTTTGTCCCCAATTGTGGAATTTAGGGCCACAATAAAGCAAATTAATAGGAACAAGTTCAAATTTAAAAAAAAATTTTAGTCCAAAATAAGCAAAAATTAGCCAAAAATGGTAATGTATTGTCTATAAAAGTGATTATTGTGCACATGATTTAACAAAACCTGTTCAACAGATGGTTTGTAAAGGCATAATTAGGGTCAAAATATCCAACTTAAAAGAGAAAACAGATTTCCTTTACTTAAGTAGCATTTTTTGTGGAATTTAGTGTTATCAACAGCCTTTGAGTGAAATATTGGTACTTTTATTTCGCACTAATTGAAGGTATAAAACAGGTTAAATTAAAATTTGTTCCTTTATTTGTACTTGTTTAATAGGTTTCTTGTCTACAAGCACCATCCTGTTAATTTGAAGCCACTTTGAAACAATTTAGGGGTCAATATGGCATAGTGTAAAAGATGGAGTGGTCAGCTATTGAAAGCCACCATATCTTAGTGGGCCAGCATAGATTGGGCTGGCCAATAGTATAATATAAGGCTAGTGCATTTAAAATGTATCTGTTATAGAACTTTGATATTATTTTCTTATTTAAAAGTGCAGGGGCAGTGACAGTAAAGCAAATTTTTATTCTGAAGATGTCTTCAAACACATGTTAGATACATATGCAATTTTTCTCCTTGGGTAGGGCTAAAGAATAGAAGAATTTTTCAAGAACACTTTGAATACCAATATATCTTTTATTGATTTTAATTCAAATATGACCTATGTACTTGATGTAGAAATATTGGCTAAATTGGTTCTCTTGCAAACTTGGTATATGTCAGATGATGTTTTGTGGATTTTATTTCTGAGAGTACATCAAGGTTATTTTTTGCATAGATTGGGGTATTTCGTGTTGAAACTAACTGAAGGCAGAACTCAAAAAGAAGGTATTGTCTAATGGACACTATAAAAACTGCTAAGTCAGCACTTTTTGCATTTTTCTATATACACATATTAAAAAACCACACACAATCACAGTAAAGTGTTGTCCCGTCTTTTTTACATTTAAACTTTCTTTCTGTATGGTCATCTTAACTTTTCGCAATGAATTGGGCATATTCATGGGCATACAATTATATTTCGATAACAAAATTAGGCCAAAAATAGTGTAAATTTTAAACCGTACTGATCAGTTTGAACTTTGGATCAATTTCTCCCAAAGTTTTGATATGACAATGAAAACCTTTGGCTGAAAATTAGATTTTGTCCCCAATTGCGGAATTTAGGGCCACAATAAAGCAAATTAATAGGAACAAATTCAAATTTTAAAACAAATTTTAGTCCAAAATAAGCAAAAATTAGCCAAAAATGGTAATGTATTGTCTATAAAAGTGATTATTGTGCACATGATTTAACAAAACCTGTTCAACAGATGGTTTGTAAAGGCATAATTAGGGTCAAAATATCCAACTTAAAAGAGAAAACAGATTTCCTTTACTTAAGTAGCATTTTTTGTGGAATTTAGTGTTATCAACAGCCTTTGAGTGAAATATTGGTACTTTTATTTCGCACTAATTGAAGGTATAAAACAGGTTAAATTAAAATTTGTTCCTTTATTTGTACTTGTTTAATAGGTTTCTTGTCTACAAGCACCATCCTGTTAATTTGAAGCCACTTTGAAACAATTTAGGGGTCAATATGGCATAGTGTAAAAGATGGAGTGGTCAGCTTTTGAAAGCCACCATATCTTAGTGGGCCAGCATAGATTGGGCTGGCCAATAGTATAATATAAGGCTAGTGCATTTAAAATGTATCTGTTATAGAACTTTGATATTATTTTCTTATTTAAAAGTGCAGGGGCAGTGACAGTAAAGCAAATTTTTATTCTGAAGATGTCTTCAAACACATGTTAGATACATATGCAATTTTTCTCCTTGTGTAGGGCTAAAGAATAGAAGAATTTTTCAAGAACACTTTGAATACCAATATATCTTTTATTGATTTTAATTCAAATATGACCTATGTACTTGATGTAGAAATATTGGCTAAATTGGTTCTCTTGCAAACTTGGTATATGTCAGATGATGTTTTGTGGATTTTATTTCTGAGAGTACATCAAGGTTATTTTTTGCATAGATTGTGGTATTTCGTGTTGAAACTAACTGAAGGCAGAACTCAAAAAGAAGGTATTGTCTAATGGACACTATAAAAACTGCTAAGTCAGCACTTTTTGCATTTTTCTATATACACAAATTAAAAAACCACACACAATCACAGTAAAGTGTTGTCCCGTCTTTTTTACATTTAAACTTTCTTTCTGTATGGTCATCTTAACTTTTCGCAATGAATTGGGCATATTCATGGGCATACAATTATATTTCGATAACAAAATTAGGCCAAAAATAGTGTAAATTTTAAACCGTACTGATCAGTTTGAACTTTGGATCAATTTCTCCCAAAGTTTTGATATGACAATGAAAACCTTTGGCTGAAAACTAGATTTTGTCCCCAATTGTGGAATTTAGGGCCACAATAAAGCAAATTAATAGGAACAAGTTCAAATTTAAAAAAAAATTTTAGTCCAAAATAAGCAAAAATTAGCCAAAAATGGTAATGTATTGTCTATAAAAGTGATTATTGTGCACATGATTTAACAAAACCTGTTCAACAGATGGTTTGTAAAGGCATAATTAGGGTCAAAATATCCAACTTAAAAGAGAAAACAGATTTCCTTTACTTAAGTAGCATTTTTTGTGGAATTTAGTGTTATCAACAGCCTTTGAGTGAAATATTGGTACTTTTATTTCGCACTAATTGAAGGTATAAAACAGGTTAAATTAAAATTTGTTCCTTTATTTGTACTTGTTTAATAGGTTTCTTGTCTACAAGCACCATCCTGTTAATTTGAAGCCACTTTGAAACAATTTAGGGGTCAATATGGCATAGTGTAAAAGATGGAGTGGTCAGCTATTGAAAGCCACCATATCTTAGTGGGCCAGCATAGATTGGGCTGGCCAATAGTATAATATAAGGCTAGTGCATTTAAAATGTATCTGTTATAGAACTTTGATATTATTTTCTTATTTAAAAGTGCAGGGGCAGTGACAGTAAAGCAAATTTTTATTCTGAAGATGTCTTCAAACACATGTTAGATACATATGCAATTTTTCTCCTTGGGTAGGGCTAAAGAATAGAAGAATTTTTCAAGAACACTTTGAATACCAATATATCTTTTATTGATTTTAATTCAAATATGACCTATGTACTTGATGTAGAAATATTGGCTAAATTGGTTCTCTTGCAAACTTGGTATATGTCAGATGATGTTTTGTGGATTTTATTTCTGAGAGTACATCAAGGTTATTTTTTGCATAGATTGGGGTATTTCGTGTTGAAACTAACTGAAGGCAGAACTCAAAAAGAAGGTATTGTCTAATGGACACTATAAAAACTGCTAAGTCAGCACTTTTTGCATTTTTCTATATACACAAATTAAAAAACCACACACAATCACAGTAAAGTGTTGTCCTGTCTTTCTTCCATTTAAACTTTCTTTCTGTATGGTCATCTTAACTTTTCGCAATGAATTGGGCATATTCATGGGCATACAATTATATTTCGATAACAAAATTAGGCCAAAAATAGTGTAAATTTTAAACCGTACTGATCAGTTTGAACTTTGGATCAATTTCTCCCAAAGTTTTGATATGACAATGAAAACCTTTGGCTGAAAATTAGATTTTGTCCCCAATTGCGGAATTTAGGGCCACAATAAAGCAAATTAATAGGAACAAATTCAAATTTTAAAACAAATTTTAGTCCAAAATAAGCAAAAATTAGCCAAAAATGGTAATGTATTGTCTATAAAAGTGATTATTGTGCACATGATTTAACAAAACCTGTTCAACAGATGGTTTGTAAAGGCATAATTAGGGTCAAAATATCCAACTTAAAAGAGAAAACAGATTTCCTTTACTTAAGTAGCATTTTTTGTGGAATTTAGTGTTATCAACAGCCTTTGAGTGAAATATTGGTACTTTTATTTCGCACTTATTGAAGGTATAAAACAGGTTAAATTAAAATTTGTTCCTTTATTTGTACTTGTTTAATAGGTTTCTTGTCTACAAGCACCATCCTGTTAATTTGAAGCCACTTTGAAACAATTTAGGGGTCAATATGGCATAGTGTAAAAGATGGAGTGGTCAGCTTTTGAAAGCCACCATATCTTAGTGGGCCAGCATAGATTGGGCTGGCCAATAGTATAATATAAGGCTAGTGCATTTAAAATGTTTCTGTTATAGAACTTTGATATTATTTTCTTATTTAAATGTGCAGGGGCAGTGACAGTAAAGCAAATTTTTATTCTGAAGATGTCTTCAAACACATGTTAGATACATATGCAATTTTTCTCCTTGGGTAGGGCTAAAGAATAGAAGAATTTTTCAAGAACACTTTGAATACCAATATATCTTTTATTGATTTTAATTCAAATATGACCTATGTACTTGATGTAGAAATATTGGCTAAATTGGTTCTCTTGCAAACTTGGTATATGTCAGATGATGTTTTGTGGATTTTATTTCTGAGAGTACATCAAGGTTATTTTTTGCATAGATTGGGGTATTTCGTGTTGAAACTAACTGAAGGCAGAACTCAAAAAGAAGGTATTGTCTAATGGACACTATAAAAACTGCTAAGTCAGCACTTTTTGCATTTTTCTATATACACATATTAAAAAACCACACACAATCACAGTAAAGTGTTGTCCTGTCTTTCTTCCATTTAAACTTTCTTTCTGTATGGTCATCTTAACTTTTCGCAATGAATTGGGCATATTCATGGGCATACAATTATATTTCGATAACAAAATTAGGCCAAAAATAGTGTAAATTTTAAACAGTACTGATCAGTTTGAACTTTGGATCAATTTCTCCCAAAGTTTTGATATGACAATGAAAACCTTTGGCTGAAAATTAGATTTTGTCCCCAATTGCAGAATTTAGGGCCACAATAAAGCAAATTAATAGGAACAAGTTCAAATTTTAGTCCAAAATAAGCAAAAATTATAGCCAAAAATGGTAATGTATTGTCTATAAAAGTGATTATTGTGCACATGATTTAACAAAACCTGTTCAACAGATGGTTTGTAAAGGCATAATTAGGGTCAAAATATCCAACTTAAAAGAGAAAACAGATTTCCTTTACTTAAGTAGCATTTTTGTGGAATTTAGTGTTATCAACAGCCTTTGAGTGAAATATTGGTACTTTTATTTTGCACTAATTGAAGGTATAAAACAGGTTAAATTAAAATTTGTTCCTTTATTTGTACTTGTTTAATAGGTTTCTTGTCTACAAGCACCATCCTGTTAATTTGAAGCCACTTTGAAACAATTTAGGGGTCAATATGGCATAGTGTAAAAGATGGAGTGGTCAGCTTTTGAAAGCCACCATATCTTAGTGGGCCAGCATAGATTGGGCTGGCCAATAGTATAATATAAGGCTAGTGCATTTAAAATGTATCTGTTATAGAACTTTGATATTATTTTCTTATTTAAAAGTGCAGGGGCAGTGACAGTAAAGCAAATTTTTATTCTGAAGATGTCTTCAAACACATGTTAGATACATATGCAATTTTTCTCCTTGGGTAGGGCTAAAGAATAGAAGAATTTTTCAAGAACACTTTGAATACCAATATATCTTTTATTGATTTTAATTCAAATATGACCTATGTACTTGATGTAGAAATATTGGCTAAATTGGTTCTCTTGCAAACTTGGTATATGTCAGATGATGTTTTGTGGATTTTATTTCTGAGAGTACATCAAGGTTATTTTTTGCATAGATTGGGGTATTTCGTGTTGAAACTAACTGAAGGCAGAACTCAAAAAGAAGGTATTGTCTAATGGACACTATAAAAACTGCTAAGTCAGCACTTTTTGCATTTTTCTATACACACAAATTAAAAAACCACACACAATCACAGTAAAGTGTTGTCCTGTCTTTCTTCCATTTAAACTTTCTTTCTGTATGGTCATCTTAACTTTTCGCAATGAATTGGGCATATTCATGGGCATACAATTATATTTTGATAACAAAATTAGGCCAAAAATAGTGTAAATTTTAAACCGTACTGATCAGTTTGAACTTTGGATCAATTTCTCCCAAAGTTTTGATATGACAATGAAAACCTTTGGCTGAAAATTAGATTTTGTCCCCAATTGCGGAATTTAGGGCCACAATAAAGCAAATTAATAGGAACAAGTTCAAATTTTAAAACAAATTTTAGTCCAAAATAAACAAAAATTAGCCAAAAATGGTAATGTATTGTCTATAAAAGTGATTATTGTGCACATGATTTAACAAAACCTGTTCAACAGATGGTTTGTAAAGGCATAATTAGGGTCAAAATATCCAACTTAAAAGAGAAAACAGATTTCCTTTACTTAAGTAGCATTTTTTGTGGAATTTAGTGTTATCAACAGCCTTTGAGTGAAATATTGGTACTTTTATTTCGCACTAATTGAAGGTATAAAACAGGTTAAATTAAAATTTGTTCCTTTATTTGTTCTTGTTTAATAGGTTTCTTGTCTACAAGCACCATCCTGTTAATTTGAAGCCACTTTGAAACAATTTAGGGGTCAATATGGCATAGTGTAAAAGATGGAGTGGTCAGCTTTTGAAAGCCACCATATCTTAGTGGGCCAGCATAGATTGGGCTGGCCAATAGTATAATATAAGGCTAGTGCATTTAAAATGTATCTGTTATAGAACTTTGATATTATTTTCTTATTTAAAAGTGCAGGGGCAGTGACAGTAAAGCAAATTTTTATTCTGAAGATGTCTTCAAACACATGTTAGATACATATGCAATTTTTCTCCTTGGGTAGGGCTAAAGAATAGAAGAATTTTTCAAGAACACTTTGAATACCAATATATCTTTTATTGATTTTAATTCAAATATGACCTATGTACTTGATGTAGAAATATTGGCTAAATTGGTTCTCTTGCAAACTTGGTATATGTCAGATGATGTTTTGTGGATTTTATTTCTGAGAGTACATCAAGGTTATTTTTTGCATAGATTGTGGTATTTCGTGTTGAAACTAACTGAAGGCAGAACTCAAAAAGAAGGTATTGTCTAATGAACACTATAAAAACTGCTAAGTCAGCACTTTTTGCATTTTTCTATATACACATATTAAAAAACCACACACAATCACAGTAAAGTGTTGTCCTGTCTTTCTTCCATTTAAACTTTCTTTCTGTATGGTCATCTTAACTTTTCGCAATGAATTGGGCATATTCATGGGCATATACAATTATATTTCAATAACAAAATTAGGCCAAAAATAGTGTAAATTTTAAACCGTACTGATCAGTTTGAACTTTGGATCAATTTCTCCCAAAGTTTTGATATGACAATGAAAACCTTTGGCTGAAAATTAGATTTTGTCCCCAATTGCGGAATTTATGGCCACAATAAAGCAAATTAATAGGAACAAGTTCAAATTTTAAAACAAATTTTAGTCCAAAATAAGCAAAAATTAGCCAAAAATGGTAATGTATTGTCTATAAAAGTGATTATTGTGCACATGATTTAACAAAACCTGTTCAACAGATGGTTTGTAAAGGCATAATTAGGGTCAAAATATCCAACTTAAAAGAGAAAACAGATTTCCTTTACTTAAGTAGCATTTTTTGTGGAATTTAGTGTTATCAACAGCCTTTGAGTGAAATATTGGTACTTTTATTTCGCACTAATTGAAGGTATAAAACAGGTTAAATTAAAATTTGTTCCTTTATTTGTACTTGTTTAATAGGTTTCTTGTCTACAAGCACCATCCTGTTAATTTGAAGCCACTTTGAAACAATTTAGGGGTCAATATGGCATAGTGTAAAAGATGGAGTGGTCAGCTTTTGAAAGCCACCATATCTTAGTGGGCCAGCATAGATTGGGCTGGCCAATAGTATAATATAAGGCTAGTGCATTTAAAATGTATCTGTTATAGAACTTTGATATTATTTTCTTATTTAAAAGTGCAG
The DNA here is from genome assembly GCA_944474755.1 of Limnoperna fortunei. Taxonomy (NCBI): domain Eukaryota; kingdom Metazoa; phylum Mollusca; class Bivalvia; order Mytilida; family Modiolidae; genus Limnoperna; species Limnoperna fortunei. Next base: position 89,031,968 of record OX104114.1, on the reverse strand, counting down.
GGGCAGTGACAGTAAAGCAAATTTTTATTCTGAAGATGTCTTCAAACACATGTTAGATACATATGCAATTTTTCTCCTTGGGTAGGGCTAAAGAATAGAAGAATTTTTCAAGAACACTTTGAATACCAATATATCTTTTATTGATTTTAATTCAAATATGACCTATGTACTTGATGTAGAAATATTGGCTAAATTGGTTCTCTTGCAAACTTGGTATATGTCAGATGATGTTTTGTGGATTTTATTTCTGAGAGTACATCAAGGTTATTTTTTGCATAGATTGGGGTATTTCGTGTTGAAACTAACTGAAGGCAGAACTCAAAAAGAAGGTATTGTCTAATGGACACTATAAAAACTGCTAAGTCAGCACTTTTTGCATTTTTCTATATACATATATTAAAAAACCACACACAATCACAGTAAAGTGTTGTCCTGTCTTTCTTCCATTTAAACTTTCTTTCTGTATGGTCATCTTAACTTTTCGCAATGAATTGGGCATATTCATGGGCATACAATTATATTTCGATAACAAAATTAGGCCAAAAATAGTGTAAATTTTAAACAGTACTGATCAGTTTGAACTTTGGATCAATTTCTCCCAAAGTTTTGATATGACAATGAAAACCTTTGGCTGAAAATTAGATTTTGTCCCCAATTGCAGAATTTAGGGCCACAATAAAGCAAATTAATAGGAACAAGTTCAAATTTTAGTCCAAAATAAGCAAAAATTATAGCCAAAAATGGTAATGTATTGTCTATAAAAGTGATTATTGTGCACATGATTTAACAAAACCTGTTCAACAGATGGTTTGTAAAGGCATAATTAGGGTCAAAATATCCAACTTAAAAGAGAAAACAGATTTCCTTTACTTAAGTAGCATTTTTTGTGGAATTTAGTGTTATCAACAGCCTTTGAGTGAAATATTGGTACTTTTATTTTGCACTAATTGAAGGTATAAAACAGGTTAAATTAAAATTTGTTCCTTTATTTGTACTTGTTTAATAGGTTTCTTGTCTACAAGCACCATCCTGTTAATTTGAAGCCACTTTGAAACAATTTAGGGGTCAATATGGCATAGTGTAAAAGATGGAGTGGTCAGCTTTTGAAAGCCACCATATCTTAGTGGGCCAGCATAGATTGGGCTGGCCAATAGTATAATATAAGGCTAGTGCATTTAAAATGTATCTGTTATAGAACTTTGATATTATTTTCTTATTTAAAAGTGCAGGGGCAGTGACAGTAAAGCAAATTTTTATTCTGAAGATGTCTTCAAACACATGTTAGATACATATGCAATTTTTCTCCTTGGGTAGGGCTAAAGAATAGAAGAATTTTTCAAGAACACTTTGAATACCAATATATCTTTTATTGATTTTAATTCAAATATGACCTATGTACTTGATGTAGAAATATTGGCTAAATTGGTTCTCTTGCAAACTTGGTATATGTCAGATGATGTTTTGTGGATTTTATTTCTGAGAGTACATCAAGGTTATTTTTTGCATAGATTGGGGTATTTCGTGTTGAAACTAACTGAAGGCAGAACTCAAAAAGAAGGTATTGTCTAATGGACACTATAAAAACTGCTAAGTCAGCACTTTTTGCATTTTTCTATACACACAAATTAAAAAACCACACACAATCACAGTAAAGTGTTGTCCTGTCTTTCTTCCATTTAAACTTTCTTTCTGTATGGTCATCTTAACTTTTCGCAATGAATTGGGCATATTCATGGGCATATACAATTATATTTCGATAACAAAATTAGGCCAAAAATAGTGTAAATTTTAAACCGTACTGATCAGTTTGAACTTTGGATCAATTTCTCCCAAAGTTTTGATATGACAATGAAAACCTTTGGCTGAAAATTAGATTTTGTCCCCAATTGCGGAATTTATGGCCACAATAAAGCAAATTAATAGGAACAAGTTCAAATTTTAAAACAAATTTTAGTCCAAAATAAGCAAAAATTAGCCAAAAATGGTAATGTATTGTCTATAAAAGTGATTATTGTGCACATGATTTAACAAAACCTGTTCAACAGATGGTTTGTAAAGGCATAATTAGGGTCAAAATATCCAACTTAAAAGAGAAAACAGATTTCCTTTACTTAAGTAGCATTTTTTGTGGAATTTAGTGTTATCAACAGCCTTTGAGTGAAATATTGGTACTTTTATTTCGCACTAATTGAAGGTATAAAACAGGTTAAATTAAAATTTGTTCCTTTATTTGTACTTGTTTAATAGGTTTCTTGTCTACAAGCACCATCCTGTTAATTTGAAGCCACTTTGAAACAATTTAGGGGTCAATATGGCATAGTGTAAAAGATGGAGTGGTCAGCTTTTGAAAGCCACCATATCTTAGTGGGCCAGCATAGATTGGGCTGGCCAATAGTATAATATAAGGCTAGTGCATTTAAAATGTATCTGTTATAGAACTTTGATATTATTTTCTTATTTAAAAGTGCAGGGGCAGTGACAGTAAAGCAAATTTTTATTCTGAAGATGTCTTCAAACACATGTTAGATACATATGCAATTTTTCTCCTTGGGTAGGGCTAAAGAATAGAAGAATTTTTCAAGAACACTTTGAATACCAATATATCTTTTATTGATTTTAATTCAAATATGACCTATGTACTTGATGTAGAAATATTGGCTAAATTGGTTCTCTTGCAAACTTGGTATATGTCAGATGATGTTTTGTGGATTTTATTTCTGAGAGTACATCAAGGTTATTTTTTGCATAGATTGGGGTATTTCGTGTTGAAACTAACTGAAGGCAGAACTCAAAAAGAAGGTATTGTCTAATGGACACTATAAAAACTGCTAAGTCAGCACTTTTTGCATTTTTCTATATACACAAATTAAAAAACCACACACAATCACAGTAAAGTGTTGTCCTGTCTTTCTTCCATTTAAACTTTCTTTCTGTATGGTCATCTTAACTTTTCGCAATGAATTGGGCATATTCATGGGCATACAATTATATTTTGATAACAAAATTAGGCCAAAAATAGTGTAAATTTTAAACCGTACTGATCAGTTTGAACTTTGGATCAATTTCTCCCAAAGTTTTGATATGACAATGAAAACCTTTGGCTGAAAATTAGATTTTGTCCCCAATTGCGGAATTTAGGGCCACAATAAAGCAAATTAATAGGAACAAGTTCAAATTTTAAAACAAATTTTAGTCCAAAATAAACAAAAATTAGCCAAAAATGGTAATGTATTGTCTATAAAAGTGATTATTGTGCACATGATTTAACAAAACCTGTTCAACAGATGGTTTGTAAAGGCATAATTAGGGTCAAAATATCCAACTTAAAAGAGAAAACAGATTTCCTTTACTTAAGTAGCATTTTTTGTGGAATTTAGTGTTATCAACAGCCTTTGAGTGAAATATTGGTACTTTTATTTCGCACTAATTGAAGGTATAAAACAGGTTAAATTAAAATTTGTTCCTTTATTTGTTCTTGTTTAATAGGTTTCTTGTCTACAAGCACCATCCTGTTAATTTGAAGCCACTTTGAAACAATTTAGGGGTCAATATGGCATAGTGTAAAAGATGGAGTGGTCAGCTTTTGAAAGCCACCATATCTTAGTGGGCCAGCATAGATTGGGCTGGCCAATAGTATAATATAAGGCTAGTGCATTTAAAATGTATCTGTTATAGAACTTTGATATTATTTTCTTATTTAAAAGTGCAGGGGCAGTGACAGTAAAGCAAATTTTTATTCTGAAGATGTCTTCAAACACATGTTAGATACATATGCAATTTTTCTCCTTGGGCAGGGCTAAAGAATAGAAGAATTTTTCAAGAACACTTTGAATACCAATATATCTTTTATTGATTTTAATTCATGTACTTGATGTAGAAATATTGGCTAAATTGGTTCTCTTGCAAACTTGGTATATGTCAGATGATGTTTTGTGGATTTTATTTCTGAGAGTACATCAAGGTTATTTTTTGCATAGATTGTGGTATTTCGTGTTGAAACTAACTGAAGGCAGAACTCAAAAAGAAGGTATTGTCTAATGGACACTATAAAAACTGCTAAGTCAGCACTTTTTGCATTTTTCTATATACACATATTAAAAAACCACACACAATCACAGTAAAGTGTTGTCCCGTCTTTCTTACATTTAAACTTTCTTTCTGTATGGTCATCTTAACTTTTCGCAATGAATTGGGCATATTCATGGGCATACAATTATATTTCGATAACAAAATTAGGCCAAAAATAGTGTAAATTTTAAACAGTACTGATCAGTTTGAACTTTGGATCAATTTCTCCCAAAGTTTTGATATGACAATGAAAACCTTTGGCTGAAAACTAGATTTTGTCCCCAATTGTGGAATTTAGGGCCACAATAAAGCAAATTAATAGGAACAAGTTCAAATTTAAAAAAAAATTTTAGTCCAAAATAAGCAAAAATTAGCCAAAAATGGTAATGTATTGTCTATAAAAGTGATTATTGTGCACATGATTTAACAAAACCTGTTCAACAGATGGTTTGTAAAGGCATAATTAGGGTCAAAATATCCAACTTAAAAGAGAAAACAGATTTCCTTTACTTAAGTGGCATTTTTTGTGGAATTTAGTGTTATCAACAGCCTTTGAGTGAAATATTGGTACTTTTATTTCGCACTAATTGAAGGTATAAAACAGGTTAAATTAAAATTTGTTCCTTTATTTGTACTTGTTTAATAGGTTTCTTGTCTACAAGCACCATCCTGTTAATTTGAAGCCACTTTGAAACAATTTAGGGGTCAATATGGCATAGTGTAAAAGATGGAGTGGTCAGCTATTGAAAGCCACCATATCTTAGTGGGCCAGCATAGATTGGGCTGGCCAATAGTATAATATAAGGCTAGTGCATTTAAAATGTATCTGTTATAGAACTTTGATATTATTTTCTTATTTAAAAGTGCAGGGGCAGTGACAGTAAAGCAAATTTTTATTCTGAAGATGTCTTCAAACACATGTTAGATACATATGCAATTTTTCTCCTTGGGTAGGGCTAAAGAATAGAAGAATTTTTCAAGAACACTTTGAATACCAATATATTTTTTATTGATTTTAATTCAAATATGACCTATGTACTTGATGTAGAAATATTGGCTAAATTGGTTCTCTTGCAAACTTGGTATAGGCATAACAGTAGTAAATGTGTACCAGTAACAAGTTACCAGATTGTGAACCCTACATAAAGTACAGTACTGAATACTTTGTTGTGTTCTGATTTGGTAAATAGTGGTTAGATGTGTACAATTTTTTAGCTGTAAGCTCCTGCATAAATTAAGTTTTAAAAAGTGGTAAAATTTTTCTCAGATCTTGAAAGATAAAATTTTGGTAATTTTTTAAACAATGTAGTATTTTTACATTCACTGCATTAGAAATTGCATGTAAAAGTGGGAGCGTCTCAAAATGTTCTAACTAGCGAAAAAGGAATTGGTCACGGATATATATGGCATATATTTTTTAAATTGTAAATGAAAGTTTATTAATTTTCTAGTCCAGGTAAATGCTGATCAATGTTAGAAAGGTATGCAAATCACGGTAATGTTAGTGTTTGCAACTATAGCCAAAACATTTACTACTGTGCTACCTATATGTCAGATGATGTTTTGTGGATTTTATTTCTGAGAGTACATCAAGGTTATTTTTTGCATAGATTGTGGTATTTCGTGTTGAAACTAACTGAAGGCAGAACTCAAAAAGAAGGTATTGTCTAATGGACACTATAAAAACTGCTAAGTCAACACTTTTTGCATTTTTCTATATACACATATTAAAAAACCACACACAATCATACAGTAAAGTGTTGTCCTGCCTTTCTTCCATTTAAACTTTCTTTCTGTATGGTCATCTTAACTTTTCGCAATGAATTGGGCATATTCATGGGCATACAATTATATTTCGATAACAAAATTAGGCCAAAAATAGTGTAAATTTTAAACCGTACTGATCAGTTTGAACTTTGGATCAATTTCTCCCAAAGTTTTGATATGACAATGAAAACCTTTGGCTGAAAACTAGATTTTGTCCCCAAATGCGGAATTTAGGGCCACAATAAAGCAAATTAATAGGAACAAGTTCAAATTTAAAAAAAATTTTAGTCCAAAATAAGCAAAAATTAGCCAAAAATGGTAATGTATTGTCTATAAAAGTGATTATTATGCACATGATTTAACAAAACCTGTTCAACAGATGGTTTGTAAAGGCATAATTAGGGTCAAAATATCCAACTGAAAAGAGAAAACAGATTTCCTTTACTTAAGTAGCATTTTTTGTGGAATTTAGTGTTATCAACAGCCTTTGAGTGAAATATTGGTACTTTTATTTCGCACTAATTGAAGGTATAACACAGGTTAAATTAAAATTTGTTCCTTTATTTGTACTTGTTTAATAGGTTTCTTGTCTACAAGCACCATCCTGTTAATTTGAAGCCACTTTGAAACAATTTAGGGGTCAATATGGCATAGTGTAAAAGATGGAGTGGTCAGCTATTGAAAGCCACCATATCTTAGTGGGCCAGCATAGATTGGGCTGGCCAATAGTATAATATAAGGCTAGTGCATTTAAAATGTATCTGTTATAGAACTTTGATATTATTTTCTTATTTAAAAGTGCAGGGGCAGTGACAGAAAAGCAAATTTTTATTCTGAAGATGTCTTCAAACACATGTTAGATACATATGCAATTTTTCTCCTTGGGTAGGGCTAAAGAATAGAAGAATTTTTCAAGAACACTTTGAATACCAATATATCTTTTATTGATTTTAATTCAAATATGACCTATGTACTTGATGTAGAAATATTGGCTAAATTGGTTCTCTTGCAAACTTGGTATATGTCAGATGATGTTTTGTGGATTTTATTTCTGAGAGTACATCAAGGTTATTTTTTGCATAGATTGTGGTATTTCATGTTGAAACTAACTGAAGGCAGAACTCAAAAAGAAGGTATTGTCTAATGGACACTATAAAAACTGCTAAGTCAGCACTTTTTGCATTTTTCTATATACACATATTAAAAAACCACACACAATCACAGTAAAGTGTTGTCCTGTCTTTCTTCCATTTAAACTTTCTTTATGTATGGTCATCTTAACTTTTCGCAATGAATTGGGCATATTCATGGGCATACAATTATATTTCGATAACAAAATTAGGCCAAAAATAGTGTAAATTTTAAACCGTACTGATCAGTTTGAACTTTGGATCAATTTCTCCCAAAGTTTTGATATGACAATGAAAACCTTTGGCTGAAAATTAGATTTTGTCCCCAATTGCGGAATTTAGGGCCACAATAAAGCAAATTAATAGGAACAAGTTCAAATTTTAAAACAAATTTTAGTCCAAAATAAGCAAAAATTAGCCAAAAATGGTAATGTATTGTCTATAAAAGTGATTATTGTGCACATGATTTAACAAAACCTGTTCAACAGATGGTTTGTAAAGGCATAATTAGGGTCAAAATATCCAACTTAAAAGAGAAAACAGATTTCCTTTACTTAAGTAGCATTTTTTGTGGAATTTAGTGTTATCAACACCTGTACGAAAGTAATAGCCGGATTCCAGCTGGATTCCAGCTGGAAAAGACCTGGATTCCTACAGGATTTTACCCAAAAACTCAAAATCCTCCTCTATTAGAGAAAGACACGTAAAAGATAAACATTCCTACTGTATTATTCCTGTCCTGTTCTTGTATTCCTGCTACTGCAAAATGGGTGTCTTTTATATTCCTGTTCAAGACCATGACAAGAATGGGATATTTTGTCTTAGATTATATCAGAACAGGAATCTTGCTCTTATGCTTATTGATGAAAAAGGATTATTTTACTATAAAACTCTGGATTTTAACTTACATATTTGATATATGTATTATTACAGAGACTGACCATTGAATTTGCATAAAGGGGGGTTGACATAATGTAATTATTAACAAAAATGCAACAAAACTGTGATAAAGATTTAAAGATTATTAAAGAATTGATGATGTAATAACCAAATACACATCAGGTACCACACAAATTGGGTTATCATTACTAAATAAAACATGATTTATCTACCCTTGCCTGAATATCTTTTTGTATTCCTCCATTGGAATAACCCTTTGGAATCCATCCAATGTTAACCCTGTTCTAATTATGTTAATAATGTTCTTCTGTATATTTTCTCTTTCCATAGGGTCCTCATATCTTTTGTTTTTATGTAGCACCTCATTATCTGAGAAGCATTTTAAGGGTGAAATCATCAAGGTCATTTAAATCCAGCTTGAATTTATTTGACTTTAAATTTATATTTTTGAATGTGTTTCATTTTTACTTAACTGATTATTTATAAACATTGTCTCTTTATCTTGATTAATTTAGGATTTGATTGTTTTACTAAGAAGCACATCTTGTATGTGTATATTATTGTAACTTGACCCACCAGTGTTGTGGAACCTGTTGAAGCTGATAAAACAAATTTCATTATGAGGTTATCAAAGGGTCTATTGAAAAATAAAATAATTGCAAAAGACCAATATTTGTGTCATATAAATTAAAGTTATTAAAAACTTGTTCTTCAATGTATTAGCTTACATTTTGAACTGAACAGCTTAATTCTTATAACCTCAGAACTGTTAATCTATTTTTGACTTGATTTCAAACATCTGCAGAGGGCCCCCATTTCAAAATTCAAACTTTACCGCTTATTTGCTACAAGATGGAGGAGGTGTTTGGGTGCATATCTTTTAAGATGCATCACTTTGTGTGCTTTCTAAGAAAGATGTCAGAGGATAAATGAGATTTAATAAAGAAGGAGATGGTAACAAAAAAGAATTCAGTTGTCATCATCAGAGCAGATGGTGAGTATTATTCAAGTTATATATAGTGTCTGTTAACACAAGTAAATATCAATATCAATATGATTTTTTAAATTTTATTTTGTAATGTTTTAATTGAGCAGGTTATTGTGGACTTCTGTTTTATTTTTATAATGTATATTGAGCCTTTAAAAAAGTTTATCTGATATCATTTTAATTTTTTTTGAATTCTCAAAAAGACAAAAAAAAAAACAAAAACAAAAAAAACCCCCAGGGAATGCTGCAAACCATCAGGCCACTTTCTAAGCTAATAAAATGAAGGTTTTTTTTCCTACATAGAAACCATGGATGCATCTAAAAGAAAGGGACTAAAACAAAAAAATTGCTAATACCAGAACTGATTCAAAACCAATTATTGAACTACTAAAGGTAAGTTCAACCTATAACATGACAATTTATACAGTGTATTTATTGAACAAGTTGTACCTATTTTCTATGTCAGTTTCACCAAATATAACATTTTAATGCTGATAAATTTAAATTTCCTTTCAACTACTGTTGATAATCTTTTTCAGGCAGAAATAAAAAAAAACAAATAAAAAACAACAAAATCCATTTTTAAAAAGCAGCATATGCTTTGCAAAATTAACGAGATGTAACTAAAACATGTAAATTGTGCTTTACCTCACTGACATGTAACTGGTAACAACATTTGTCAGCTTTTCTGGACTGGCATTATATTCAAAGCCTTAATTAAATTCCAAAGAACAATTAATTCAGGTCCATTTTAGTAATGAAGTTTGTGTTTTTGCAGGTTATTCTGTGTCATAGTACAGAAAAGATGGCAGTAAAGTAGTGGAATGAAGGACCAACAGAATGTGTTCCATATGCCAGAACAAAAATGAATTTTCTTTTACAAAACATAGACTAAGATTGAAAACAATGTGTCAATATGCACAACTTAAAATAAAGACATCAATCTTTTTACTAAAATTGTGTCTGACCTGAGAAAAATATATTTTAGGCACTGATTAGAACAGCTAACTTTATTGGTTTCAGATAAGAGACTTTTTTTTTGGAGCCATTTAGAAAGATTTTGGGATTCCAGAATTCAAGGTGACTATTAAGAGCAGGATCCCTGGTCCCGTACAAGGATCCCTGGTCCCGTACAAGGATTCCTAGTCTGGGAGCAGGATTCCTGGTCTGGGAGCAGGATTCCTGGTCCTGGAGCAGGATTCCTAGTCTGGGAGCAGGATACCTGGTCAGGGAGCAGGATTCCTGGTCAAAGAGCAGGATTTTTCATTACTTAAACCAGTAGGAATCTATTTTATCATTGAAGCAGGATTCCTGGTTTCAAGAGCAGGAATCCTGTTCTCCTCATTTAAATATTACGGTTCATTTTTCCAGTATAATTCCATGTCTTGTGCTATAGACAGGATTATGCTATTTTCCTGCAGGAATCCATGTCTTGTCCAGTTGGAGTACAGCTGGTCGTTTTCGTACAGGAAGCCTTTGAGTGAAATATTGGTACTTTTATTTCGCACTAATTGAAGGTATAAAACAGGTTAAATTAAAATTTGTTCCTTTATTTGTACTTGTTTAATAGGTTTCTTGTCTACAAGCACCATCCTGTTAATTTGAAGCCACTTTGAAACAATTTAGGGGTCAATATGGCATAGTGTAAAAGATGGAGTGGTCAGCTTTTGAAAGCCACCATATCTTAGTGGGCCAGCATAGATTGGGCTGGCCAATAGTATAATATAAGGCTAGTGCATTTAAAATGTATCTGTTATAGAACTTTGATATTATTTTCTTATTTAAAAGTGCAGGGGCAGTGACAGTAAAGCAAATTTTTATTCTGAAGATGTCTTCAAACACATGTTAGATACATATGCAATTTTTCTCCTTGGGTAGGGCTAAAGAATAGAAGAATTTTTCAAGAACACTTTGAATACCAATATATCTTTTATTGATTTTAATTCAAATATGACCTATGTACTTGATGTAGAAATATTGGCTAAATTGGTTCTCTTGCAAACTTGGTATAGGCATAACAGTAGTAAATGTGTACCAGTAACAAGTTACCAGATTGTGTACCCTACATTAAGTACAGTACTGAATACTTTGTTGTGTTCTGATTTGGTAAATAGTGGTTAGATGTGTACAATTTTTTAGCTGTAAGCTCCTGCATAAATTAAGTTTTAAAAAGTGGTAAAAATTTTCTCAGATCTTGAAAGATAAAATTTTGGTAATTTTTAAAACAATTTAGTATTTTTACATTCACTGCATTAGAAATTGCATGTAAAAGTGGGAGCGTCTCAAAATGTTCTAACTAGCGAAAAAAGGAATTGGTCACGGATATATATGGCATATATTTTTTAAATGGTAAATTAAAGTTTATTAATTTCCTAGTCCAGGTAAATGCTGATCAATGTTAGAAAGGTATGCAAATCACGGTAATGTTAGTGTTTTCGACTATAGCCAAAACATTTACTACTGTGCTACCTATATGTCAGATGATGTTTTGTGGATTTTATTTCTGAGAGTACATCAAGGTTATTTTTTGCATAGATTGTGGTATTTCGTGTTGAAACTAACTGAAGGCAGAACTCAAAAAGAAGGTATTGTCTAATGGACACTATAAAAACTGCTAAGTCAGCACTTTTTGCATTTTTCTATATACACATATTAAAAAACCACACACAATCACAGTAAAGTGTTGTCCTGTCTTTCTCCCATTTAAACTTTCTTTCTGTGGTCATCTTAACTTTTCGCAATGAATTGGGCATATTCATGGGCATACAATTATATTTCTATAACAAAATTAGGCCAAAAATAGTGTAAATTTTAAACCGTACTGATCAGTTTGAACTTTGGATCAATTTCTCCCAAAGTTTTGATATGACAATGAAAAACTTTGGCTGAAAACTAGATTTTGTCCCCAATTGCGGAATTTAGGGCCACAATAAAGCAAATTAATAGGAACAAGTTCAAATTTAAAAAAAATTTTAGTCCAAAATAAGCAAAAATTAGCCAAAAATGGTAATGTATTGTCTATAAAAGTGATTATTGTGCACATGATTTAACAAAACCTGTTCAACAGATGGTTTGTAAAGGCATAATTAGGGTCAAAATATCCAACTTAAAAGAGAAAACAGATTTCCTTTACTTAAGTAGCATTTTTTGTGGAATTTAGTGTTATCAACAGCCTTTGAGTGAAATATTGGTACTTTTATTTCGCACTAATTGAAGGTATAAAACAGGTTAAATTAAAATTTGTTCCTTTATTTGTACTTGTTTAATAGGTTTCTTGTCTACAAGCACCATCCTGTTAATTTGAAGCCACTTTGAAACAATTTAGGGGTCAATATGGCATAGTGTAAAAGATGGAGTGGTCAGCTATTGAAAGCCACCATATCTTAGTGGGCCAGCATAGATTGGGCTGGCCAATAGTATAATATAAGGCTAGTGCATTTAAAATGTATCTGTTATAGAACTTTGATATTATTTTCTTATTTAAATGTGCAGGGGCAGTGACAGTAAAGCAAATTTTTATTCTGAAGATGTCTTCAAACACATGTTAGATACATATGCAATTTTTCTCCTTGGGTAGGGCTAAAGAATAGAAGAATTTTTCAAAAACACTTTGAATACCAATATATCTTTTATTGATTTTAATTCAAATATGACCTATGTACTTGATGTAGAAATATTGGCCAAATTGGTTCTCTTGCAAACTTGGTATAGGCATAACAGTAGTAAATGTGTACCAGTAACAAGTTACCAGATTGTGTACCCTACATTAAGTACAGTACTGAATACTTTGTTGTGTTCTGATTTGGTAAATAGTGGTTAGATGTGTACAATTTTTTAGCTGTAAGCTCCTGCATAAATTAAGTTTTAAAAAATGGTAAAATTTTTCTCAGATCTTGAAAGATAAAATTTTGGTAATTTTTTAAACAATGTAATATTTTTACATTCACTGTATTAGAAATTGCATGTAAAAGTGGGAGCGTCTCAAAATGTTCTAACTAGCGAAAAAAGGAATTGGTCACGGATATATATGGCATATATTTTTTAAATGGTAAATGAAAGTTTATTAATTTCCTAGTCCAGGTAAATGCTGATCAATGTTAGAAAGGTATGCAAATCACGGTAATGTTAGTGTTTTCGACTTATAATAGCCAAAACATTTACTACTGTGCTACCTATATGTCAGATGATGTTTTGTGGATTTTATTTCTGAGAGTACATCAAGGTTATTTTTTGCATAGATTGTGATATTTCGTGTTGAAACTAACTGAAGGCAGAACTCAAAAAGAAGGTATTGTCTAATGGACACTATAAAAACTGCTAAGTCAGCACTTTTTGCATTTTTCTATATACACATATTAAAAAACCACACACAATCACAGTAAAGTGTTGTCCTGTCTTTCTTCCATTTAAACTTTCTTTCTGTATGGTCATCTTAACTTTTCGCAATGAATTGGGCATATTCATGGGCATACAATTATATTTCGATAACAAAATTAGGCCAAAAATAGTGTAAATTTTAAACCGTACTGATCAGTTTGAACTTTGGATCAATTTCTCCCAAAGTTTTGATATGACAATGAAAACCTTTGGCTGAAAATTAGATTTTGTCCCAATTGCGGAATTTAGGGCCACAATAAAGCAAATTAATAGGAACAAGTTCAAATTTAAAAAAAAATTTTAGTCCAAAATAAGCAAAAATTAGCCAAAAATGGTAATGTATTGTCTATAAAAGTGATTATTGTGCACATGATTTAACAAAACCTGTTCAACAGATGGTTTGTAAAGGCATAATTAGGGTCAAAATATGCAACTTAAAAGAGAAAACAGATTTCCTTTACTTAAGTAGCATTTTTTGTGGAATTTAGTGTTATCAACAGCCTTTGAGTGAAATATTGGTACTTTTAATTTGCACTAATTGAAGGTATAAAACAGGTTAAATTAAAATGTGTTCCTTTATTTGTACTTGTTTAATAGGTTTCTTGTCTACAAGCACCATCCTGTTAATTTGAAGCCACTTTGAAACAATTTAGGGGTCAATATGGCATAGTGTAAAAGATGGAGTGGTCAGCTATTGAAAGCCACCATATCTTAGTGGGCCAGCATAGATTGGGCTGGCCAATAGTATAATATAAGGCTAGTGCATTTAAAATGTATCTGTTATAGAACTTTGATATTATTTTCTTATTTAAAAGTGCAGGGGCAGTGACAGTAAAGCAAATTTTTATTCTGAAGATGTCTTCAAACACATGTTAGATACATATGCAATTTTTCTCCTTGGGTAGGGCTAAAGAATAGAAGAATTTTTCAAGAACACTTATATTAAAAGTGCCCTAAATTTTTTATGACGTCACGTGATCAGTATTACAATTTTCACCTCCTTTAACGAGAGCGATTATATCTTGAAAACGACGTATTTCATTACAATATAATTTTAGTTGGGTACGAATTGACCATCCGTCGGGTACGAATTGACTAAGCGATGGGTACGAATTGACCATATTTGTAAGGGTACGAAATGGTCAGGGTACGAAATGACCAGTTCCCCAAGAAATATAACTCTGTTTCGGTCTTGTTTTAAAAACTATTTTATATCAACAGTGGCACATTTAATATTATAATGACTAAAGGTTTATTTCTGTTGAGTAGAAGCAGAGTAGGCATAGCAACCTGATAATTCTCAGTCATTTTAAAATGAATTGACTTCATGGACAATGAAAATTTTAACTTGAAAGATTGATTTTTGGCACTTTGTGATAGTTTTTTATTGTTGATCACCCCAAACTTTTAGTTTAAGCACTGTAACTGTCAGGTACTTTGTTAAGTTTCTCTACTCATGTTTGTAACAACTACACCTATGTGTTTGTATGTGCAGGCAACTTAAAACATGTGGGAAAAAAACAAAACAGAAAATTGTTCACCCTTTTATGTCACTGAAACAAGTAAAAAGTTATTATTTTTCCCCGCCTTAAGTACAATAGTATTGTGTGTTTATTGAAAGTAGACAGAAAGTATTCAATTAAAATTAGCCTATTGTGCACTTGATATCATTATTGCACACTATTCTCGTCTGTTCACTTTTAAACTTAAGTTGCGATATTTCTACTTGTATGCGGATGAATGCATGCCTTGAATCTGACATCATTCACAAATATGTTTTCTTCAAACTCTTTTGTCAGCTAATGTGATATTCAGATCACTATCTTTTTCAGGTCACTACTGAGTAGGAAGAACTTTAGTATTGTGATTTGACAAAGATTTTGACTGCATTTTTACAGCATCTTGTCTTCTTGTGATTTCAACTGTGTTAAGCCCAGACACAGAAAGGAAGAATCATCACTCTAACTGTAAGATTTATGACCAAATGAAATTTGATTGCATTTGATTCTTATTTGGTATACATTTTGTGATCATTTCATGCGATTTCTTTTTTTGGCTTTTACCACCCTTTTTTTCTCTCTAAAACTCTATTTTTTATATTTTCATATAAAAAGCCTAATATGATTAAATTTGTTTGCCGTGTAATGACAAGTAAACTTTATTTTGCTTTTCTCTCAACTCTTTCGACTTTGTAAACAAAGCTTGGTTGTAAGCACACAAATATATAATTTTATTTTTGCCATATTGTTCATTAGAAAAAAGTTTTATGCTTTTTTATGTCAATGAAATCTTGCATGAATTTAATTTATCCGAAAACTTGCAGTAAGGTACATGTTCTAAAAACATTATATCTTTTCAACCAAAGCAAATACAAGGTTCAGTTTAAGTAATTTTTAGTCAGAATTTAATAATGTATGGGCAGAAGAAACAAAGTTGCAAATAAAAATGACATTTTTAGACTTAAAGGTAGCAGTATACAGTTTTGTAGTTTAGTTACGAATGTCCCCCTGTGAAATTCCTTAATATAGTAGTACGGTCCAGTTGCAGTTTACTCACATCTATGATAAATGAAATGCAATAAATTTTTGAAGTGTCAGTAGAAAGTGTCATGTTTATAGAAAAGAAATATATATAATATTTGGTTGTCATCCCTGTAATAGTAAAACACCGAGACTGCCTATAAGACCATTTGACTCCTAGCTTTAGCTCTCTCTGATGCATTAAAATAGCATGTTCCTTGTCAACAAAATTGTGTGAAATTGAGGTGGATGACGGGTATTTTGCAAGTGTTTTTCTGCTTGGAAATTGATCTATATATGTCATTTTGCTTTTCTGTTGGGCGTTACAGTGTTAGAATTTTTCAAATGAAGGTAAATGCTAATGATTTGTCCGATTTTCTAACATGAAACAGCTGATTTTTTTTGGATGATTTTATAAAAATCTTATCAAATTACCATGAAACTGAAAATGCAGGACACAAATTAAATATATGTGCAACATTTTCAGTACATTACAATTGGATCTATGCAAACTTGACTTGGGGAGTTTTTTACGTCCTACACCGACAACTTAATGCCCTTGGTCGGACCACAGGGGCACGTAAAAATTGATTTACTTGCGCTTTCGATTGATACTGGGTCGGTTTTGTTCCACACTATAACAAAACCGACCCAGTATCAATCGAAAGCGCAAGTAAATCAATTTTTACGTGCCCCTGTGGTCGGACGGTCCTTACGGACATGGATTTTTGGGGGGTTTAATAATGTGACTATTTTAGTATTATTTAATAATTTGAGTTTTGAGAGAAAGGAAAAAAAAAACATCATTTAATATGATTCACTTTTATAGGTAAAGGTGGTAGGTGTCCTTACCGGTATTTATTTTACCTTGTACGGAGCCTAATTTTTGTTTGATAATTTCTATTATTTATTTTCCTATCTATTATTATTATTTTTTAATTATTATTATTTTTGTTATATTTCAATTATTTAATTTTTATGTAATTTTTGTTTTTATTTTTTATTATATATATAATTTTTTTTCATTTTATTTTATTTATTTGGTTTTATTTTATTTTTTATTTATTTATTTATTTATTTATTTTATTTTATTTTTTGTTTTTTTTTTTATTTTTATTTTTTTTATTTTTTTTTTTTATTTTTTTTTTTTTTATATTTAGATATATACATATATCATGTGTATATACATACATAAGCTTATCTTTGTACCATTTTTAAGAATATGCGCATTCATCAGTAGGCGCCCGAGACGAGCTCTTGGCTTAAGTTACTGTAGAATATATTAGTTCTGTTTGTTTACTATAGAGTGTTAGAATAATACGCGTGTTCCTCAGTAGGCGCCCGAGACGAGCTCTTGGCTTACCTTACTGGGGAATATATTAGTTATGTTAGTTTACTGGAGGGTGTTTGAATAGTACGCGTGTTCCTCAGTAGGCGCCCGAGACGAGCTCTTGGCTGACCTTACTGAGGATTATGTTAGTTACATAGTTTAGTAGTTAGGGGTAGTTAAATATTGCGCGTTCTCCTAATAAGGTGCCCGAGACGAAGCTCTTGGCTTACCTTACTTAGGAATAGTTTTATATTAGAGGGTATTTGAATTATACGCGTTCCTAAGTATGTGCCCGAGACGAAGCTCTTGGCATACCTTACAGAGGAATATGTTTAGTAGAATGGGGTACTTTATTTAGATAAATTTCCCTAAGTAGGTGCCTGAGACGAAGCTCTTGGCTAACTTCTCTTTTGAAGTCTATGTTTGTAAGGCGCGACCGTCGCAGACGACATCTGCTTTAGTTTATATATGATGGATCCAAAGTGTAGTATGAGAGAAATTATTTGATTCGTCAAAAAATACGCAGTGCAGAATTGAGTATTAGATTAGTTTATGGTAATCTATTTCCGTTATGAAATTGATCAAATATTTATATACAGATTCTCTGATGTTTAAAGGGGGTGCTAGTAGTTGTTGGGTATCTAACTGATCTATGTTCATTTTCGCCAGTTTTTCTTTAAGTTTTTGCCTAGCTGTTTGATGTTTATCACAGTTAATTAACATGTGAGTTATATCTTCCGGAACATTGCAGTGCTGGCAAAGTGGAGATATATTTCTTACATATTGACCTATTTGTCCTGCCAAAAGTGTTTTTCCTAATCTTAATCTTGTGATAGATTTGCAATGAAAGCGACTGCCTTGAAAGAAATAAGGTTTTTGTCCTATTGTTGGGTTTAAATTAAAATACCATGAACCGGTGTGTTGTTCCAAATATTTTGCCATTTTATTTTAAATATTTGTTTAATTATGGAATGAAATTCGTTAGGACTCATCGGCAATTTAAAGTCAATTTCGTCTTTTTGTAGGGCTGCTTTGGCTAATCGGTCTGTGGTTTCATTACCGATTAAACCTACGTGCGCGGGAATCCATTCAATTGTTAAATCTATATTTTTGGAACGTATATCTGCTGCCAAACAATAAATAGAATCTAGGATATCGGGTCTGCTCGATTTATCGGTTTCTATTGATTGAATTGAGCTCATAGAATCTGTTAGTATTACAGCTTTTTCAATTTTTGTATGATTAGTTATGATTATTGACATTGCTTGGTGGATAGCAAGCATTTCGGTGTGTAAACAGAGAGATTGTCACTACTGCGGAATGATCTGGAATAGTTATATCTAGGGATAAATATACGTACCCCGTTTTTCCAGACACCGGTTCTTTAGACCCGTCCGTATATATTTTGATATGATTTTGGTATTTTTGATCAATATATTCTAATGTTAGATTTTTAATTTTATTAGGATCGTCGGTTTTATTGAAAGTTGAAGAAAGATGTCGAGAAGTTTTGGCTGATTTTTGGTCCCACGGGGGAATTGAACTGGCTTTTTTTTCAAGAATTTCGGTTTTCAATAAATTGTTTTCAATTAATATTTTTCGCACCCGGTACCCAAACGGGTATTTATTGGGTTCACATTTATGAGCTTTCACCCTATATTCCTTACAGTCAGTTGTAACTTCGTTTGCTGGGTTTTTAGAATTTTGTTTACAGCGCGACCAGTATTTAAGAGAAAGTTCATCGCGGCGAATTTGAAGTGGTTTTTCTCCGGCTTCTACCAATAGATTTTGCACCGGAGTTGCTTTCAAAGCCCTGAGGGCTATTCGCAGACCTTGATATTGAATCCTATCTAATTTTTCTTTCGCGACGGCACCTGCTGAGTTGTAAACTTGGGACCCGTAGTCAATTACCGATCTAAGTAATGAGCGATATAGCATGAGTAAGGTCTCTGTGTTCATGCCATAGTTATTAGCCTTAACATATCTCATTAGATTTAGAATGGGTTTACACCTATCTTGGATATATTGAATGTGTTTGTTCCATGATAGTTTTTTGTCGAAGATAAGGCCTAAAAATTTAATATGATTTTGGAATTGTATTTGCACATTATTGAGTTTTAATTTGATGGTGTTAAATAATTTTTTGTTACCAAAGACTACGCCTATTGTTTTTGTTTCCGAGATTTTGAATCCCCATTTTCTAGACCAGTCGGTAATGTTATCAAGGGTCCATTGCATTTTTTTTTGAAGTAGTGATATTTCATGTCCTCTATACCATATCGCACTGTCATCGGCGAACTGGGACAGTTGACCTTTGTCGTGTATTTGATTACACAGGTCGTCTATCATGATATTAAAAAGGGTAGGGCTGATGACGCTGCCCTGGGGGACCCCATTTTGTATGTCAAATATGTCGGATTTATCATCATTAACCTTATCTTGAATTTTACGATCTTTTAAAAAGTCTTGTATGAAATTAAAAATCCTTCCCTGAATTCCGTAATTTTTAATCTTATGAAGAAGGCCTAACCGCCAAACGAGGTCGAAAGCCTTTTCAATATCTAGGAAAACGGCAAGTAAAAATTGATTATTAGCTTTAGCTTTTTGGATTTCACTTTCTAGTCTTACGAGGTGATCTATTGTAGACCTTCCTTTCCTAAAACCGCTTTGATTGTTTTTAAGTATATTTTTGCTCTCTAGATGATATATTAGTCTAACGTTTACCATACTTTCCATGAGTTTGCAGAAACTTGATGTTAAAGATATCGGCCTGTATGATTTAGGATCAGATTTATCTTTGTTTGGTTTCGGAATTGGGATAATATTGGCGTGTTTCCAACTTAGTGGTAATATGCCTTTTTCCCAGACGGAATTTATAAGATTTAAAACTATTTTAAGCGTGTTTTCGGGCATATGTTTGAACATTTCATATGAAATTTTATCGTCGCCCGGTGCTGTGGCTTTTTTACCTTTTAAAACTTTAATAAACTCTTCCATAGTAAAAGGTTTATTTATTTCCTTATTGTTTTGATCATTGTCAAGTTGTTTATCTATGATATCGCTGTTCGCGAGTTCGAATGCATCTTTGTGAGTTTTGAAAATGGGGTCTAAATTTGTGTCATTACTGGCATCGGCAAAAGTTTGTCCTAACAAGTTAGCTTTATCTTTGTTATTGACGGATGGGATATTTTTTCCTAGTGTTGGGATGTTAGAGAATTTAGCGCCTTTCATGCCTCTTATTGTATTCCAAACTGTTTTAAAATTCGACCTATGATTTAAAGTTGAGCAGAATTTTTGCCAGTATTCCTTGCGAGCTTTTTCGGTGGTGGTTTTGAATGCTTTGACGGCGGCTTTATGGGCTTCTAAGTCGGACGAATTTTTTGATCTATCAAATTTTTGTTGGGTTTGTCGTTTTATTTGTTTGGATCGCGTGCATTCTTCGTTCCACCAGGGGCAATTTTTACGTTCGTGTATTTTTCCCGACCTTTTGGGGATAGTTACTTCTGCTATTTTAGTTATGACTTCACATAGATTTTGGTTGAAGATATTAATATCGTCGTTTTCGACGTCTGTTTCGTCTATGTTGGGTTTTGTATTTGAGCCAATCTGCTTTTTCGAAGATCCATCTTTGTGGAGTTATAACTTTGGTTTTTATGGGTTTAGCATTTAGGGTTGTTAGGATGGGGAAGTGGTCTGAGCCGAGTGGGTCATTTAAAACTTCCCAAGAGCTGTTTTTGGCCAAGCTGGGTGTTACTATTGTCAGATCGATGTGGGAGGGGTTACCTGTGTTAGTTCTATGTGTACCCGTTCCATCATTAAGATAATTAAATTTTTTTCTTCTATAACATTTTCCAAAATTTTACCATTAAAGTCGGACGCGGGGGAGCCCCATAATGGGGATTTACTATTTAGATCGCCAAGTAATACCGAGTTTTTGGTTAGTTTATCCGTTATAATTTTATAATCTTGTGCTTGAACTTTATTGTTTGGGGGCCTATATGAATTTACAATGGTTATATTTTTATTTTGACAGTTAATAGTAACACCCACTGTTTCAATGATATCGGAATCAAAGTTAATTTCTGTTAAAGAGAGGCTACTAACAATGTATATTGCTACGCCACCCCCCTTACCGGGTTTCTTTTTATCTTTTTTAGTCACCGATTTTCGACTTTTTAAAATGGGTGGGTGGTACCCGTTTAGTTTAATGTACTTTTTATCATAGAAAAAAGTTTCTTGTATACAGATAACATCTGGTTTGGGATGGTTATCTAGATAATGTTTAAGCCCGGTACCGTTTGAGTAAAGCGATCTCGCGTTCCATTGTAAGATTGTAAGCCCTTCCATTGTGGTTTACTTAGCGTTATTTAACCTAATTAAAAACAGTTTGTGGGAGGAAGAGCAATTTACACAGAATTTTTCCTAGTTCTTTTTAATGCCGCAAAATCGTGGCTTACTTAGCTTGAATTCTGTCGGCGTTTATGTCGGTCCCGAGGTGTCTATTTATAAGTTTAGTAACGGTTTGGGTTACTTTTTGTTTTTCTGGTTTTTCTTTATTTTCTATTGCCTTCATGATAAAATCTATTATGGAGATCATGAGTCCTCCAAATGCAACTTGTGCGGAATGTTCAAAGGGATCTTTATTATTATTTTTCGGTTGTAAACTACTCAAATTTTGAAACTGAGTTTTATTTAGATTCGTTTTTGTGAGGGTTTTATGGCTTCCTGTTGTCACAGGTGTTTTGTCTAATTTATCAGCAGGAGTTTCTGCTGTTGTCTGGCCGCTAATTACCTCCGACACATTTATGGCTTGGTTTATTACAGCCTGGCTGTATGACATTTTTTTATTTCCTTTATTGCAGCTTTCTGTTTTATTTTGGGGTTTTAAGTTTTTTTCGAGATCTTTTACCTTTTGAACGGCTATTTTAAAATCAATGTTTTCCGATGATATTAATTTATTTACCTGATTGTGAAATTTATAAACCGGGCAATTAATGGAGTTAGAAATGTGGTCTCCCTGACAATTTACGCATTTCTTAGTTGAGTTTCTACAAGTTTTAGTTTCATGTTTTCCGGAGCATTTTGCACAATTTGGTGTAACACTTGTGCATGCTTTAGTGAAATGTCCGAATTTAGAGCATTTGGTACAGAACTTGGGTTTTGGGATATAGTTATCCAATTTATATTTAAATTCTTTTGTGACCAAGCTTGTTAGTTCTTTGTTATCAAAGTTGACCGTGGCCAATAAAAAGTTTGCCTTTTCGATTTCTTTAAGTTTAACGTCGATTTTCATTTGATTTTTAATCATGGTTTCCTGATCTTTGAGTGGTAAAACAGTCGGTTTAATATAATCCTTGATAACTTTAAAGATTGTCGTTGGGACCTTTGGTTTATTTATTGTCTGGTTTTTGCGTTTTTCTTGGATTTTAGTTTTGAATTCCGAGTCAAATCTTTCTATGTTGATGGGGATGTTTTTAAGTTTGGTCGCGTCGAGTAGTTTTGATCTTAAGCTGGCAATTTTTACCCATACCAGAACGGTTTTGGTTTTAAAAATTTGTTTTATTTTAATTTGGTCACTGTTAGGGTGACCTAAACTGGCCAAAATAAGCCATTGAATGGTCATCATGGTGGCCGTCAGAAATAGCTGACTTTTGCTTGTTATAACAAGCGTTTCATCTGGTGGGAATCTAGTATCATTTCCCAGATCTTTGTTAATTTTGTCCCCCCTAGTCACTTTACTAGGTTGGATCTTTGGTGAGTCAGGACTGTCCCTAACTCTTTTTTTATTTCTTAGGTTTGGTGTGTTTTCCATGTTTAAGTAAGATATATATGAATGTTGGGATTTTTTTTTTTAATTTATATTTATATTAATATTTATCTATTTACTTCTGTTTATTTATTTAACCGAACGGATCCGTACCTAAATAGTTTTGTTTTTAGCAATTTAACATATGTAGAAAACAGTTAGCGTGGGAAATATTATTACAGTCTTAAAAGAAAAAAAATATATATATATTTATGGTTAATCAAAATTTTGTAAATAGTTTATTAAAAGAAAAATGACTATTAACAATTTTAAACGCTAATTAATTATTTAATTAATTAAGATTAAAACCAAAATAAACTAAACTTAACTTTGCAAGAGACTTTAATCCAAATGATGCAAGCTGACTGGACGGACGCTGGGCGAACGTTGGCAGTTGTGCTGGCACTTTTTGGCGACGAAGGAACACCTGTACGGATCGAAGATCAAAACAGGAATGATGAATGAGCCGATGCTATTTTGAGATCTATGCAAAAATGTCACACATGTTTTTATTTGACAAAACAAGACCACGACCTCTGTTGATAATATTTTAATGCAAAAAACCATATATTGCATCCAAAGAGTTACCTATGTAACCATGTAACTGAACCTAGAAATGAAGCCTGTTTTGAAAAAAGTACTTAAAATAAATATAAAGAATAAATGTTACCAATGTAACCATTGTAACCCATGTAACCAGAGAATTTTTAATTTTCTAATTTTATGTGTTGTGTTACCAAAGAGTTACCTACATCTGTATGTAACCATTAATTGGACCTGGAAATGAAGCCTATTTTGGAAAGAAAATACTTAAAATAAATATAAAGAATGAATGTTAACAATGTAACCAGTGTAACCCATGTAACCTGAGGATTTTAAAATTTCTAATTTTATGTGTAACCTTGTGTTACCGAAGAGTTACCTATGTAACCATGTAACTGGACCTGGAAATGAAGCCTGTTTTGAAAAAGTACTTAAAAAAAAGTTATATATATAATGAATGTTACCAATGTAACTTGATCTATGTAACCAAGCCTATATCAGGGTTACAAATGTGGATATGTTGAATTTAGGACACATTTCTGGACATATATGCTATGCAACCATGTAACTGGCCCTGGAAATGAAGCCTGTTTAGAAAAAAGTACTTAGAAAAATGTTATATTTATAATGAATGTTACCAATGTAACTCTATGTAACCAAGCCTATATCAGGGTATGTTGAATTTAGGACACATTTCTGGACATATATGTGTAGGACGTAAAAAAATCCCCAAGTCAATAAATCGATACAGGGTTCTACTATACTACTACATGTAAGTACATGTACATGTATATCATTAATTTTCTTCCTGGTAGAGATTTAAATGGGCATTTATTATTATTATTATTTTTTGTAAAAGAAATTTTGATTTGAGTTGTCATCCCTTTGTAACAGCTGCCTGTTGATCAAAATCATCTGATCTAAATGGACACAATGGGTGTGAATCATATTAAGAATTAATCAGATATAAATATTGTCAGAATGTTAAGTTATAATGATTACTGTATTACACTTGTGTTGACATGTATGAAAGTTGTACAAATACTGATCAGGTAAATATTCTTAGTAAGGGGTGGTCCTTTTTTTATTCAGAAATTTTTTGTTTCCATCGAGTTTTGTTTTTATATTAGTTTAATGGATGATGTACACTTTTTGATGGGGGAGGTGTTAGTTCACAGCTGATAAGTTTTACAAAATTGATATTTTAGCCAATAATTGATATATGTATGTTAAATTTCTGTTTTTGTTTTAGCAGAACTTTAGCCTCAAGTTTGAAGTAAAATGGAGAGCAAGATCAGGTTGAGAAGTATTGTCCTACAGATTGTGTTATTGTGTACAATGGTACAGACAGCTCCTCAACCACTTTTTGATGGGGGGTGTTAGTTCACAGCTGATAAGTTTTACAAAATTGATATTTTAGACAATAATTGATATATGTATGTTAAATTTCTGTTTTTGTTTTAGCAGAATGATAGCCTCAAGTTTGAAGTAAAATGGAGAGCAAGATCAGGTTGAGAAGTATTGTCCTACAGATTGTGTTATTGTGTACAATGGTACAGACAGCTCCTCGACCACTTTTTGATGGGGGGTGTTAGTTCACAGCTGATAAGTTTTACAAAATTGATATTTTAGACAATAATTGATATATGTATGTTAAATTTCTGTTTTTGTTTTAGCAGAATGATAGCCTCAAGTTTGAAGTAAAATGGAGAGCAAGATCAGGTTGAGAAGTATTGTCCTACAGATTGTGTTATTGTGTACAATGGTACAGACAGCTCCTCGACCACATATTGTTGTCATATTAGCTGATGATTTGTATGTAACGATGTATGCGTTGTACAAAATATTATTAAACATGATTTTATTAACTTTAAACTTTAATTTCATTTTCACAGTCATGACAGTAAAAAGAATTAATTTATTGCTTGAAATGAATAGCGTTTTTTTTAATGCTGTTTGATGCCACTTTCAGCAATTTTCAGCTATATCGTGGCATCTACAAAAAAATGCAGTTTGTATTGGAGAAAGAATCTGGAATGTCGGGAGAAAACTCTGACCTTCTGTTAATAAAAATTTATATCACTGTTATAAAATGCTGTTGTCTAATATTACTTTAGTTTATTAATTGTTATTTAACACCACTTCACTTCTTTTAATGGTCTAAATATGTTTTAGGAATTATTATGTGTGTGTTGGATAAGTAAATGCAAGTATACAATACATCAGCTGATTGTTATTTTTAATACATGTTGTAAATCTGAATGAGTAATTTATATTGCTTTGAACAGTTCAGGTTCTTTAAGTCATAGACGTTGCACTGACTGCAGTATCCAGTATTCTTCAATATGTATTACATGTAAATTTACAACTGACATACTACATTTTTGGTGCTTAAACCATATGGGCTTTGTCAAACTTTATCATAATAATAACACAACATATGCATTATGCCCTAATGGTACATGTACATACATAACTATTGGACCATTATGCTGGTATGGAACAGGGTTTTACCCATGCAATCCAACTATATGTGTAGATGTATATACACAAGCTAACCACCCTATTACGTTGTTATATGCATCAAAACAGTCAAGTGTATTACAAATTGTAAGTCTTGCATGGTCCTTAGTGTATGTTAAGTAACATGCAGTTAATTATTATCAGCATTTATATCTTACAGGGATGGAATGATGTCAGTTTCCATGGATCAGATCAAATTTCAACACCAAATTTAGATGACCTGGCTTATAGAGGTGTTTTACTGAAAAATTACTATGTTTCACCCATATGTACCCCAACTAGGGGAGCTTTGATGTCAGGGAGACATCCAATGCATACAGGTATGGTTAATGTTGAACACTGTTGAAAAATATATTAACTTATGTCATTGTGTCATACTAAATATGTTGAAAAATATGTGTGTGGTTTTGGAAGATCAGTTGAATTTTGTTTCATATATTTATTTATGAAGGATGTTATCTATAATTTGTTCATACTTTTTACATGTATTATATCTGGATAAGTGGATAAGACAGTGACATGTGCCATTCTGACACAGTGGTCATATGAGTTTTATGTTTTATTTTATACAAAATTAATGATACATGTCTGATGAGTGATTTTTTATTGAACTTTGTATGGATTACCTGTGTGAGGTCCCCTACCAAAAATTTTTATCTGCTATACATGCTCTGCAACCAAAGTGGGGGGCTGTTACTTGAAATAGAATGAAAAAAACATAGTTAAATGTATGAAATAAATTTTTCCTCTAAAACTAAGACGTTTTGAAGATTTTGCCAAATAAATTAAATATGCAACTCAACTGTCCTCTCTGAATAAACAATTGCCATCAACACAATTCTGGCTGATTAATCCATTTCTTAATCTAAAAATGGCAGTATTTCTAATAATAAAAATTAGGCTTCAATTTATTTACATTTCTTAGAAAAATGAGATGGTATTTTAATGGTACACTAAGTTGCTGTAAGTTAAAAGATAAATTATTAAGACTTTTATTTTCATTAGGATTACAACATGATGTAATAATGGGATCAGAACCGTATAGTTTACCATTAAATATCACAATCATGCCACAATGATTACAGATACTGGGATATATAACACATATGGTTGGAAAGGTCTGTTGGTGTCTTTACCCACTTTCCCAAAAATGATGCTTGACAGTCAAAACCTGCTTTTTTAGCTCACCTGACCCGAAGGGTCATGTGAGCTATTGCCATCACTTGGCGTCCGTCGTCGTCGTTAACTTTTCTTCAAAAATCTTCTCCTCCAAAACCACTGAAGGGATTGCTTTGAAACTTTGCACACATCATCAGGAAAATGTCCTCTACCATGTTTGCACAAATCATGGCCTCAGACCAACCAACATGGCCACGATGGCTAAAAATAGAACAGGGGGGGTCAAAATACAGTTTTTTGCTTATAGTTAAAAAAGTATAACAGATACAGGAAAACAGACGAGACCTCCCTTCTTCAGCATCTAAAGCTCTACAAAACACCCCATTGGGTCAAAGTTGTATGATGACTCCTTTTAGGAGTTATTGCCCTTTAATTGTCAAAATTGATGATTTTTGCCATTTTTGCCTCAAAATCTTGAAAATTATTAGAACTAGAGAAAAAAATAGCATTGCTTAATTGTTCTGCTCTATGATGGCTACAAAAATAACTTAAGGGTCAAGATTGTCTGATTAACCGTTTAGGAGTTATTCCCCTTGAAATCTTTTTTTTTAATTGGTTTTAATTGATTTTTTAAAATCTTCTCCTCTGAAACAACTGAAAGTACTGCTTTGAAACTTTGTACACATCATCCATTAAATGTCCTCAACCAAGTTTGCACCAACCATAGCTGCAGATTAACCAACATGGCCACCATGGCTAAAAATAGGACGGAAAGGGTGGGGGGGGGGGGGGTAAAATACAGTTTTTGGCTTATATTTAAAAAGTGAAACAGATACAGGAAAACGGAAGAGACATGCCTTCATCTGCATCAAAAGCTCTACGAAACACTCCTTTGGGTTGAAGTTGTATGATGACTCCTTATAGGAGTTATTGCCCTTTAATTGTCGAAATTGATTATTTTGACATTTTTGCCTCAAAATCTTGAAAATTATTAGAACTAGAGAAAAAGTTAGCATTACTTAATTGTTCTGCTCTATGAGGGCTACAAAAATGACTTTAGGGTCAAGATTGTATGATGAACCGTTTAGGAATTATTCTCCTTGAACATTTTTTTAATCAATTTTACTTGATTTTAAAAAATCTTCTCCTCTTTAACCAATGAAAGGACTGCTTTGAAACATTGCACACATCATCCTTAGGACATCCTCTACCAAAATTGTGCAAATCATGACACCTGACTACCTACATAGCTACGTTGGCTTAAAATAGAAAAAATGAAAAAGGGGGGGGGGAGTCGAGGGAGTTTTCCACTGATAGTTAAAAAAGTATAACAGGTACAGCAAATTTGAAGTGAACCTCCCTTCTCCCTCTAAGCATCAAAAGCTCCTTCTTATAGGAGTTAATTCCCTTAAAAGGTCAAAATTAAGGACTTTTGCAGAAGTGTTGGGCAATTCCTTATAGCAAAGAAAAGCTGGATAAAAAAAGGGTTGTTTGGTTTCAGGTTCAGGTGAGCGATACAGGCTCCTGGGAGCCTCTAGTTATATTCATGTAGAAAACTGTACATTTGGTCATTTTAAATTTTATTTGTGTTCATCATTTAAGGTATCCTAACCATAATTGAAGTTACCGTTTAAATATATTTTTCGACCAAGAAAGACAGCTGTATTAATTCAATGTATTGCTAATTGATGATAGAAATATTGTTTAGTTTGAGTCAATGTTAACAGTTTGAGCAAAAAAGTTAGTTACTCAAATAGTATTTTAGATGTTTGCCGCATATTACCAAGGTCTGCTCCATTGAAAAACAATGGAAATCCAGGACACCAAATATGATCACATGGTTAATTGTGGTCTGGATACCTAACAAGCATTATCACACCTTACAAATATTTTGAAATATTTTGCCAAAGTATATATAATTTTAGTTTGAAGGTTACTACTTTCATTGGTTTTTTCTGGTTCCATCTGCTCCCACGAATGTGTTTTCCATCCACATGCATGCTGCATTTAGCTGTGCACTATTAAATATGTTCTGTAAACCATTTTGATGATACTTTCCTTCAATTAAATAATCTGTAGAAACAATTAAGCCATCTTAGGTTTGAGTTGATACCCAAAGTTCATGCTATTGGTTTCTGTTAACCATAATTTGGTTCTATGCTTTATAGGTTTTGTTTTTGACAATGTCTGTAATGCAATTGATAACTTGACCGAAATAAAGTTAGGGACAGTATCCTACTGTAGTGAGACCAAGGACTTTGACCTCAGTACAATTATGGGACATAATTGACATAGCAATGTAATATGTAGTTGTTGAGAAAAAGAAGAATAATATGAAATCTTTTGCCCCTTTTTCATGTACTAGTATCTGGATTTACAATATTTGTTTAGTTGGCCTAAAGTATTGCACATCATTAAAACTTCAGCAAAGCTCTGCCGGTAATTTGAATGCAAAATAAGTGAAACATCCAATCTTTTGGGATAAAGAGTTGTAATCAAAATTGTTTAAATCTACAGTATAAATGAATTGAAGCACATATAAATATGAATTAGTATTTGTTCATAACTACATGTATATTTTATTTATAAAGCTACAGTGTAAGTTAGATGTTATTAAAATTACAAATTGTTTTACTGGTTCCACTAACTTCATTTTGACCATTTTTACAAGTAGAGTGTTGTATTTCTTCAGGACTTCAGTCTGGTGTTATAGTTGGCTCTGAGCCCTATGGCTTACCTTTAAATGTGACTATTATGCCACAATGGTTTCAACAGTTAGGCTACAGGACACATATGGTTGGAAAGGTACTCAACTCTCAGCATGCTTGCATGATTTGTGTCTTTTCCAATCTTCATGGTTTTCAAATTTTGTAGAAGTTATTATTAGTTATGGGTATCAGCAGCCATATTCTCAAAAAATCGTAAATTTACACTTACATGTAAAGATAAGATGGTCGTAACTTTACGTTTACATCTACGATTGTTTGTATTCTCGAAAGTAATCGCAGTTTTGCACGTAAAATAGCAATCGTAAATCTTACGTTTTGCACGTAGCGTTATCAGGCATGCTAAGTTACTTCTTTCACTTTGGAAATAAATGTATTGAAAGAGAAATAATTACCTCAAAGTACTTAAATTATTACCGTTTTTTAATTACATAACCTCACAAAGCAGTTGACTGGTGGATGGAAATACGGATTTATATTTGGCTAAAGTGATATTAAAAAAATAAATAAATAAATAAATAAATCAAATAGATAAATAAAATAAAATAAAGTCATGATATTAATTGGTGTGTTGCATAATTTTGAATATGTGTTTTAAAAAGTAATCTGTCAATTTATTACAACGTGCAACAAGATCTTTTTTAAGGTTACGTTTCTTCAGTCTTGAAATTAACGAATAGTTTCGTGTTATAATAAAACAATAAATAACCTAATCCCATTATAACATAAATAAAACAGCATGATTTAACATCACAAATCATATAGGAAACGTTTAATTTCAGGAACGTTTTTTCATATATTCGGTTGTTGTTTCTTTCTTTTAAAATTATAATTTTTGTAACAGTTATTCCCGATGACTAACACATTTTTCAAAATATTTCAAATTTTGAATGTTTTTTTTGTCGTTCTATGTCACGTGAACAAAATCAATGATGCTAAGTAGTGAATGGCTTGAAAAACTGATTTCTCTGCAAATTTATGAGGGATGCTAGGACTTATGAGCGCTCAGGAGCAGACGTAAGTTTACGTTCAATTTTACACGTAACTTACAACTACGAATCTTTGAGAATATTAAAATAGACGTAAACTTACGCTGCGTTTAAAATTACGTACGATTTTTTGAGAATATGGCTGCAGCTTCTGTAATGCCATGTGTTGTTTGCTGTTTCCTATACAGTCCTATATTAATCTTTTGCTTGTTTCCTGAGTTTGCTGTAATTTTTGTCCAGTTTCATACACATATATGAGTACTCATACTTGAGTTAATTGTTGGTTAACGCATGTGATGTACACATTTCGGGGTCGCTGAAATTATTGTTTGTATGTGTACTCATGATGTTTACTTATGTGGCATACAATTATGATTGCGTGTATTTTATTAATTGCAATACAGATTAGTGAGTTAAATGTAATTCACAGTTTTCTGGTATGAACACTTGTGATATACGGCATGTCTAGTTCTGTTTAAGATAGAAGAACTCATACATTATATTTTATTCAGAGTCAGTTAGTTAAAATAAATTCAAGAATTGATCTTCTTTTAAATCAATGTGAAACTGTTTTTAATCTGTCACGTAATCCAACAACTGATTTTATATTTCACTTCACAATATACAAACATCTATAACTTGTGTTTATATTGTTTACAGTGGCACTTAGGATTCTTCAAGAAGGAGTATACGCCATTGTACCGAGGCTTTGAAACACACTATGGTTATTATCTAGGATGTACAGACTACTTTGACCACAGTTCTGAGGCTACACCTGTAAGTAAGGGAGATTACTCCATTATATGGAGGGTTTAAAACACTATGGTTATTATCTAGGATGTACGGACTACTTTGACCACAGTTCTGAGGCTACACCAGTAAGTAAGGGAGATCACTCTATTTTTACACATTACAGTTGCAGCATATAGGATGTGGGAATATCAAGGTTTATACTGGTCATGAATTCCTTGAAAAGTCAAGGAATTTAAAAAATGGATCTCAAGGCCTTGAAATCTCATGGAATACCAAAATAATGATAATACATGTAATCAAAAGTTATGGAATAAGAGACAAAAAATGTGTTGGAGAATACAAAGGGAAGTTATAAAGGGTAGATAACTTTTGGTGATTAAATTATTATCTGGTATTGCATGGTTATTAAAACCACAGGATGGAGGCTACAGTACAGAGAAAGATACATATATACTGTATATTACTCCTAAAGATTACATTTCACTTAATTTGTAGGAGTTTTAAGGAGATATAACTTTATTATATTGTAATACAATTAATATCAAGGATGTGGTAATTGCTTCATATCACTGTCTAGTTCAGAAAGATAACTCTCTGATGTTACGTACTGTACTGTTTGTGCTATCAATATTTCTGTCCTGTTCTCATGGTAAAGGATTTAATTTTATATACTATATATAGATATTATATGTCTATATAGTGTAAATCTGATATTCAGTGTTAGGACACTGTTGTTATGTCTCCACAGAACAAGCCCCATAAACTTCAGTCAATCATTCAGTCAATTATTCAATCATTGAGATCTATCAGAGTACTTAGTGTGAAGTGGTGAACATCTGTGAATACTTGTAGCTGGTAATATAAAGTTATACATGTAGGTTATTGAAATCAATCAGACATATTTTGAATTCCCAGTATGTGATATTTATTAGACAACCATTAAAGCTGAAAAGGGGTAAATATCGGGCCAATTTTCAGATGGACTGATCCTTTTATGTAATATTACATGACAATACAGAACCTTGATGTCTGATAAGCTACAGAAAACAAGATAGATCAAACTACTTTTATTTTGTCAAATTTGTATCATCCTATGTCACTTTAACATAGTCTATATGATAAATTTATTTGAGTTCAAAAAACAAAGTTGTTAAATGGATGCAATCATGTTGCTAAGACACCTGGAATTTACAGTTTATTGCTAAAATTAGAAAAGATTTAGCTTTTAACACAGTTTTGTTGATTAATTATTACATGGGAGACAACTCTTTTGAATTTAAATGCTTGTTCAAAATTAAACAAGTTACATAATTATATACAATGTAAGGGAAGTAACTAGAATATTTTTTTACTCTACCTACTTTAATGTAATATGCCATGTGACTTAGGATAGTCCAACTGATAGATTGATTTGAGTTTAATAACATTCATTGTTTTGCTTAGTTTCTAATTATCTTGTGTGAAACAAAAAATAAATTGGAAATGATAAAAAGGAATGAGCCCATGAATATATCTCAACTCAGTCATTTCAACCTAAAATCTACCATTTATGGAAGAAATTAAAATAGGAACTTGTTTCTTCACAGGGTTTAATTGATTTTTTGTTTGTTGCTCTTGTCCTGAATATAGCTAATGTACTTCTTGCTGGACATTAAAAAAACATTCAATCAATCAATCTGTTAGTATTGGCTATGTACTAAATGCATGTCAAAGAAATTACTCTGTCCATAGGTATGTTTTCATACATGTTGACAGTTACTTTACTTTATGGTTGAAACTAATCTGGCATCTTACACTAAAACTGTATGGCCATTCATAACCTGTTCATGAGTGGCAAAACAAATTACTACAAATTACTTTCTATCAGGTCATTTTTTAAAAAGGAAATATAATTAAATATATTTTCAGGAATAT
Source organism: Limnoperna fortunei (assembly GCA_944474755.1). Lineage (NCBI taxonomy): Eukaryota > Metazoa > Mollusca > Bivalvia > Mytilida > Modiolidae > Limnoperna > Limnoperna fortunei. The sequence continues at coordinate 88,998,516 of OX104114.1, read as the reverse complement.
TTTGGATATGATTTTTGGAGGAACTTAACAGTGGACTACACACCTATAGGGCAATATTCTACAGAAATATTTACCCAGGAGGCAGTTAATATCATAAATAATCACAACGCTTCCCAGGTATTACTAAAAAATGTTAGAATAAAATATACATGTATACAGTATATTTATGTAATATAAGATATGAGACTTATAAAAAAGGAGAAACTGTGACACATCTTAATTTTGTCTAGGATGCTAGGGTGCTGGATTATGAAATAATTCACATAAGCTGTGGTTTATCATTGTTTTACATCAGGATGACCATTTATGTCACATTATTTTATACGAAGCGACAGCAAGGGATAAAATAATTACATCTTTTTTGCCATAAAGTCGCTATTCATAAGATTAAATTATTTCTGCTACTGTGTTCTCAAACATTATATGCATGTCATAGAAGGATATTCCGATTATAGCAACATGATCAGTTAAAAGAAGTTTTCATATCGACTGAGCTAAAAATGATATTTGTATATTGTTTTTATAATTTTATAAATAACACTTTATGCAGCGGTATTTACTATCTTGGAATTTTTTTATTTATCCAGAATTTGTCTAAAAATGAATTCACTTTAAAGAATTATGTTATTTTGGTTTTGTACAAAAAATTATTTTTCCTTTGGTCATTTAAATTCTTTGCATTATGTTTTGGTATTTCCAAAAAATCCATTATTGTCTATTTGTAGCCTTTATTTCTATACTTACCTTACCAAGCTGTACACAGTGGAAACCTTCCAGACGGTAACCCACTACAGGCACCTCAGAAATACATCAACAGATTCCCTCACATTCAAAATCAAAACAGAAGAACTTATGCAGGTATCATTATTTGGGACAAAGTTAGTTTTTAGGTCACCTTTCCAGGTCTTTTTATCTATGATAATAACTTTGCACCAACTTTTCTATCCATCGTCTGTAAACCGGTATATTTTAATATTCTTTTCTGAAACTGCTGGGTTAAATAATACCAAAATTAGTCACAATGTTCATGCAAAGTTCACGCTTCTTCATTTTGATCAGAACTGCTAATTCAAGGCCAACTTTTACCATCTTCTTATAACTGCAAGGCTTATTGAAGCTATACTGTTTTTGAATGTTTAATGGATAGTCTTCTGTAAGTTTGTTTTTTTTACTCAGATTGGAAATCCAAGATGGCTGTCACTGTCTGACTTAAGTTAAACATAGAATACTATAAAAATGCATTCTTCTGAGAAGCTGCAAAACTGATTGAAGCCATATGGTATATGAATGTTTATTGGATGGTATTTTAATACATTTATGGTTTTCATTTCAATAGAAAAAAATGAAAATGAATGCAACCAACACAGGACATAATATAGAAACCTATGGTGAAACCATTTTTAAATTGCTTCTTTGAAACATATCAACCAAATTTGGCCACAATATTTATTGGTTGTCCTCTACAATGTTTATATAGTCACCACAGCAGTTGGTTATAATTAGCTGGCAAACAAAGAACTTTTGGTTTTCAATTCAGTAGTATGAAACAAACCACAAACAACATTGCCTAAAGGGTTTCAAACAAACAACATTCATCTGCTGCTGGGTTACACTTATTTAAAAACAAAATTACTGCAGAATATCTCAAAATCGAAATAAGAAAACTGTGGCTGATTGAATGTGGGAATAATTGTTGATTCCAATTTGCACCTTTTTGGATCTACAAAAGGAGCATAAGCATTTGTGGTAAGCAGACCTCCAACAAAACACATTCAGTATAGAGAAGTAGTAAAGGACAAACTTTGGTGTCTACAATTTTCATTACAGTGTTAACGACATTTAAAACAACAAAACAAGTTTATTGTATAGTTTTATTATATTATTATTACCAAGAGTTAAATGTTCAACATCATGTTATACAAGTGGTAAAAGTTGTCCTGTACTAATGCCTGAGTGTAACTTTCCTAACTGGGCCTGTTTAAATTATATGGCAGACAATTCTAAATGATTTTGTTCATATAATAAAATTGTACTGACTTTCTGTTCAATATACAATGTTTTCAGGCATGGTATCTGCTTTAGATGATGGAGCTATAATATTATTTACTACAGATAATGGTGGACCAGCCAATGGATTTGATGGAAATGCTGCAAATAACTTTCCTTTAAGGTTTGGTCAATAGATGGACTGAATAAGTTTACCTTCTCTGTTTAATTTGTTATTAGGACAGTTAATTTTAAATAACTCTCTTTCACCAACTTTTGTTATTCAAATATTTTTTTTACTTCATTATCATAGACAGACTTTGGTTAAAATTGAAATAATAAGTCATCAAGTAAAGTAATAGGAAATAATAATTAATATTTATATGATGTTAAATAAAATTAGCATGTTAATATTTATTATTGAAAGAAATGTTTTTCTTTTTTCAATCCATATAATTTAAAAGTTATTTCCCTTAGACCTCTTTCAGTCTGACAGCATTAACGTAGTGAAAATTATTTTTGTTGTTGTGGAAATTAAAATTTTATTTTTAATAACAACTAAACAGTCTTTTCAGAAAATATGTGGCTGAAAATATTTAAATCCACGAATAAAAAAAGACCTTAATTGTTGGTTGGCATTTTGTTGAATAAATTACAGTGAACAAAGAAATTGTCAGTAACTCTATAATAGCTGGGATAAATACAATAAAATTTGCATTCTTTTATATTTTGTTAATATAGACTGTTTAAAAGATAATAAATATACAATTTTATCAGTTCTTTGTTACAAAGTTTATTAAGTTATTGTATGGGCATGACCAACATTAACTGTGTTCTTAATAAATATTATGTGGCTAGACATTGGAATAATGTTTGTACATTTAACAAGAGTTTATATTTCAATTGTTTATTCAACATGTCTGCTTCTATTAAAGGCACTTTGAAAAAGGCAAACACTTATTAACACACATAGCATATATTTTACATTTAAAAATGTTTAAGTGCAGATCACAAATAATTTCAAAATTTCTAATGGAAAATGACAGGTAGCAGCATGCTTTAGTGCTTAAATTGTGCTGTATGTATTAAAATAATACTTATCTCTGTTTTTAGATCTTTTTTTAAATGCTTCATTTTTTTAATGAAAATTATATATTATGCTGAAGTCATGTTAATATTTGTTCTTCTGTGAAGGAACTTCCATTTTTGAAAAATAAATATAATTGTTAGTGCATAAAGGTGTATACACACACAACAAATCAATAAAAGAAACCCTATGTTTACAGGATTTAATTAACCTTGTCTTTTGTAGCTTAAGAAAGTATATTTATTAATAATACAATTTCACTACAAATAATTGAAGAGTTGCATCCCCTAGACTTTGTAGAAAACAAGAATTCATTGTGTTTTTTTGGTATTTATGTTGTGAATATAGCTGAACTATTGCTGACTGGATGTTAATCAATCAACCAATCAGAATTTCAAGTGCAAGTAATAAATCTTGAGATCATATAAGTAAAATTTTTATAAATTAATATATCTGAAAAACATAAATGTGTAAATTGCACTAACAGCTATGTGTATGGTTGTTATTAGACATTTTGTAAATTTTTTGCTATATACATGTATAAACATATCCATAAACATTTAGTGGTCTACATGGTCTGCTATTGATCATGTGCCTGACAACACTGAAGTGGCCAGTGGTTTCTCACCTTTGCAGGGTGTACTGGACCAATCTTAATTGACAAGGATTGACAGTTTTTCTACAGCACATTGAGGTACTCGGGCTTCCTCCCCAATTCCTATTAGTTCTGTTGGTCTAAAATAAATGACACCTTATAAGGGTTATTGACATTAAATGACTAATGTTTATCATGTTTGGTGTGTAGTTGGCTGTTATTTTGAATATTATACTAAATAACAGAGAAACTGTACTGTGCAAGAATATAATCTGTAAGATAAAAATCTACACACTAGAATAAAATCCATACCTTATATGAGTTAACACTCTAAATAATTTGAATATTTTTTGTTTTTTTGATTGTTTTGTCTATATTATATAGAATAAAAGACAAAATCTGTAATATATAAAAAAACAACATCAGCAAGACAAGATCTGTTAATAAATTGAAAGTCCAAAATTGTAAGTTGCCCTTAAATGACTACATTTCATGACAGTTTTGGCATTTTTAAAAAGTAATATAAAAAAAATGAACTTCTCTTTGTAACCTCAAATTACAAATCACAAAGTATAGAGAAAACACTTTAAAAGCCTCAATTCCTTATTATGATATCATACATATCCAGTATCACAAATATTTATACTTCCAGAGGAGTGAAAGCTACACTATGGGAAGGTGGTGTAAGAGGAACTGGATTCATTCATTCTCCATTACTACAGAAGCAGGGTTATGTTGCTGAACAAATGATTCATGTCTGTGATTGGCTGCCTACTCTGTACAGAGCTGCTGGTGGAGATCCCAATCAGATGGCTGATCTTGATGGAGTTGACCTCTGGGACATGATATCCAGTAATGGAAATAATATAAGAACTGGAATGTTGCATAATATTGACCCATATGGCCCGCAAGGTGCCCTCAGACAGGGAGATTATAAAATAATATATGGAAAAATTAGTAAAGCTTGAAGTGGCTGGTATCCACCGTGGCAGTTAAAAGAAGACAGCAATAAATTGTATCATAATACAATAAATAGCATAGACACAAAAATGAAATACTCATTCAGCAAAAATGCACAAGAATTTTCAATGTTTTCACCTTTAAAAATAGATTGTGGACCAATTCCATCCAATGCTAGCAGTAACTGTGATCCGGAAGCTAAGCCGTGTTTGTACCATATTCCATCAGATCCATGTGAATTTTTTAACATTGCAGATCAATATCCAGACATTGTACAGCAATTAATGGGTATTATGGACCAATACAAATCTACTATGGTACCCCCACTAAATAAACCTCAGGACCCTGCAGGAAACCCCAGAAATAACAAAGGAGCATGGGTTCCATGGATAAAGTGATTTTTTTTCTGTAGTGATAGGAAAAATTTAAAGTGTATCTATTTGATGCCTGATGTATTTTTACTTTGTGATATTCTATTTACTCACTTTGATTCAGCAGCAACACTAAGCCATGTCCAGGCATAATGTTATGTCATTAAAATGATATTCTACACAAGATTAAAAATGGCTTTGAAATTGCATTTCCTGTTTTATTATGCTTTTTTAAAAGATTAATACAACAATTATTATCCCACATAATTTGACAGATTAATAATATGGCTTTGATATTCACTTCCCAAGACAATAGACTAGTGCTGTAATAATCTAATATTTTATATTATGATTTTTTTTTGGTACATTAGTCTGTTGTTATAAAGCTACACAACAAAGTACATATGGTGAGGGATATTTTATTTAAGTAGCACTATACAAATATGATGTTACTTTGTTATATTGTATTTACTCACTTGGATCAGCAGCAGTCCAGACATAATGTTATGTCATTAAAATGGTATTCTACACGAGATTAAAAATGATTTTGATATTTTAAAGGGTCAGGTGAGCTATTGCCATCACTTGGGTCAGTCGGTTGTCCTTGTTGTTGTCATCTGTCGTCGTCATTAACTTTTCTTTAACATCTTCTCCTCCAAAACCACTGTAGAGGTTGCTTTGAAACCTGGCACACATCATCAGTAAAATATCTCTACCAACTTTGCATATATCATGCCTGCAGACTTTCCAACATGGAGTGGTCAAAATACAGCTTTTGGCTTATAGTTAAAAAAGTATAACAGATACAGGAAGTTAGAAGAGACCTTCCTTCTTCAGCATCAAAAGCTCTACAAAAAAGATCTACAAAAATGACTTCAGGGTCAATATTGTCTGATGAACTGTTTAGGAGTTATCTTAAAACGTTTTTTTAATCAATTTTACTTCATATTTAAAAATCTTCTCTGAAACCACAGAAAGGACTGCTGTGCAACTTGGTACACATCATCAGAAAAATGTACTCTATCAAATTTGCACAAACCATGCTGCAGACAAACCTGCATGGCCGCCTCGGCTAAAAATAAAATGGGGTGGTCAAAATAAGTTTTCTGCTTATTCGAGTTATTCCCCTTGAACTTTTAAAAATCCATTTTAATTGATTTAAACAAAATCTTCTCTTAAACCAATGAAAGGACTGCTTGCACAAATCATAAAAAGCTGACCAATCGACATATCTACCTTGGATAGTTTGAGTCTTATAGTTCAAAAGTATAACATACAGGAAATCTGAAGTGAACCTCCTTCCTCAGCATCAAAACGTCTTGAACATTCTTAAATGAGGTGAAGTTGTGTGACGTTGCCTTAGAGGAGTTATTGCCCCTAAATTGTCAAAATTGTCGATTTTTTTGTCATTTTTCCTCAATATCAGGACAAAATGTAATAGCTAAGGAAAAACTATAATTCCATTCAAAGTTATTCAGCTCATCGATATCTGCACAATTATTATTTATGCATATGTGTTGGACAAGGAGTTATTGCCCCTAAAATGTCAAATTAATGATTTTTACAGTGTTGGACAACTTGTTATAGGAAAGAAAAGCTAGATAAAAAGGAAGAATTGTCAGGTTCAGGTGAATGATACAGGCTCATGTTTATGATTCTTTTTTAGATTCATAAAAAACTTACTTATATATTGCCATTCTGTTTTTGTTAAACAATTGTAAACTTGTCTGATGTACAATAATAAAGGGAAGTATACATTAACTCCCATTTATTCCACATAATTTGACATTAATATCAATATGGCTTAAAATTCTATTTGCTAAGACAGTAGACTAGTGCTTTAAATATCTGACAGTATGTTCTGACTATGTTTGATACATTAGTCTGCATTTTGTTAACCACAAGGGCATATGGTGAGGGATATTTGATTTAAGTAGCACTGTATAAAAAGAATGTTTTTAGGCCTTTAGGTAAGTAATGGTATCTAGTGAGAGATACTGTGTTAAAAGGGATTAGTGTAAATATTAGTTGTTTTAATTTTCTTCATCTCGCTTTCAAAACCCATTAAGCTGTTTTGACGTAAAGTCATTGGATGTTTAGCTCATTTGACCAAAGGGTCATGAACTATTCTCATCACTTGGTGTCCTTTGTCGTTTTCAGCGTTGGCTGTAAACATTTCACATTTCAATCTTCTCAAAAATCAAATCTTTTGTCCAATTAGAACCAAACTTGATATTTTAATTGGGTGGTTCTAAATTAAGTTTGTTCTGCAGATCAAGCAAACATCATGGCTGCCACAGCCATTAATGTATTCTGATTGGCTGAATTGTAAAAATCTTCTCACAAACCCCTTGGCTAATTGATTTTAAATATTGCATAGAACTATCAGAAACTGTTCGACACAATTAAACCAAATTATGCAGAAATGAAGCCAAGATAGTTATTCAATAATTTTAGGGTTTTTTTCAGATTGGAAATAAATGACAGGGCTGCTAATGCGTTCTGATTGGCCAAAATATTAAGTTTCCTGACAAACTGCTTTGAAGAAGAAATTGTGATAAATTTATTATTTTTTGTCGATCCGAAACTCATCAACCGTGTAACATAGGAATCTATGGGAACTTCTTCTCTGAAACGGGGCCTCGGTGGCCGAGTGGTTTAGTAGTTCGTCTACTATTGATCACGTGGTCTGTCAACACTGAGGTTGTGGGTTCAAGTCTCACTGCGGGCAGGGTGTACTCGACTCCAATCTTAATTGACAAGGATTGCCGTTTTCCTACCGCAGGCCGGGAGTTTTCTCCGGCTTCCTCTCCCTGGACGCCACGATATAGGTGAAAAATTGCTGAAAGTGGAGTTAAACACAAATCAAACAAACAAACAATCTTCTCTGAAACTATTCCACACTTAAACCAAATTATGCAGAAATGAAACTAACATAGTTATCTTATTATTTAGAGTTTTTTTGAGTCGATTGGAATTTTCAACGTGGCTGCCAGGGCTATTAATGCGTTCGGTAGGCTTACATTTCAAAATTCTTTTTCCGACAAACCGCTTGGCAAATTGATTTTAAAACTTCAAAAAGGGTATTTAGATAGTCCTCTATAAAAATTTGACTCTTGGGGGTCGATTTGAAATCCAACATGTTCTTGTAATATTGCCGTGGTGAAGGCTGTGAATAGACACTGTAGATAATAATCACTGAATTTACTTTAAGGTACAGTATGGTCTTGCGTGGGAACCCAATCATCTCTAAGAACCAATTGTCGTTACTTTTTATCCCTTGCAGTTTTGCGATAGAATATTGGTTATTATTATTATATGTGCATTGACCGTACATAGTTCTCCAGACAGTGGAGGATCTATACAGTTAGTTACAGTTACATCGCAGCCACTATGGAACATAGCTCAAAATAGAACAGTATGGGGAAAATTATAATGGCTTATTCTCAAAAAACGCTCCACCCATTAAAACTAAGTTATGTATGGATTTAGCCGGGATATTTCTTATTTTATTTTGAGTTTTTCGAACTGGCTTGAAATTTAACAGGGCTGCTTGGGCTGATAATGCGTTTTGATTTGCTGAAATTAAAAAAATTCAAACCATCCACAAAGCAAAAACAATGTTATTTTTATAGAAATGTACCTCAGACTGTCCTCTACAAAGTTTAAGTGCTTTGTGTGTATCCTAATTTAAAAATGTCAGACATGGTTGAACATTTCTTAAAATAGAACCCGTTTAGGAAAGCATACAGACAGGCTTCTCAGTAACTGTCATACACACTAAAACCAAATAATGCAGAACTGCATAGCCCTATTGCTGTTCACTGGAGATTCAACATGACAACAAACATGACATCTCAGAAACCGTCTCGCTTTAGTATTTCTTTTAATTGCAAGAAGTTTTGAGTTAATTCTAAAATATTCCGTTAAATTGCAAGTATTGCTTTAAATCGCAATCATCCTTGCGTTTAATTGCAATACTTTGCGGTTAAACGCATTTTGTTTTTAAATGTTATTCTAATTTTCTAATAAATATTGTTCGTTTTAACGATTAAAACACGATAATAATTCATAGTGTTTATTTGTCCATATGACGTGCGCTAAAGATTTTATCTGATTGTATAGTACCTCCGGATCATCAGATAATATATTCTTTAACACAATGCAGTGAATATAAATTGTTTTTAACTCTTTAAAGGTCAATGCAGATCGTACCTGTATAATTGTGCGTACTGACAAAAATTTAGGTAGCTTGACAAGATAACACTGATGTCTCTTTAGAATTGATTTATATTAAATAGATCAAATTTATTTAGTTGGACACTATACAAAGGATTTGTGTTCTTTCTTATATATTAACTAGACCGAAGTTCTTGATATTCAGAAGTGTGACTTATAAACTGCTCTATGTTAAAATTTCCACATGTTCTTATTTCAATCTGTAATTGAAAGAAGGTTCCATCCGATTTTTCTTGTTCATCCAATACATAAAACAAAAAGGTGGAATGCATTTTAACATATCTGGGAATAATTCTATGTATTGAACTTAAACATTTCTCATATATTTGTGACGATAAAATTAACTTCAATTCGAAATGATTCTTTTGGTGTACTTTTTATATAGATTGGTCCTCTACACAATACTATATAAAAGAATTAATATTCACAGAATATCGTAAATGAGCTTCGGGTTTAAAGGATTTGTGCCATGCACATAGAATAATTTATTTTTTAATCAAATCGGTACATGTTACTTATAACAATGCAAGGATGAAATTGAAAAAGTTTATATACTTAATCGAAACATTTAACAAATTAAAAAATGCAAACAATAAAATTTATGTAGATTGTTGACATTTTTCTGCTTCAGAAATAGGAGGTCAAATAGTATTTATTTAAAAGAATTTTCTAACCTCGCACAAATTTAATATTTTCTAATAATGTACTTAAAATGATACATTTCTACTCACATCAACTTCATTTAAATTTAAATTTCGTCGTTCTACTCCAGTCATTTCAGTAAATCAATAGAATTACTGAATACGATAAGATAAGATAAAGATAAAGATATTTTTATTTCCTAATCATAGGGCTCATAACTAGCATGTAATCACATAAAAGTAAAAAAATAAAAAAGCCTTTCTCTCCCACTCGCATACACACATTAGATAGCATGGCGAGAAACAATTGCAAGTTTCATACAAAAAAGAAGAAAATAAATTCAAGTTATCACAAAAACTACTTATTTTAGAAAACTATGTGTAAAACAATAATACAAGGTATATGTCAAGACCTGACTTTGACAAACATTTACACCACGAAACAAAACCAAAAAAAAAAAAAATGAAATCAAATACACACCGTTGGTGCTTGGGACGAATATGCAGTATCTGTCTCTAATTAGACACCATTCATTTTACTCGTTGTCAGACTCGAGTTTCTTCTGTTGCTGTTGCGCTGAAACCCAATAAATATTAAAAATGCAAACAGTAAAGATGCTGAAGAGATTTTGTCATCAAAGTTCAAAAACATTGTGCCAAAATCTGGCTAAGGCCATCTACACCTTGCGTATAGAAAAACTTTAGAATTTAAAGTTCTGGGTAAGGTAGAATCAAGGAAGAGGAAAGACTACCTATGACTAAACAAAAAACGTCTGATCTTGTTTGAGAGATGAGTTTCTCATAACTGTCAATTTTGTCATTATAACGACCATTAAACTTCTGTATGATATCATTAACGTAGGCACAATAAACCCTGTTTGCGTGGCTAAGTAGTAATAACAGTGTACGGTCTTGAAAATCTGAATATAGATATCAAGATCTAGCAGAAATTATAGGTAAAAACCTAAACATCATACACCGGATCTAGTGGAGTGTTGCTATCGATGCACAGGACATAGACAATTGGGGTCATAGAGTCTAGTATGCAACTGAAAAGTTGTACAATACTATAACGACAGTGCTAACGTGTTATAGATTTTTATTCCCTTTCCGCCCAGGGAAATTAACAGTATAAAATGCGCCTGTTTCATTTTGTTTGGTTTTGGAGAAGCAGAAACTTGGGTTGACACACGGGGGTGGGGGAAGGATTAACTTGGTATATATTGGGTAATACGGATGTGCGGCCCGAATTTTTTGACCTCTCCAAAATATATGAATAGGTAGCTTTTTCATTGAAAAGTTTATATTTGTAAATTATCTAAATATATCCATGCCTCAATTCTCATCTTAACTAAGCATGCTAAGCTTATGTAAAGCACAGTGAATTTACAAACAAAGTGTTCCATTAACATCACTTGATCATTTTGATAGTGAATGGACTATTTTACCAATGGGGATATGCTTTAATAAAATATATGAATAGGTATGATTTAGTCATTCAATATATGATTAGGTCTCGTTTTATAACGTCCGAAATATATGAATAGGGTGGGTTTTCAAATCTCCGTCCGCAGACCTGTACCTAAAAGTATCCTTAGTTACCCCAACGTGGGTTGACAAGCACTGATATGACGTCTTGCAACCGTGTTAATAGTTAACATGTTTTTTGCATCATGGCATCTGTCTATAGACACATACAACAAAATAACTTAGAAGACACCAGTCAAGTGATGCATTAGACGATACTACCGTTGTTTTCATGTAATACATAATGTATATCGCTCAAATATATTTAGACATTCTGTTTTTAATTGAAATGTTAAATATTGATTTCACTGGTCGACTCACGGTTTACGTGTATAAATCCGTTTGATGAAGTCATGTATGTGAATTCCTACACAGGCGAAATAATTTCTTCATTGTCTAAATATTTTTATGGTCGAAATCCTTTGTATATTTGATTGGAAGTACAAGTGTTTAGTCATTTTCAAATGGAGTTTTATATAAACCCTTTCAAATAATTTTCGTTTTGCTATAATGGAAGTTAAACACCAATTAATCAATTAAACACAATTGATATCCATGTAGTTTTTCTGCAATGATCTGTATTGCTATGATTAATATTAATAGCAAACAAAATGCTTAAAAACTACAACCTGTCACCATTAAATTAAAAATAAAACAGATGTGGCAAAACTATATAAGAAGACCATCATAAATGATGCTTTTTCTGCATTTCATAACCTATTCCGTGAAATCCGTTTTTGTAATTAACATGAATGCCAGTGCGTAATGTGTGACTTATAAAAGTTGATATTCCAACATGTTTACCGTTCTGACTACCAGTAGCTTTTTTTAATAGATTGTCTTTTAATAAACTCCATCGAACAATATTTCAAGACGATAACAATTTAAACACAATCAATTAGGGCAAGGATGAACAAAAGGTAACACAGTTTGTACTGCCCCTGTACAAGTATGGCGTATTTCGGTATGGGACGGACAATTGATTCTTTTGAAGTGGAAAATAATTGTCAGATTTTTAATGAAAACTGGGGTCTTTATCGTATTTCAATAAACAACATTCATATTCAGTCTAAATGGAGTTCCTGCATGTATACCACACATGTATGAAAAAACGCGAAGTTTATTATCACTAATATATAACAGTACCTGTACTAATATATAACAGTACCTGTAAACGTTTACTTATCCTTCAACAGAAAATCACGTTTATTTTGTTATTTTAAAAGTTCATACACTTCTTTACTTTTGAATGTTTCTAATGTATCAAAAGATGCATTGACTGATCGTTTATGTCGTGTCTTGCAGATAACACGGGAATAATTTGTATTTGTTACATAGTTCTGATCCATCTGTCTCGTGGAGTTAGTCAAAGGGTATGGCTGCGTACTAGAAGCAATTATCTTCTTTTGCTTTCTTCTAATTTATATGTATAGCATGGACAAAAACCTTAAACCTGTTGTGTAAAGATCATAAAACAGGTTTGACGTCGACAGGTTTAATGACTGTTACTAGCCTGTGTATGCATTTATCTAGTGCCAATGTATTTATATTGAATTAAATATTTTCCTGTTCCTTTCTGAAATTGTTATTTCTGGAAACAATCAAAGACCTACACATTAAGGAAATTAACAATTAACTTTTTAGTCTGTATAATATAAAATATAGACAAATGAATTTATAAACAATTGATGATCATAGGGAAATATTCTATTTTGAATATTTTGAATGGCTATTATATGTTATTGTTTAGCAATTTATAACTATTAAAACAATTATATTTATGTTGATTATTCGGCTTAAATAATGGATTGTTATTTGTTTTATTGTTTCTTTGTTATGATTCAATACTGTAAGTTTTACTACAATTTACTAACAAGGTGATATTGCAGAACTTATTTAATAAAAAAATTAGATTTGTATTAAAACTATATAAGTATTTTAAATAATGCAGCAAATGTAATTTAAATGTGTTCAACAGAATGGTAGGTACTGAGATTTTAAAATAACGTTTAGTACAAAAACAAGTTTACTATGAAAAAATCAACGGGAAATAGAATGGACAAACACAATTTTAACTACAACTAAAAATAGCAAAAAACATTGGTAGATTTAGCGAATTTAGCATTTATGGTCCAATGTGTTTCCAAAAAAGGGTCTTTATAGAGCAAAAAGAACGAAACTCTCCAAACACGTTACCCTGTATGAAAAGCGGTCAGGATTTCCGTGTTATAACCTGACAACGAGAGGTCAGGTCGACCACCATTATGTGGGTAATTGGGTGAACCCAGCAATGAAAACTCTCAGGTCCCAAGAACGGATTTTTGAAGTCACGAAACTTAAAGTAGAACACAATTAAATGTATGACTAGTTCGTAGAGATGCAAATATCTATATATTCTAGATTTAGTTCAATCAATTGTGCTATGATTTCTAGAGTTTTAACCAATTTTGAATAATTTTCTTTCAAAAGATGTTGCTATTAAACAGGTTTCGCAGCAGATGTTACCCTTATTGCAAACAACTATATGCAGAAAGGCGAGAGTTTGAAACTGAATTGTTCCGCAGAAGTGGTTCCAGAAGGACATACAGCTGAATTTCTTGTCAACAACAAGACGGTCACGAACATTCGGCAAAACGAAGGAACATGCTTTAACACTATAACAGGTCTTATTTGTAAAACAACATCATGTGCATGTGGGAGTGATCTGAAATCTTACAGTATGTTCTACCAATCTGATCATACAACCGGAAATATCACAATAATGTGCAAAATGAAGTTTTCAGACAAAAAAGTAGTCAGTTCCAATACTGTAGATTCTCTTGTTGTTGGTAAGTATCTCATATTTATATTTCAAAAGAATGTCATTTGTGCTGAAGAAAACAATTCAGTGGTAAAACAAGACAGGACAAAACTTTAAATATGCATTTAACGTTCTTAAAATAAGCGATATTTCACTAAAATAACTCTCTGAAAATTAGTATCTTAGCACATAATTGACAAGACCAAAACTGGCATGCATAAATTTAATATAGCAAACAAGAATACGAGCAGTGAGTTTAAGAATATTTGGTAACAGACGCAATAAATTAATGCCTAAAACCTTAATATTAACGTAGCTGAGAAGGTTTTTCTGTTCTCATGATGTAGATGTCCTTCGCAATATATGCCCCATAAGAAATTACTGTAGTAATATTATTCGGGAAATTGAAGTAATCTCACTTTTATTTTAACAGACTGACATTTCCGATATTAAGATAAAGACCTCAATAAGAAGCAGACTTTGAAGTGTTTGTTGTGTTTTTAAGCTTGCTAGAATAAATAAGAAAAAGGTCAAAAACGCCAATTGTTTAACGAACGGTCTTCCTTAAAACAATATTAAATGAATACAGTACGACTTAAGTACTTTATATCACAAGGAACATTTTAGTCGTAGAAAAACTTAAGTTAAGATGTTTTATAATAATAACTTTGAAATTTTAATTTTTAAAACTATTTCACATTTTAGATATTGCAACGCCTGTTGTGTACATACTAGAGAAGTTTCCCCTGGTATCAGAATCCTTTGTACATATAGTATGCGTAACTGAACAAAGGAAAAGACAGGTCTACTTTTCATGGGAATGTGGGTATAGACTTCAGAATCACAAAGAGGAAAGTAATGATACGTCGATATGGTCCATACTAGAGTTAAAAGTGGACTCGAAATATGATGGAAGACAGTGTATCTGCAATTTATTACTGGCAGACTTTAACTTTTCCTTAAGTGGCGTGGTCACTCTTAAAATTATTAGTAAGCATAACCTTATATATGTTGAATGATTTTTTACTGGATTATTGTTTACATAAACGTTTTACGATATTTACCAGATTTGTGTTAAGTCTAGTTTATTTACTATGTGCTTTTTGGCTGTGTTTATAAGTTGTAAGATAATCAGATAAATAAAAGGACGACTACAGTAAGGTAATGAAATATATATATAACTGAAACATCAGGCGTTATGCAGTATATCAGTTAACTTAATAAATGAGAAGGTGTTTATATAGTTCGTTCCTTCCGCACTGTTTTGATAAACAAGGTGAGAAAACTCATATAGTTGGCACACTGTTACGGATTTAGATTTAATATAAGTTGTTTAAACACGTCTTTTTAAAAATTATATTGAAGGTGTACCAATCTTGTCATTAAGTAAAGAAATCCATTGCAACACATCAAAGACGATAACCCTGGTGTGCACTGTTAGAGGAGAATTGTTTAATTTTGGGTTCTCACCTTGGATTCACACTGTGAACGGTACATACATTCGATCGCTGAATGGCCATGGTGAAATGTACGCATCTGTCTTGATAATAAGCTATTGTACATTTGAAGACGCAGGGGAGTACATGTGCTCAGTTTGGAGCAAGCATCTCAATGGAACAATGTCTGTCAATGAATCTACTATTTTGCAAGTTTATGGTAGGTAGTCTTCTGTGTTATCTTGGTCGTTATTATATTAAACCCCCGCTTGACAGATTCGGGGGTATACAGTGCTCCTCATATTTGTCCGCCCGTCTACATTTGGTTTCCGGTTGGTAATTCAAGAAAGCTTGCATAAGATTTGATTAAAATTTTGGGATATTGTTACATATAAGATTGGTAAGAAGCCATTCGATTTTCGGGGGAATTAGTCTAATTTCAAGGTCACAATCCACAAAAACTTTAGATTGTTTACAAAAAAATATTTCAAGACAATAACTAGGAAAGTTTGCATTTGATTTCCATCAAACTTTGGAATATTGTTTTTATATTAGATGGACCAGAAGTCTATCGATTTGGGGATATCCATAAAATTTTAAGGTCCAGTCCACATAAACGTTAGAAATTTTTACCAAAAGATGTTTCTGGACAATGACGCAAAAATATTAATGAAACTTTAGGGTATAGTTTCATATTAGGTGGATCAGAAGCCTAGTGATTTGGTGGAAAATCTATTTAAAGGTCACAGTTGCCAAAAAATGTTAGACTTTTTTACAAAAAAAAGTTTTGTACAATAACTTAAAAAGTGAGAATTTGATTTATTTCAGTGAAACTTTAGGATATTATTACATATCAGGTGGCTAAGAAGCCTATTGATACTGAAAATTAGAAATTTTCCAAAAAAACCAAACGTTTCTGCAAAATTTAAGAAGATAATTAGTGATCACTAGATCAACTTTGTCTAGTTGAACTGTAGTTGCCTCAAATATTGCACAAATTATAAAATTATACTCACCCAAAAAAAGAAACGCAACAAAATTTTTATTTTTTTTTCTTAAATATAAATTGGCTGAGAAAATAAATATTGGCAGTTACATTTAAACCTCATATGACATTTTACCTAGGACTGCATTTAAATTTAATCAAGCTTGAAAACCTGGTACCCACGTTTTGAAACATGTCATGTACAGAGGCTTGACAAAAATTTGTTTTGCACGTGCAATTCATGGGTGATTTGTTAGCGGTATTGTAGGTATAAAAACTCAGTAGTTCTTTTCTCTAACGCAGTAGTTTGACATCAGACGAGAAAACGCTATGCCGACGTTATACGCTAATGCTATTGGTCGACTTCTGTCCGGTGAAACACAGACTGAAGCTGAAGTTGGGACACTTTAATGTTCACCTCAGCACGATTTCTCGTCTGTGGAAGCAGTACCAGCAGCTTGACACTACAGAAGAAAGAACTGACACAGGGTGCCCACGCATCACTACTAAAGCCGGGATCGGTACACCAATCTCCTCCTTAAACTCCACAGGATTGTGCAACGTCAACCACCGCCTCAAACACTGCAGGAATTACAGCATGCACTTCAGGTTGAAATGCCAAAGAGTTCCTTGAACTCGAGTACAGCGATTAATTTAGTCTACGACCAGGTGTATAAGATCTGTTCTGCAGGCAAACGGAGGCCATAAAAGATATTGAAGTTGTTCTCCCAAATATTTCATCCCGATTGCCAAAATTAACATTTTTGGTAAAAGTGACCCTTTGACAACATTTGTGTCAAATGCTAGTGTTCTGTATGTTGCATAAAACCTTGTTGCATTTTTGATTTTTATTTCTGTTGTAATTATTAATTGAAATTCATGAAGTAAAACATTTCTTTTGTTCTGTCTCTTTTTTGAGAGAGTATACATAAATAGACTATGATGTTATTTATAATGAGTAATAATAAAAAACCTCAAATTCCTAAGAGCAAAAAAAAAATTAAAAAAAACTAAGAACGCTAGCGGTACTTGATGAACGAAACGAAATACTAACATAATACAGTTTATGTGTGTTCTCTTATCGAATATACTTAGGTTGACAAAATATTTATATTTATTCAGGACCACCAATCATAAGAAGTAAAACAAGTGGAAAGACTACGTCTGGATTACGTCTTCTGTTACTTGTGTACTCTCCGTTAACAGTCACTTCCGTACAATGCTACTGCAGCCAAGTACGGCTTCAAAATGTAACTGGAAGGACGGACTTGGAACACGCGCCCATGAAAATGGATTTTTATGGTAAATCTGTCACAGTTTTAGGCTTTAGAATTAACATTGTCATCCAAGACTTGGTCTGCAGTAGAGATCGGTACAGCGTCTGTATTAGCAACGGGTTTACAGTATGTGAAAAGTTTTACACAGGTATTATTTACTGATTAGTTTATATATATGTATTCAAGGTTTTCATCAAGTTCTATGTTAATGAACGAGTTTCTAAGGATTGATATCGTCAGGGAAGTAATTTGTCTGTATAATGTATGTTACGCAAGCATAGAAAGTGACTTTTTAAACATAATTAGGGTCTTTGTAAATGTTTTTTCTATAACGAAGGTAAATTATGTATTACATAAATATTCTAATATGACGTCTAATAGTGCGCAAGATGCGTAAGACACTTTGAGTCCACACCTGTGTTAAAATGCGTATATCTTACCAACATCAACGATTAACGAGTCAGTAATACTCTATATGGCGACCGTCATATTAGATTGTTAGCATATTTGAACGACATTACAATAAACTTTGTGTCCTAAATGGCCATCAAGTCCTGCACTTATAGGTAAAGTTAAAATATATGTCCTATTAGAATCAAAATAATTCGTTGGGGCACGAATATAAACTGATTTTACCACGGGTATGCCTTTATGACAACATTTTACCCCTCGCTACTGCTCGGGTAAAATATTTTGCTAATTAAAATCAGTAAAGTATATATGTGTTTCATTAAAGTTCTTGTAACCGAGTCAAAATATGTTCAAAGAAAACTACATAATCATGTGATCGCATCTCCCCAAATAGCTTCTTTTTTTAATCTGATATTTTCGTATTCTACGATCACATGGTATAATTAAATTTCAATGATATATAAAGTTAATTACTTTATTTTTACTATTTTTCAAATGATAAATTAGATTCCAGTGTGTTTTGGATAATATTAGGAGTAGTGGTGACAATCGTTTTTACTGGGATAGCGACCGCGACGGTTATATTTGTAAAAAGACGACGAGGTAAATACTAATAGTACGTTTTTTTGTGTAGAATTTTGTTGCAGTAAACAAATTGAATTGATCTGCACAAGACCATAACAAAATAGCTTTCAGTGTGATAACACATGATGAATGAAAACTGTATTTATTGGACTTTTTTAATCAGACAGAAGAAAATATATCTCAGTAACTTATAACTTACCAACATGTGTCTCTTTTAGAATCGCACGTGAAAAGCAATAGTCGGACAGTAGCTGTCAACAGTTTATCTGAAAACCAGTACGTATAACTAATATTATGTGAAAATTGCGATTGTGGGATATGTGAAAAAACACAATTAATTTATTGGATGTGTACGGTCCTGTTGGGCGACAACGACACACACTGCGCACATAAAATATCTCGAGCAAGCTTTTTTAAGACTGACTGTAGCTGGTCGACTGCGGGGCTGTTTTTCTATAAATGTTTTTGCTTCTTTCCGCGTGGAAATGCACATTTTCTTATTTTGTGACCATTCATTCAGTACATTTTGTAAAAAAGACTATTTATAATATTTTTGAATTTGTTTAATTGTGTCAATGTCATCACCACAGATTGTTTTGTTTGTTTGTTTGAATGTTGTTAAACGCCGATTTTAGCGACTTGTCAGCTGCATCGTGACGTCAAGTACCTAGAGAAAACTCCCGACCTTCAGTAGGAAAACTGGCAATCTTTGTCATTTAAGATTCGAGTAAACCCTGCCCGCAGTGAGACTCGAACCAACGATCTCAGTGTTGACAGACCACGTGATAGACAAACTATCTTAACCACTCGGCCACAGAGGCCCCTAATCAAACATAGAAGGAATGCGGCTATGCCGTCAGCAAAATTATCAAGAACAAGTAACAAACATTGGCATCTGCTCCTAGCTCAGTTCGCACAATTGAAACCCTATATTGATGATTTGATAAGAGAGTTCAATTGATTGATTGATGATTGTGTTACGTTCACACGGCAGTATTTCAGCAATATTCAGGCCAGGACGAGAACAAGTCAACAAAACATCAAACAATTCAGGAAAGGTGGACCAAAAGGCAAAATTTTGAATGCTACTGGAAAGCATGGATTATGAATAGTGGCGAAAAACTTGTTTTTCGTAGCGGCTACAACAAGCCTACTCGTATCGACATCTACAAAAGGGTCTTTAGCGTGCAAGGACCGTGGCACTCTCCAAACATGTTACCCACTGTGGTACGCGGTCAGACTTTTCATATCATGACCTGACGGGAGTATTCTAGATTAGAGTGATACGTTTATTTGTAGATATTTATCAGCACAACCGTATGAATCTGATATTCACCACTATGACAGCAGCCGCCCGTATGTCAGTTTAGCACCATACCAAACAACTAGGCTATACACAGAACCGTCAATTAACTACTTAGAAGTTCTGCAAGACTCTGACAATGTCAGCACTCAAAGTGGCAGATACGAAAAAGTAGATTAGAAGACTTAGAAGCGAACGATTTGTAGTCATATATATATTTTGGTGTTACCACATACATGTATTTATGTGTTATGTGTCAATTCCTTGAATAAAATATGAATATAGGCACAGCCTTAACAAGAGCATCGCATCTTATATAAAAATGGGTATGCATTTTAATCTAAATTGAAATAAAAATCTGGTCTCATTTAAATATGAGTCATGTTTATAATATAATAAAGTGTAATTTTAATAATGACATTGTGTTTTCTTCTTCACTATGTTATCATTTTGTGTATTTAAATATGACCTTCTTTTAAGTATACTGAATATAAATATGGGCTATGAAAATTGCTCATTTGATATAAATATGGGTAATGAAAATTGAAATTTTATATAAATATAGGTCATGAAAATTGAAAATTTAATATCGGTATTGAATTCAAATCAAAAATTGCACATCCCCACCCGAAAAATTACCATGTTACCCCCTCCTCCCCCCCCGTGATTTTATGGTTCATGACGTTACGTAAGAGCACCCTAACATTGTCTGCATTCTATTGGTGACGTGACGTCTTTCTTAAATGTGTTGGTGACGTCACAAAAATGCCTAAAAGAACTGCGTGTCTGAGATTGCAAAAAATTTGTCTGACATTTTTGTTTTTATTTAAAATTCAAACACTTCAATTTTACCGATGTCAAAATTATTTTTGTCCACTTTGAAATTAATTTTGGTGCTCGCCTACAATATTTTCATAGCTCAGCTACCATCTGAAATGGGGTTGTACATATGGTCACGTGACTTTGTTATTTGTCGGTGTCCCCTCGAGAAAACTGTGAAATTTAAAGAAATAATGAAAGTCATATCAATTAAGCTATTCCGGAATCGTCGACGGTAATCGTTGCGTAGTTCCTTTAAACTACCTCATGTTATTATAAACCACAACATTTGTATCCGTCTGTCTAAGCAGTTTCTTTATATCTATTAATATGCTTTTACCTCAACTACCACCGACCGTTCTTTTAGCATAGTGCGTTTACAAGTATGAAACATACCTTTGGCCAACCATGATCAAAGACGGCCTATGAAGTATCGCACGTTGTTGGGGACTTTTGGAGACCTTAAAAGAATGAAGAAAGATTGTCCAAGAATTTTTAGAGTACAACTAACATTGTTGACAGATTTACACAGGTTTTTCCATGTCTAGTCGTTTTTGTTACCGCCACATTAAAAAAAAAAACGTTTTCATTTGACGTCGGCGAAGTTATATCAAAAATAGTTGAATGAACATATAATTCTTATCTTAGATTCGTTTACGTTTATAGTCATTTTTGATTGGTCAAAAGGCCATAAACCAGTACTTCCCAGATCCGTTCATACTTTCATGAACGACTTTTGGGGAACTACTTTTTTTTGCTAAAAGTAAACAAATATGGCGGCCATGTGTCGTGTATGCTTCAGACAATAAATTAAGCCAGTACACTTGAATTTTGGCGATTCAAATATCTTGAGCGATGTATTGCTTAAACGGAAAGCTATTTAATTGAACCAGCTGCAAACATTTGTTTTATAGACAAATACATACAAGAAAATATTTTAACAGTACACTTCGTTTTGGATTCATTGTACACATTGCTTAATGACGGAAATAGCAGAATTCGAATGTGGATGAAATGCGAGTGTGAAGGCATGTATAAACGATACTTTGAAATTGCGTTTCTTGTAATTTCAATTATGAATCATTTCAAATACACACAATAGCCGTAACGGTAAAATTACCTTTGTTCGCGGTCACAACAAATCAACAAAATAGCAAGATGCACGAATTTGTTACCAACTCCATGTCTCTGCACGCTCTAGCAATTTTCACTGATAAATCCATTGAACAAACGACAACTATTGTTTTTCCTCTTCGTATTTAAGAAAGAACGTCTAGCTAGGTTTCCGTTCCGTTTGAACAGATATGACGTCACATATGACGTTAATATAAACCGCGGGTACAATGACGAACATTAGTATACGGAATATTGTTTTTTGTTGAGTCTTCTTTTGTTTTTATTAATAATCTTCTCGGCAAATCGTAAATTGTATCTGTTGTCAATGCCAATTATTCACTTCAAACCGACCACGTCTTCGTCTTCAGTTCGTTGTATATATTCCTACGCGTCACACACTTATAATACAATTTTATTTTGGGACAAGAATGTTAAATATATAAAAACAATTTTGGAAGAATTATAAGGATTAAACGCTTATTTTCAGTAATTCATCGATGTATGAACGAGGTCGACTCACTCACAAACTTATCATAAAACGGCCTTCGGCCGTTTATTTGTTTGTGAGTGAGTCGACCTCGTTCATACATCGATGAATTACTGAAAAGAAGCGTTTAATCCTAAAATAAAACATATCCGTTAAGGTAAATATTAATTCGCAAAACGTTGTATATGTAAGATATTAGATATGATGTGTGCATAAAATGGTTAATTATTGTGCATATATAGACGCACAAATCTAGAGACACTGATTCTTTTTTAACTTGCGCTGGCTCATAAAACATAATGGTGTTACGTTTAGAGGCACTAATAACGTATCTTCTTTAGGCCTTTCTGCATGTTTACAGAGTAATCGGGTCATTTGCTTAGTGTGGATATTTGGACTGAATAGAGACTCCATATTACAGCTATATCATGCGTCCAGTGTTTATTGGAAGGCGAAGTACCCGGAGACAAGCCCCACCTTCGGTAGGAAAACTGGCAATCCTTATCGATTAAGATTAGAGTCAAGTGCACCTTGCCCGCAGCGAGACTCGAACCCGTAACCTAAGTGTTGAAAGACCACGTGATCAATAGTAGACTAACTACCTTAACCATTCGGCCAGAAAAAATTGATTTTTGCATATGTTCCTTCAAACTCTTAACCACAAATCAAATATTAAGACGGTCTGTATTTTTACCGTCGATATGCATTCTTGACACCATCGAAATCTCGTAGTATGCGTCAAAACGTTTGGTATTGCTGTAATAGCACCAATAACAGGGGCGGATACAGGATTTTCGAAAGGGGGCGTAAAAAGGGGGATATCGGAAAAGGAGGGCCACGAAGTGGTCCTCCCGCGACTCGCAGAGGCGCATTTACAGCAAGGGGTCTCTCGAAAAAATGGTGCAAAATCCTGCATTGTCGCAATTTCCAAGCATCAAATTGAACTTATTTGACATAAGGTTTTTATAGTGTTCAGTAACCTTTATTTGGTACAGTATACAACAAAGATATCATAACAAACGAATTAGTACCGATTATGCATTAATTTATGGCGAGGACGATCACGGATAACATTGTTGCCTTTGGCGCTGGTTGTAAGCCTCCCTGTTCTCTTTTTTTCCTTTCCTTTTTTAACGGGGGTGGGGGGGGGGGGGTTCGCCTTACGCCCATTCGATCCGTTACTGAATATTAATACTACGTGTATTCCTACGCCTAAGCTTACTCTAGTTAACTTGTATGCAAAAACACATGTACATGGCTTTGAAAATGTAGTTTGATAGAAAAACAAGTGTTCAAAACGAAGAGCATCCTATTTTGGACCAGATCTAATTATTTTGATTTGCGAGAAATTGATTGATAACTATTGTGAAAGTTCTTTATTTAAAAGAGGACCCACAGAGGGGCCATCTTGTCAGAAATTCTGCCCAACAATAAATGATATAGATGCATGTAATGTATTTCTTATCACTGTTCAAGGAAATTTATGCATGCTATCTTCTTTGAGAATTCATTTTGTCATTCACCAAACAAGATAATATAGATTATCAAGCTATATGTTTCATCTTTGGAAAGCCACCATAGATCCGCCATAAAGTTGGTTGATTTTTGCATAAATTCAACCTTAATAAATAACGTCCCGAGATTTTTTTTGTGCCGATGATTTTATTGACACCAAAAAAAGAATCTGGGTGTTGTTTTTGTTGTTGGTATTATATGTAATTACTGTTCGCTTACGAAACCACATCGGAGCGGAGTATTTTTCCTAATGCTGCATATGATTACTAAGACGCGTATCTAAAATTCACTTAGTTTTCTATTTTAACAGAAGACGATACAAATTCCTCACGGTAATGTTTGGTAGGGATTCTTTCTAAAATAATTTACTCCATGCTTGATTTAAACTAACCAAGTGGTTTTAGTGAAGAGTAAAATGTATAATAAGCTCACGTATGAAAGAGATTACATCAGCACATCTTAACGTTTAATTGGATGAGCCAAACAAGTACCGTAGACTACAGTCCGATGATACACTCAAGAAATTAAAACACAAAAACAAACAAAAAACAACAACAACAAAAATAAAAAAAATAAAAACAAAGGCGACGAAGGAGTTAGGTCCCAAATATGAAAAACGTTTGTCCTTGTTCTTTCCTTTGCATGGTTTAGAACAACTCAAGTATAAACCCTTTCTCTCCTTTCAATACTTGATATGTTTGCTAACAATTTTGCAAAAGGAGATAATTCAAGAGATAAAATGTATACAGATTCTACAGTAAAACTTTACATGGTCTATAATTTTGGCAAGGTTTTGATGACCAGAAACCATACATATAAATATTATAAATTTTTGGTGTATACTCTATTCTTTATTGCCGAAAGCACAGAGGGGGGAGGGTATAAACTTGGTATATATAGGGTAAAACGGGTGTGCGGAGCGAAAAGGGTCACCTATTTAGCTCTCCAAAATATATGAAAAGGTAGCTTTTTTCATTGAAAAATATATCATTGGGTAGTTGTAAATTATATAAATATATATCCAGGCCTCAGCTTTCATCTTAAGCCCATGTAAACCACAGTCATTTTGCAGAGTGTTCCACTAATATCACTTGATCATTTTTGTAGTGAATCGACCATTTTGTCACGGGGATGTACAACAATAACATATATGAATAGGTCTGATTTAAAACTCAATATAAGATTAGGTCTCGTTTTAAAACGTCCGAAATATATGAATATATATGAATAGGGTGGGTTTTCCGTCCGCAGACCTGTGCCTAAAAGTATCCCTAGATTACCCCCCCCCTAAAAAAACAAAAAACAAAAAAACAAAAACAAAAAAAAAATACAAAAAAAAACAAAAAAAACAAAAACAAAATAAAAAACACAAACAAAAGACAAAAAACCATGGCAATGAAGCATTTTCTCATCTTTATGAATCATCACATATGCAGCAGTTTTCACGAAAAATGAATATATGTACCTATCATAAAAATGTTTCATCCTAAAAATGCCTTAATTAACAGCAATATAAACACGTCTATAATTTTGAACACTGGAATTTGATCGCAAGTCCTATTTTTTTAAAAACTGGCTGTATATCCTATGCAATAACATATTCTCATGTGCATATTCTGCTTTTGTCTGCACACGAAGACCAAACCATGTAATCAAATCACACTTTAACATGTTTAACACAGTGAACCTATCAGTGATCATCACTCACAGTTTTCTGGTTTATAGGCGAGATTCTTACGTGTTGTGTCGCAACTAATTCGTCTGCATGTTTTACTGATAAAGATTACATAAAAAGAAATAGTCCATATAAGTAAAACCTATTGAATTGACAAATGTACATACAATTTCCAGCTTTAACAATTCAGGACGTACATTTTGTTTCTTTACAAAATCATAAAAATGATCAAAATATTCTACATCGGGACATTAAATTAACCCATTTAAACTTATAATAAATCGATTGTCCTTGGTTTTTTCAACCTGCGCATTTCATAGGAAGGAAGTTGATTATAGTAAGGAAGCTTACATAAGTAGGTAATTATTTCAATAGATGGTAAGTCATTAACAAATGTTATCCGAAATGTTTAATTTGACTTTAAGCAAATATATTTTGTGCACACGTAAATAATTTACACAAGTTATGCAACAGTTCACTGATTTTTTATTAGCTAGGTTAAGTTATACTCGAAGTATCTTGGTAAACATTATTATGAAGTGGGCTAGAGAGAGTCCATTACAGGTTAACAATTTTTTATTTTTCGCAAAAACAGATAACACTAAGTTTAAAATAATGATAACAAATAAAGATAATCCAGAAAATTATAGACCAATCTCAGTCACTTGAATCTGCTGCAAAATTTTAGAACATGTTGTCGTCATCTCAATTATGACTCATGAAGACAAATACAAAAATGTTTACCCTTTACAACATGGTTTTCGAAAAATAGATCCTGTGAAACTCACCTTTTTGAATTTATTGACGAGATTACTAAAAATCTCCACAACTCTACCCAAACGGATGTTCTAATTTTGTTTTTCAAAAGCATTCTACAAATCTTCTCATTCACAAATTACACCATTATGGCATTCAAGGTAAAACAAACATTTGGATTCAAAATTTTCTCAAAAACCGCACACAGGCAGTAATATTAGAAGGTGAGGCATATGGGTGTGTATTAGTTGAGTCGGGAGTCCCACAGAGCTCTGTACTGGGACCAAGCCTTTTTCTTTTTTACATCAACGACATTACAGTGGGTTTAACTTTAACTATAAGATGATTTGCCGATGACACTATTGCATATTTAGCCATTAAATCCCACAAAGATAGTGAAACCTTAGAAAAGATCTAATAAACTTGGGCATATCCATAACAAGAAACAAAAATCCCATTAAGTACAATACTTACTCCTTGGCCATGAACTTGAGCTATTGACTCCGCCAAATACCTAGGTGTCACAATACAATCTAACCTAAAATGGGACAGTCACATAAACAACATCACCACTAAGGCTAACACAACTTTAGGGTTCCTACGCAGAAACATCAACATCAGTTCCACCACAATAAAAAGCAGGCATACAAATCACTAGTTAGACCTTTAGTGGAGTGTGCCTGCTGCGTATGGGACCCATATACACAGGAAGATATCCAATAAATTGAAAACAAACAGCGCAGGGCTGCTAGGTATGTCACTAGTCGCTTCCATAATACATTAAGCGTTAGCGACATGATCCATGACCTGAACTGGAGACCCAAGCAGAACGCGGAACAGACTCCCGCTTAACCATGCTTTGTAAAATATCAAATGAAATAGTTGTAGTTCCCACAGAAGATAGGCTTATAAAACCAAACCGGTTCACTCGACACATGCACCACCTCTCCTACCACATACCACAGTCACGTCTTCAAATCCGTCAACAATCATTCTTTCCCCGAACAATACGAAACTGGAACAACCTTCCTCTAGACACTGTCTTGAGTGACTCAGTGTAGTCATTCTAGTCAGCTGTCTCAGTAATTCAACATAAAATTCACAAGCCTTGTACATAGTTTTAACGTAGCTTAAAAAATATTTTTAAAAAGTTATATATTTTTTTTAAAACTTCCTCTTGCTCTGTGCTTATATTGGCGGCATATTCAATTAGTTTACAGTAGAAGTAGAAGTAGAAGATAACAGCAATTTACATGCAAAAAAAACAGTGAGTTCAAAAATCGAAAAAGCAGATAACAGCAGAATCTCATCTAAGGGCAATACTATTAACAGCAATCAGGGTTTTTATTTTCATTATAACAGTTAACAACAATGTCAATTTTTAAGTTAACAATTTCTTACATGAATCATACAAAGCTTTGGAATAATTGGTTTGACGCTTGACTGTGTGTGTTGCCGGGGTGAAAATAAAGATAAGTCGATCATCGTTGTTACGTTTGTCTGTTCTTCCTTGAACCTTTTGTAACAAGTCCGGTAGTAAAATTAGTCCCCCGGACTTTTGTTACTAGTAAAATAAGTCCATGTTACTCAACTTCCTAGTTAAATCATCCTCACAAGTCAGGGTTTCTGTGTCCACATGTGTCCACGAACCCCTGACAAACTTAGCTAGGAAATTCCCAGACTAGAAGATTTTCGTATGACGTCAATCCTTTAAAATATCAACTAATGAAATTGCTTGAAAGAAGCAAGTGTTTGGCAGTGGTCATTCTTACTCATTCTGGAGTGTGAAGAAACGTAACGCAACTAAATAATAACGCAGTAATAACAAACTATTAACACTACTGTACAAAATACACTGATTTTTACATGGTCTACGCAACACATCCGTTTGGTTTATTTACAATCGACATCGGGATATCCCCTAACCAAGTCGTGAATGAAAGCGAGCTTTTGATTGGCTACATTAAGGTACGATGTAGCCAATCAAAATAGTGACTTCTAGCCCGGGAATTTCCTAGCTAAGTTTGTCAGGGGTTCGTGGACACATGTGGACACAGAAATCCCTGACTTGTGAGGATGTAGTTATATAAGGTCCTGTGACTTATTTTCCTAGGTAGAATAGTCCTACCTTAGTAAAATAAGTCCGGTACTTTTTTCCTAGGAAAATTGGTTACTTGACTTGTTAATTGACTGATTTATTGATTTTAGTTTGTAAACATAAAATTGATTATAATTTGCTGTATGTGAAGTAAATTTGGTATATTTAGCATATTGTGAAAATGTGTTTTAATGTAACTATCATTTGAAAATATAATATAAATTTCATTTTCTAACAATGGGCCTATGAAATCAATTCCAATTTCAATAATAATAGTGTAAAATAAGTCCCAAGGACTATTTTTACTGTTCAAATATTTCTCTAATTTAATAGTAATATTAATCAGGTTGTAAATTAAGTCTCAGGATTATTTTTACTGTGAAAATATTTCTATTTCACAGATTGTATTACATAAATATATCAACGACCAATTTGGATAATCCTCTTTCATTACCTCAGTTTATATGTTACTTTGAAGGGATAAAAAGTGTTAATCATGAAAAAATCCATCCTCGCAAGTCAGGGTTTCAGTGCCACATGTGTACACAGAAATTCTGACTTGTGAGCATGGAAAAAATCATGTTTGTGAATTGATATTTTGCAATGTTACTTAAATAAGTGAAAAGTGTTTGCAGTGAATAGAATTCGTTTTATAAGAAAATTCAGGTTTGTTTATTGATAATTTTCATCTACTTACTATATATATAGTAAATAAGTAAGAAGTGTTAGAGTAAATATAATTAATTTTATAAGATAAATGATAAATTCTTCTATATGCATGTTTATTACTAGTAGTTTCAGTACTAGACTATTATTCCTAAATAGTAAAAATAGTCCGTATTATTAGTATTATACTGGGAAAATTGATTCCAAAACTAGATTTACTAGGAAAATTGATCCCAGAACTAGATTTACTAGACATGTACTTTTTTAACTAGGAAAAGTAGGAACCACGCATATATTTTCCTAGTAATATTGGTCTGTCCGGACTAATTTTACTGGGACTAATTTATCCTTAAACTTTCACACTAATCCTTTCCTCTGAATCCAAGAAGGTCAATTGTAATATTTTAAACCTTTAACACCTGCCTCCCAAATAAGACAGCTATAATTACTTAAATCAAAAGATGGCCTTAATCAGCTGATTCTGCTTCATTTTTTACGCTTTAATTTTTAGAGGTATTTATTTAACATCTACCCTTTGTTTCTTAAAAATTTAAATTGAATAAATGTATAGAGATTATTTCGTCTTGTAATTCAATTAATCAATGAAGGGTTCCAGCCATTATGTAGTTTAAATTTTAAATTTGAACTTAAATGTGCTAAAGTCTGTAAAGAGCATCCTCCCAAGTCAGGGGTTCTGAGTCCGCGTTCGTGATGATGGAGCGAACGCGGACTCAGAACCCCTGACTTGGGAGGATGGTAAAGAGAGACTGGTCTTGAAATCGGATATTGTCTTGGCCGAAATGGCTTCGTTAACCTATGTAGCATACGTATTTACGGATAGTCCATGCCGATTTTGTTCCTAAAGCTAAATTACATAAATGCATGTGCAGTGTTAAGGTACCTACATTCTGAAATTAAAAGGTGCAAAAATAAAGTCAAAAGCCGTTGAAAATTTGTCGCGCAACAGGTCTCTCTAGGTTGTTCATAGGGTCTTTAAGTTTTAAATATTAATGATTCCTTATTTATTTTGTCAGATGGATCTATAAAATATTGAAACCTATGAGTTTCAAATGCTAAAACCGTTGACCAGACATCAAAAATTGTTTCGTAAATGATCGCTCCAATTAATTGCATAACGAAATCTGTTCAAGACACTCGGATCGTGACGAAGGTATTTTGGACCGGGCAATATAACTGGGAAAAGGTCACAAATAGCACAACATTTTTACGTGTCGCCAAACCACTTTTTATTGAATATAATCCAAACTAAAATTAACTAAATACCCAATACCCAATCGGCCACAATATTCACGGTTTTGTAAAATGTGCAAGACATTTCATTGTTTAAAATCAAAACTTTATCATGTACACGATATGGGATTAAATAAATGTTTTAAATATTTCACAAATGCATAATGTTCAGTAAAAGGATTAAATAACTTCAGTGCTTTGTTTATGTATCAATGCAACACGCAATGTTTCTTTGTATACCTATCTAACGCTAGTTACAGTTGTTAATTTTGTCTGTATTAATATAAACGTGAACAAATGTTTACATTGTATATGTCAAACAGCCCAATAAATAATCTTCAGCCGTTTTATTCAAAACAAACTGTTTACAGCCCACCCGTGTCTTTTTTATATTATACATTTTAGTAATTACAATGTCTACTTACATGACGGGTCGTTTATAAACTATACAATATATATTTTG
This sequence comes from Limnoperna fortunei, assembly GCA_944474755.1. Lineage (NCBI taxonomy): Eukaryota > Metazoa > Mollusca > Bivalvia > Mytilida > Modiolidae > Limnoperna > Limnoperna fortunei. The sequence goes on along the minus strand of OX104114.1, from coordinate 88,967,467 downwards.
GCAAATATTTGAATATTTTTTTTAAGTAAATAGATGCTCCTGATAATTCTTAAAAAAGATCTTAATTAAATTAATAATATTAAAATGCTTTATTTTCTAAAAAAACGGAGTAATTACATACCAATAATTTGTTGCCGAGTGTTCGCGGTTGTGTGGTTACTGTTCTGTTAATTGGTGTAATTAATGACGCATGTTGGTGGGCACATTCGCTACCCAAGGGTTACGATCATGTTTTCCATCTCTATCTACTATCTTTACAAGACACAAGAAATGGCCCCTAAGTTACACTCATGAAGGATATGGTTACCCTTCCGGAACACCAATATTTCCGCTAAGGGGTTTTTATTTGCAAGATGCCGATGGTTTTAGCCAGTATAACGTTTTTTGAAATTTTAAAATAAAAACTATTCAGCATGTTTATTATTGCTTATCCAGTATTTATTGTTTCAGTGCAACTGATGAGTATTGAGAAGACGAAACGCATGTCTGACGTAGTGGAATTTTGGGCGACATTTTTGCACCATTGGAACATCTTGGAGTTTCCCCCATGGAAACAAGGCAAAAAAGATACATCCTTACATGCATTATATGTAAAGGTCTAACAAAAACATGACGATAAACAATTTTATGTTTCTTCTGGCGTTTTTAGGTAATTCTTGAATGTTCATATTTCTTTTTAACTCTTAACAACAATTATAATATGAATGTAGGCGCAGCCTAAATGCGAACATCGTACATTGTTCATGTCGTTACTTCAGAGCCCCTTACAGTGCATCTACATTCTATTGATGACGTGACCTCTTTTCTAATGTGTTGGTGACGTCATAAAACTCAATTTCAAATACAGCGTTTCAGATTGAAAAAAAATTTGTCTGGCATTTTTGTAGTAATTTAAAAAAATAAACACTTTAATTTTATCGAGGTCAAAACTATTTTTGTCTAATTTATTTTATATATTTTTTCGTTCGTCTACAATATTTTCTTCGGATAGCTCAGCTATCATTAACCTGGTCGCCTGGTGCAATATTTTTCATTTACGCAAGCTTCACTTTCAAATATAACCCCAGGTCACCACCAGTTTAATACCCGGTTTGATTGGTTGTTTAAAACGCCATGTTTTAGCTAACTTTTCGCGCGTTTCGTTCCGTTGGAAATTTATGTCAGAGTACAATTTAAATAAAGTAGCTACCTGCTTCTTGTTTTCCGGCTTTCGAGTTAAACTGAAAAATCTCTGTAAGTTATTTCCACATTCAATACATAAATCTATAAAAGCATTCTTTTGATAAACTGTATTTTTATTTGATTTGTTTTCCCGGACGCCGGACGTTACGTCATAATGCTTTGTATCGGAGTTACGTCAGTTACTGTTAATAATGACGTAAATTTTGAGGCATTCCGAATGTTGCAAACCGGTCAAAATTTTGACCGGATTCATTGCTGGTGGCCTGACTGTATATTCGAACCGTAAGTCCGCTTACGGTATTGAGAATATTTAGTCAGGATCCCAGACTAAGCTACCATCTGAAATAGATTTGTTCATATGGATCACGTGACTTTTTTTACACACACGCATGTAACCGTTTATCTCGCAGACCTGCGATGCTCGCTATTATTAAACACACAGGTAAAAAGTAAGCAATCTTTTATTGTTACATGAAGCATTTATATTAAATATTATATAATTTGGTGTTCCTTTATACGACAAATATTTAAATGTTTACCTCCGAATTTATACCTTTCCAAATAGGCTGACTGCAAAATAATGAATTTTACTTCCGAAATTATTGTTTATACTATATTATTATCAAGTTAAACTGTTAAAAAATTTGCCTATATGCATTAAAAAATAAATTGACGATTTCAATTTCTGTGAAATAAAATTTCATGCTTTCTTTGCAGGGCCGAATTTATCAAACCAAAACGTGTGTTTAAAAGTTGAGAAACATGAAAAACTTGATTACAAGTACAAACTTATTTGTCGAATGGACAAGATATCCTTAAATGTTGAATTTCTAGGACCTGATGGAAATTCATATGGGTCTTGTTTTGCACCAGCCCCGAATTCGCAACCAATTATTGACTGTGGAGACAACATAACTCAATATCTGGATACCGGAGAAACTATTTTGCTCCTGGATGATTCCAAATCTAATTATGGCAAATGGACTTGTAAATATGGAACAGGAGTTGCTTCAGACAGCGAAATCTTTGACCCAAAGAAATGTAATTTCAAAACGACAGGTTGGGTTTAGTTATAAATTAATGCATTTTTGTTTAAATTATTACTAATCTTACTGCCGAAAAAAACATAAAGTTTTGAGTCATGAAACTCGCCTTTACACATGCGCGCCATACAGATTCATATCAATTTTTGCTCGATCGATCGCGAGCTTTTCCAGAGTGTTAAATAAATTCCTTGTATTTTTATAGAGCGCTACGCAGTTGTATTGGATAAATTGATTTATTTCTAGAGGGAAGATAGTTTAAGGACTGCGATCTGATAAACAGCAACTTGAAATACTTTAACAATAACCTGGACGAATGCACAACAATGCAGTAATGGCTTAATTGAACAAACATCACTTGTTATATAGTTTTCTCTTTGAATAAACTTAAAACTGAAGTTAATTTCAAAGACAAAATGTACATATGTCGTTTTATCATTAGATTTTAAACGTTTTCTGTATATTTTTAGGCCTAACTACTGAATGTACATGTACACACGGTACAGTCTGTTGGGTATTATCCTCAATCGTTGTTGTGATATAAATCTCATTAGCGGTGTATAGACTGGTTAACAGGAGGAAAGGTAAATTAATATGTAACTATAAGGAAGGAAACCGATTGACCAACAAGAGCAAAACTTCAATGGGCAATCACAAATCCAGATTTAGAAAAGGTCGATGAAAACGCTTTTATCATCCTATTTAGTTTATTTAACTACATATTTATATAGATTGATTGGGTAATATAATAACGTTCATCAAAATGGTCATCAAAGAGTATTTTCCATATATACAGGACGAGACCAAGTGAAACAATCATTCAATTAGAGAAATAGAATGAACAAAAGTTGAGTAATTTCTGACTGTCGCGCATCCTCACAAGTCAGGGTTTCTGTGTCCACGTGTCCACGAAACCCTCACAAACTTGGCTAGGAAATTCCCGGGCTAGAAGTCACTATATTGATTGGCTACATCAAAGCTTAATGTAGCTAATCAAAAGCTCGCTTTCATTCACGACTTGGTTAGGGGATATTCCTATGTCGATTGTAAATAAACTAAACGGATGTGTTGCGTAGACCATGTGAAAATCATTGTATTTTGTACAGTAGTGTTCATAGTTTGTTATAACCGCGTTATTATTTAGTTATTTACGAAAATCTTCTAGCCCTTTCGTGGACACAAGTCAGGGTTTCTATGTCCACAGTGACCACGAAACCCTAACCACTATTTTGATTAGCTACATCATACCTTGATGTAGCGAATCGAAAGCTCGCTTTCATTCGCGGCTCGGTTAGCGGATATCCCGATTTGGATTGTAAATAAACCAAACGAATGTGTTGCATAGACCATGTGAAAGTCAGTGAATTTGTAACAGTAGTGTTAATAGTTTGTTATTACCGCGTTATTTATTAGTTCCGTTACGTTTTCTTCCCACACAAGAATGGGTAAGAAAGACTTCTGCCAAATACTTGCTTCTTTTAAGCAATTTTATTAGTTGATATTTTGAAGGTTTGACGTCATAAGAAAATCTTCTAGCCCGGGAATTTCCTGGCTAAGTTCGTCAGGGTTTCGGTTAGTTCTATTAATAAAACCTCTCATTTCATGTTTATTTTCAACATTTTTATCGGATATTGATATTTTATGTTTTAGTGAAATTCGAGGTTTCATCTTTAAACGCATTTTCCCGTGCGCAAATTCCGCAAGAAAATCGTGCGGAATGTTTAAGTTAAGTTTGATATAGAAAAAGTTTGTCCAACCATGCAAACTGCGCTAAACTTAAAGAAAAATATCTAAATTTTCTAAAAATTGTCTTACCCTAGTATATCGTGGATTTTTAAGTCCTGTTTAAAGCTTTATTTCATGTGTCCCTTAACTCCCATTACATTCAATGGCTGACCCCAATTAAATCTATCTTATGGCTCCGTTTTTGACGAAACGAATTTTCCATGTGTTACAAGTGCGACAAATTGTATTCGTTCCGCCAATAAATATAACTTGATTCCGTAATGTTGATTAACCGTTAAATTCAAAATGTCGCAAAATTTCGTCTCGATATTTCCAACATGGATTACTTAATTGAACACAGTTTAATTCATTAAAAACAGGTAAAGTCTTTGTGTTTATGTTAGTTTCATGATATTTCACATGTTAAAATATGCAGAACTTCTGAAAAAATTTTGCTCCGAAAAAAATCAACTGACAGATAACACCTCACATTTAAAAAAATGTAAAAGACAGATCAAAATGATAAATATAAACGTGAAATGGGAGGTTTTATGTTATAGAACTAGGTTTCGTGTACACATGTGGACAGAGAAACCCTGACTTGTGAGGATGTGGAAACATGTGGACAAAGAAACCCTGACTTGTGAGGACGTGGAAACATGTGGACAAAGAAACCCTGACTTGTGAGGATGTGGAAACATGTGGACAAAGAAACCCTGACTTGTGAGGATGTGGAAACATGTGGACAAAGAAACCCTGACTTGTGAGGATGTGGAAACATGTGGACAAAGAAACCCTGACTTGTGAGGATGTGGAAACATGTGGACAAAGAAACCCTGACTTGTGAGGATGTGGAAACATGTGGACAAAGAAACCCTGACTTGTGAGGATGTGGAAACATGTGGACAAAGAAACCCTGACTTGTGAGGATGTGGAAACATGTGGACAAAGAAACCCTGACTTGTGAGGATGTGGAAACATGTGGACAAAGAAAACCTGACTTGTGAGGATGTGGAAACATGTGGACAAAGAAACCCTGACTTGTGAGGATGTGGAAACATGTGGACAAAGAAACCCTGACTTGTGAGGATGTGGAAACATGTGGACAAAGAAACCCTGACTTGTGAGGATGTGGAAACATGTGGACAAAGAAACCCTGACTTGTGAGGATGTGGAAACATGTGGACAAAGAAACCCTGACTTGTGAGGATGTGGAAACATGTGGACAAAGAAACCCTGACTTGTGAGGATGTGGAAACATGTGGACAAAGAAACCCTGACTTGTGAGGATGACTGTCGCGGGGAAAATATGGCGTTACTGTATGTGAATGCAAGTAACGTTTTATGTGCTTATTTTGGTAATTTCTGCTTTCTACATCAAAGAATGCGGTAAAGTTTCCATAACAAAAAGTAAAATTTATGGATTTACTTATTAAATTTTGCTACTTCGTGCAGGTTGAACGACAATTTCAAACTTTACTGAATATCCTATGATAGATTACTTTTGCATCATTACGGACACGCTGCAGAATCCCTGGGTAACACTAAGTTAACATTAATTTTACGGCACTGTTTTCCTTCTGACACATTTCTCATTGAGAACGTTTTGACTTGCCTTTCAATGCCTGTTTGGTTCGTTTACGTGATGAAATTGTCTTTAGGAAGATAACAGGCAATTACTTAAAGTGAACATCGGATTAAATTCATTCAACATGAACATGTTTTAATAAGTTTCCTTTTTGAATCAAAATTAACAGATATCTTAAAATTGACGTTGTTTTGTTTAGCAATCCTACTTTCACTTAAAATTAACTGAATTAAATGGATATTGTAGATAACAGATTGAAAGGAAACTATATGCAGTTACCAGGTAAAACATACTTAATGATACAGTATATTTTTATCTTTTAGTGGCGTATTCCTCCAATAAAGTTTCTTAAAATTCCATTTGATTAATATGTATTTGAAGGGAAAAATAATCCCATGAAGTTGTTTATGAAACTTGACATCTGTAAATCTAGAACAACAAAATGTATTCTAACTGACCAATTTGGAAAGGGAACGCGTTTAGCCGAGTGGTTAAGGTAGTTCATCATCTACTGTACTTTCATCACTGCCAACACTGAGGTTTAAATTCCAGTCTCACTGCTGGAGGGTGTGCTCAAATCCAATCTTAATTGACAAGAACCGTCAGTTTTCCCAACAAAGATCTGTTATCTCCAAGTACTCTGTCTTCATCCCTGAATATAATGAACGTCTTGAAAAAAATATTAAAGTGGCGTTAAACACCATTCAAAGAAACACACAATCAGTTTGAAAAGTTCATTCAGCTTATGTTTTCCTAATACTCAGAATCAACCTTATACACCATACTTTGCATTTGTTTACAAATTTATTTTGTAAACCATTTTACAGGCCCATATCGAAATCGAAATAATTAAATAATTTATTAAACATGATAAAATGTAATAGAAGATTCAATTAAAACAACACCAGGCTCATTAAATTGTCTTTTTATATTATATACTGATAATTGTTTGAGTATTGTTCTTTTCCCGTTAAGTGCATCATCTTACAATTGTCTATAGACAGGGTGTCCTCCACTCAACATTAATTAACAATGATTGCTAGTTTACTTGACAAGGGAGACATAGGTCGGGGTTTTGTCCAGCTTCCATCCCAATACAAAGTTGGCGCAATGAAATTTCTGACAAATTGCTGAAACACAAAAATTCTAAAATTTCTAAATACTTTTTTATGTCTCTATCATTTAACTGATATTTCTACAACACCTTATTCAAAACACTTTATTCGTAAACATGGTATTGTTGACAAAACTTGAATTCCAGATTTGTTATATTATTCCGGATTGTAGTTAATATGATCCATATTCCGTAACACAACGCTATTCATATCACCTCTGCCACACACGCTTCAGCTTTCCCAGTAACTCCACCCACTAATCGGTCCAAATTGTAGACATATCAAGAAAAGTCTCTAATTGTCTATATGAAAAATGTTGAAGTATACATGTAATTTTTTCCATTGTAAACGTAAAAAATGTAAGATCAACTTCCATGTGGTGCTTATAAAGGATTGTTTGATCGAATTGGGCTTAATTTTCAAACTTATCTTTTAAACGTTTTGCATATTTATTTGCTGTTTATTGTTACATTTATTCAGACATGCATGACAAATCAAAGTGTAAAGCATACATGAAGAGATTAACATTCTTTGACATTCTAAAACAAAATTGAAGAAAGACAGTCTTATATTTATTCAAACTCAATTTCATCTTCAGGAGGGGAACCTACAGCAACACATACATTACCGAGCTACAGTGATGATGAAACGGGTATGTGAAAATAAATAAATAAATAAATAAATAAATAAATAAATAAATAAATAAATAAATAAATAAATAAATAAATAAATAAATAAATAAATAAATAAATAAATAAATAAATAAATAAATAAATAAATAAATAAATAAATAAATAAATAAATAAACTGATCAAATGATAGGAATAACAAAAAATGGATCCGTAAAAATAAGGGATTCCAAAGATATTCTATAGTTTTGAAGCAAGACATTTTAAGAAACACACATATTAAATACTATGAAGAAAGAAAAGGTTATGTTATTTTCGGTTCGCTGGCAATTTCGCTTTAAATTAAGTAAATGCTATAGTATCACCATTTCATAAATAATAGTCCTTGACAGATTTTATGATGTTCACCCCTATATCATGTACACAAGTGAATTCTAGCGATCGAACTAAATAACCTAGTTGTTGCTATAGATAGAGACTTATAAATAAAAACAGTCAAATAAAGAAAAAATATTAGAGGACCAAAATGTCACCTTGCTTGATCTAGAAAAAAATCTACCCCTTTTAGTAGTTTCTGCTCCACATTGGACACAGGTCATGTTACATAATAGAAGCTAATCGAAAAAAACTCATTCGTTATTTAATATGTGTAATTAAAAACACACCTTTAATTGCCTTTACAAGCAACAACATGATGTTTTATGTTTTACTCGTCTTTAGTTTCAGTAAAAGCTCGGGATGGTTTATGCCAGACTTGCGGAAAGGAAACATCATTTGCCTTTTGTGATACTTGTGGTAGATTTTATTGTGAAACATGTTCTCATGACCATGAGAAGAAAACTACATCCCATCATATAATACAAACAGAACAGTTTCCAATGAAAAAAGCAAAGCCTATTTATTGTAAAAAATGTAAAGCGAGTGAAGTCATAAAAGTCTGCAAAGGATGTGAACATATGCTGTGTGAACGGTGTGAGTGTGATGTGGACGACAAGCGTCACGCCATTAAGCCTATCATTATCGAATCAAACACATTTTTAAAATGTCGAGAACCATCTATTAATATGCCAGAGGTTCGAACGGAGTTTGTTTCTAGGATAACAATATCAAAGGATGAAAAACTCAAGGTAGACGAACATTTTAAGCGTATCTGTACTGTTGGTCTTGCATGTATTGCAAACAGAAATTTAATTTTAGCAGATTATAATAACTGGCAGCTCGTATTTGTTGCAGTTGCTGCAAAGAGAATAATTTCGTGTATAAACCTAAGCATGGAACCAAGAGGGATGACTGAATATGGCGAGACAAAAGTAGCTATTACCTTTGCCTATGAAAAACTTATTAGAATTTTCGAAATACAAGGTGAGACATTGTCAGAATTGAGCGAAAACAGAATAAATATGAAAACTATTGGCAAACCGTTTAGTATTTCTTACAGTGACCGCCATTTTGCCGTTGAAATTGGCGAACGAAAAAACGGTTTTATTGCAGTTATTAATATTAAAGGCGAGGTCCTGCACTGTATCCCTAATCCTAATAATAAGTTTGGATACTTCACTGGAAATACAATTCGGTTGGCTCTGGATATGCTGAACGAAGTAGTATTTATTACGGCTATTGGGAAGAAAGCTGTTTATTGTGTTAATATCAAACAGTGTAAACTTGAATTCTTCTCGGGGGTACCTAGTCCAAGGGAAGTAATTGTTCTTCCATCCGCTAAAAAGGATGTTCGAATTTTATTCGCAAGTAACCGTGGATGTGCAATTCATCAAGTGAAGCATAGTTTATCCGAAACAAAAGGACACGAAGTAATTCCAGACATCCTTTTGACAGGTGACAACAACATTAAGCTCCCCGAATGCATATCGTTTTGTGCAAAAGACAGTTTGTTGTACGTTGGAGAAGACAATGGCGACGTGAATGTTTATAGATTTTACTTAGAATGACAGCATCTATATATAAATTTGTTAATCATTTGAATATAAATTAAATATATTTTTTTTTGCTTCGAAACCCATGGTTGTTTGCGTTTTCGCTATTCTATCACTTTCCGTAAAATGGGTTTTACGCAAAAACTTAGACATCTATTTAAGTAAGTTTATTTGCACACCCTGCAAAATATACGTCCCCTTTATAAGCATTTTATCGCTCAGAAAATGAAAACCGTAGATCAATTTCTATACTCTGGTTCTCTGGTTTAGGTTTAAGTATGAAAACTACAGACAAATATAAATCCCTTGAAATTTTACTATATATATTAGTAACATTTATTTTACATAAGAAATTCAATTTATTTTATTAATTAGTTTTAACTCCACATTATTTGTAGACAAAGCCCGATTTTATTGTCCTTTAATATTATATTGATTTCGGTTTGTGTAGTCTTATTCCTTGGCCAGTCACGTGGTCAGATCATTAGGACCACATGGTAAGGTCACATATAAAATTTCAAGTGGTTGTGATAAGCAGTTGCTGAGAAAACTGTTACGAAAATAAATTATGTTGCGGATGGAAGGACAGATGTAAAGCAGTATACCCCCTTCCCTCTTCTTTGAAGCGGGGGTATAATAAAATGGTCGGTTTAATCAAGTTGTCGACTCTTAAAGTCTGATTATTAAGTTTCTCTCTCTTTTAGATGAGGACGGTGACTCTCTACAAGTGCTCATCGATTCTATTGCTTTGACGTTTGGCTAACGGTTTTAACGTGAACGTTGTAGTTAATTCAAAGGCTACGTTAAAGTGTATAAAAGAAAGAAGTTTGAAGCTTCAATTACTTATATCTTAAAAATATTGCTATACAAAGTTTGAACCCTGCTACTCCAAATATCGTCATCCGCCGTATTTATACCGAAGTATCCCACAGATTGCTGGAACTAAAAACGTAAACCGGAGCACAATTTCTGGAACAGATTCCAGCAGACTAGCTTACCATTGACCACTCGAAAAGTAGACGACCCAGAATAAAGAGGCCCTGTTAATATCGCTTTATCCGGGTCTTTCTTCCACAGAAATGAACTGTTGCCGCAACAACCACTGCAGTCTGAATAAGAAAAATCGGCTCGCAAACAGTCCTCAACCGATTTTGACAATTATGGCATTATTCACAGAATTTTGGAGCGGCGGTATTGACACCGTTATTCATAACGTTGGTGCAACAGATTGAAGGGCTGGACGAGCCTTCGTTTTCTCATGCAGAAAGCTTTTTTAAGAGATTCCGTTTATACCGGCGCAGAAATGTGTCCAGGAAGTGGATAAGTTATGTGGATGTAGCGGCGTCATGATGTGGGTTAATGTCCGAAAAACA